>JAWZYV010015421.1:0-88860 GCA_038373885.1 Cheiracanthium punctorium | reverse complement strand
TGTTTTGGTCGAGGTGCCGTCCTTTTCCACACTCATGGCGGTTTCATCGTTGATCGATCGTTCGTACCAGTCCAGCTTTGGATTAGGCTTAGTGCCATGCGGCTTCCATTTTTTGGTGTTGGAGTCAGTGCCTTCCTCCGTTGAGATTTGCATTTTCACGTCTTTTACTTCCTCCTTTTTTGCTTGATCGTCATGGAGAAATTCTTAGTAATAGATGATGTCGTTAATCCATCGTTTCAGTTCTTTGTCTTTCGATCGGTAGAAATCGATGTAGTACTGCAGTTTGTCATACCATTCATGAGGAAACATTATTCCCTCTTTCTTGAGGTGAAGATAGGTGTCATAGAGGTATCTCTGTTCCCGTGGAAGATCATCAGGATAATTAACTGGACGGTCAATAGGATCATAGATTTCACGAGGCGTTTTTCGGCCGATCTGTTTATTTACACCCGCCGTGGCTGCTCCGCCGCTGGCGTTCAATCCGGGCTGGCCGGTACGCATAATAACTACCTTTACTCTCTGTTGGGAACGGGGGAACTTGAAGCCTTCTTATTGGCTGCTTTCTCAGAGCATCTTAAAATTTCAATATATGTGGTGGTGCCATCTATATTTTTATTGTTAAACTCATGACTGCCTCGCCTTAATTAAATTAACAGCATAAAAAACATCAGAATAATTTGTTTTGGTGTATATTTAATTTAAAAAAGAAATTCCTCCCATTTAACAGCATTCCTTTAAACATATTTTTCTTTAGTTAATTTGTTCTCTCTCTTAATCAGATACTCAAATGTTATGAATATTAAATACTACTAATTTTAAATGACAAAAATTGAACCCTGTTTTTTAAAGGAAATAAAGTTTAACAATGCCTACATATGTGTGACAAGAATATTCTAAGGATAGAGCATCTTTTTTTTTTTTTTTTTTTTTTTTTTTTATTATAGCAAAGAAAAGTACTAGGTATTACTATAAAATGAAATTCATTTTTCATTGTAAGAAAGATACAGTTACCTTTTAGAATGACAATATTTTTATCAAAAGAGTATTCTGAATGATAAATTCAACATAATAGGATATATAAGAGGATTTTGTTAAATTTTAAATTTGTTTGTTTGATTAAAGATTTTGTTAAGTGATAATATTTTAAAACCTCAAATATTAGAAAAGTATATTATAAATTGATACAAATGCATTTATAATATACTTTTCTTTAAAAAAATATTTAGAAATTTAAATGTTTTTAGAAATTAGAAAAGTATTTTTTTAATGCTACTATATTCATAGAAAAATATGCGAAACAAAAAATTTCCTTGAACTGGTAAATACACTTACCTATGTATTTAGAATACTCTAATATAAACAATAAATTTCTCATTCAATATTTATTGCTGTAGTTTTTGAGGATACACAATTCTCAGTTAATTCTCTATAAGGCATTTCTTAAAATTATTCACATATATAGAGAGAGACATATTATAGAATAAAACTTTATTAGCTTATAAACTTTCATTTATTTCTTGCTAGTTTTACATGTACGGTCACTTTTATGAATTGAATTTTTTTCACTGATGAAACAAAAAATTTTAATAGATAAAAATATTTTTCAATTCCAAGAATTATTTCATTATGTAACTTTTTCAACAAAACTATTAGTACTTAATAAAAGTTCTTAATTTTCCTCCTTCACAAAGCATCTTTTTTTTATTTTTATTTTAATGGTTGGTTGCGTTTCAAATGCTCCCAACTTTCTTATAATTGTTGAATATAAACCCCAGAACTTAGAAAGAGAAAGTAAATAACACAGAAATTCTTTTAATTTTATTTTCAGATTCAGACACGTTAAGATAGAAAGAATTATTTGGGGATGGTAGTATTCGAATAATTTTTCATATGTATTCTTTTCCTTTAATATCCAAAAATTATAAATTAAATTTTTGAGGTTACAATTGAATAATAAGAAATGCAAGAAATATGGAAAATAAGTAAAATTATATCTTTAATATATATGTATTGTACAAAAAATTACAATTTAATGCAGTTTTGCATTTGGTTGATTCCTTTTTATATTTACAGAAAGTGAATGTTTCCTTTTTTTGCTGGGAAGTTTTTTTTCTGGAAAAACAGACATTGAAACAACTGATAAACTACATAAGAATAAGCTAATAAGATTATATCGAGCGCTGGGCTAAGAACAAGGTTAAAATAACGAAGGAGTGGTAAGGCATCATGACGTCATGCATCAATCTGAGATAGCAGCCAATCAGAAGGCTTCAATATCCCCCGTTTCCAACAGAGAGTAAAGGTAGTTAATATGCGACCGGTACTACCCGCTGTCTCCAGACGTGCGTTCGCGTTCGCTCGCTTCTGGTGAGTTCGAATATTGAAATCAATATATTGTATCTTTTTTTTTTTTTTTTTTTTTTTTTTGTTCATGGATGTGGGAATGGGACACACCTTTTTTTGTTGCATAAAAATGTTCGTAAATAAAACACAATTTTAAAAGAAGAAAACAAAAAAATAAAAAAGAAGTTTATAAATGTAGTTTAACATTTTTCCTGTTAGAACAACATACGTCGAAAGGGGGAAAAAGAAAACTTGGCTCAGGTTTGTCGATGAACGCCAAATTACTCTAGCGGAACTTTAAAATTAATCCACGAATACGTATTTTTCTATATATCTTATGTTCGTCTATTAGGAGGGCGGCTGCAGGCCTATCGGCCACCCTCTGGCCATGCCCCTGAATGGAATCTTGTAAATCTAATACCGGCATTCTCGTCGAGTGTAGATAAAATGAAACGCACACTTTAAAAGGTAGAACTAAATCTCGTATTTCACATTTCTTGAATTTTTTTACTATTATTCCAAAAGAGTTCTAGCAAAAAGTTTACAGTTTTCACAACTTTCTCTCTACATACATTTTTCGGGGGCGTAGCTTTGAAGCAGAGCCTGACGAGAGTTTCCGCCCTCAAAATGTATGTTGAATTCTAGGAAATGAGAAATTAGGTGGAACCGTACACAGTCTCTCAGAATTCTGTGAACGATCGTATCAATTGATAAATGGATCTATTTTCAAAATTGGGAGCCTCTTGAAATTTAAGAAGGAAAAATACGATTTTAAAATATAAGTAGTTTTTTCCATAATAGAAAGCATACATTGTTTCTGAACTTTGAGTATCATTCATGAATAACCATGCATTTTCCTGGTCGAAACGTGCGTATCTTCTTACCTATAACATCTTATGTGTGTTTTCTACAAAGTTTTTAATCTACTTTAATTTTTTTCTGTTCATTTATTTATATATTAATTTTTTAGATTTTTTCCATTGTCCGATTTGATGAAATTCTTCATGTGTGTCACCAGACATTTACTTTGAAATTTTTACATCTATGTCCGACACAAAATAATGCAAAGTGATGTATTACATAGGTATAGAGTTCTTTTGTCCATATACACTATGGGACAAAATAAATGTCATTTTTTAAAAAGTGCAAAATAGTCATGATTTTTGTTTTTAAATACACTGCTTTAAGCGGATTACACAATTACTATAATTATAACTACAATCTATACGCATATTTTTGTGTTAGCTTTCATAAATATATAACAAAAAACATTTTTAAGCAATCCAAAAAAGAAATTGGACAAAATACGTGTAATTTTAAAATCTGTATGTAAAAAGTAAAAAGTTTGATGAATGTTTAACTTTTCCAACCAAAAATTTATGAAAAGTATATATTTTCTTTTATTTTTTAGGGGTATGAGCAGCAAAAAAGAATTGACAGATGCTGAAAGATCTTTGATTTTTAAATTAAAAAAAACAGATGGATATAGCACAATTACTTTCGGTGTCAGCAAGATGCATCTCATATGTGCTCAAGAATTACACAAAAGAGAACTACACCAAAAAAAGCAACTGCGGACGAAAATCAATATTAAATGAAAGTGATTTAAAATGTGTGCAAAGTATAGTCGAGAAAAATATTTTTTTTTTTTTTAGTAGACATTTGTCAGCTCCTAAAATGACAGAAAAAACTAAAATGACGCACTAAAGTGCTATATATTAAAAGCGTATTATAATCCGTGGGACTTCCTTATTTTCGTTCCTTATTTCATTAAGTTGGAAAGTATATCATTATTTTTGAGTGTGATAAAGCAAAATTAAAATTGATATTTCTAAGATCCTTTTTCTGGATGTAATACATTAGAAATAGATGTAGAAAAGCTGCGCAGAAAAATGCACAATTCCAACTGAATGAAAATTTCAAAAACTTATTCTCAGGTGTATTCAGCAGACGATAAAATTACAATAAATTACGCCAAGCGTTAGAATCATCTCCATCACACCAACCATTTTATTTTTCGCCAAATTAAAAAGTTGCACATTTTAGTCTCGGAAAATTTCCAAATCCTATTTTTCTTTTGATTATAAAACATTTCATTCCTGTTCGGATTTCACATGCACACGATATTTTAATTGAAAAACAACCTTACAAATAATCTAAAAAAAATCGTTATTCTTTTATTTTTACTTCAAGAGTCTGAATCACTTAATAAACATGCCAAATATGGCAACCTAGATATGCTTAAATTCTCACTCATTCCATTGCGTTGTTACAATTGCGAAATGGCGAAGCGAAAATATGAGCCTTTTGCGACACGTTTTTTTATCGATATCTCCTAAAATAATTCGAATTTCGAAAAACTCGCTTCGAGGTATGTCGGGACCCGTCCTGGAGAATTTCCATACAAAATTTGGTAGGTCTGTGATCACCCGTTTCGGAGCTACGTGAGACACAGACAAACTAAGTAACTAACTAGCTAACCAACCAACTAACTGATAGTTTACGCACTGTTTTATTTCTACAGAAGTAAGTTTTAATCAAAATATCGCCTCTTTGTGTTAAAAAAAGAGCAGGGATAAATGCGTTAAAATTGTGGCATAATTTTTACGTATTTTAAAGCATTTGACATCATAGATCCTCACTTGCGAATTGAAATTCCGATATTCCATTTAAAAACTCGATTGGTTGAAAAACACCTTTTTTGTAATTCTTTTTGTGGAAACAACAAAATTATCACGCGCCATGATCAATTAATGTAATTCCGTAAGCTGCCCGCGTTGATGCTATTAAATTCTAAGCATTAGGTTGCATTAAAATTCGTAAAAAATCACCTAATTTACATAATGTTTTCGTTTTCATTTTAAAAGAGGGAGAAAAGAATGTTTCACGATTTGTCAAAATATCAAAAAGTTATGACGGATAGAATTTAAGATGCGACAGTTTTAAAATTATTTTACGAAACAATTTGCCGAAACAGATGCTTACTAAAAAAATTCACAAAAATCGGTAAATCATGTTACGTATTCAGAACAAACTGTTTTTAGAAGAAAATTTTCTCCTCTATCCGATGATACAAATGCCGTTTTGCTGCGAGCGTAATTTCCGCCGTTATTACTAATTAGGTGAGAAAAAATGCCAAAAATCGCATTAAAAAAAATTCTAGGTCGAATTTTGAAAAAATCGCTTCGAGGTGTACAACTTCATGTTTAGATCTTCTCGAGTACCAAATTTGGTGTTCCTAGATGTAGCCGTTTGTCCGTAACGCCGCCGACACACACACAAACACACACAGACATTGTCTTTTATAATAAGTAGAGATAATTAAATAATTTAATTATTTTTAAATCGGTAGACAAACACGGCACACTCATGGATTATGATGCACATTCCAAGCAGTATTTGAAATGGTGAAGTATAATTGGAATATGCTTGGCGAAGATTGTGTACGAGTTTTGGTAGGCGTTTTTAAGATACATTTCGAATTCAAAGATTTGAGGTTTATGGGACAAGGGAGAAAAATATGGTACACTCATAAATAATGATACACATTCCAACTCAACGGAATAAGGAAGAAAAACAGGGACGACGCATACATTCTGTTATGTTTTTAATATACAGTAGAACCCCGATCTATCGTTTTTCAAGGGCTGCGTAGTGAAAAACGATGCATGCGGGAAAACGACGAATGCGGGTTAAAGTCAAAATACGAAGAAAACAGTATTTATGAATACACACAATGTATACAGTATACCAAACATACTAAATTTATTACCAAACTGTAAAAGAAACAAGTAGAAGTTGTGTAGAAATTAAGTGATACTTATTTTTAAAAAATCAGTAATTTGACACTGGGTTTTTCATTAATCTTTTAATTAAACAAAGTTTTCAAGATTCACAATATATTTTTTGTCTTATATTCACAATATATTTTTGTGTGCATTCATGTTTGTATGTAAAAGTCATACAATTTCAAATACCGTTATTGCGTAGGATAAACTAGGCACTAGTGTTGGCCCAGTCTCATCGGCATGAATATTATTCTCAGCTTCTTCGCGATTATTTTTATCTTTTGTGTCACATTTCTTCCATTCTTAGGATACCGCACGTTGATGCATCGTGATGCACGTTGATTAAATTAAGTGATACTTATATTTAAAAAACAGTAATTTTACACTGGGCTTTTCATTAATCTTTTAATTAAACAAATTTTTCAAGATTTGCAATACTTTTTTTGTCTTTTTATCTGTATTCATGCTTGTATATAAAAGTCCTACAATTTCAAATACCGTTATTGCGTAGGATAAAGTAGTTGGCTCAGTCTCATCGGCATGAATATTATTCTCAGCTTCTTCGCCATTATTTTCATTTTTTGCGTCCCATTTCTTCCATTCTTAGGATATCGCACATTGTTACATCTAAATGAATGGAAATATAATCACTGCAATTCACACTATACACATCCCTGCTGGATGTAAGAACTCGTCATCTATACCATCATCAACCCGAGATATCATACCAGGAAGTAATTAAATTTGTAAGCCATATTGATCCACTTGATATTAAATTTCATTTCGGTCAGAAGAAACATTTTACAACGATGAATGCGGGAAAGCGAATTTTTGATGAACGATACATGCAGGTTTTGTTAACGTTATTTGAATACAGTTTGTGCAGGGACCATAGAAAACGATCAATACGGGAAAACGATAAATGCGGGAACGATAGATCGGGGTTCCACTGTATAGCATTTTAGTGTTTTTTAAAATATAAAAGTGTTTCAGATTTTAATTTTTTTCCAATTCTAATTTAGCCGTGGATTAGATTGTGTTGTGTACTATTATTAAACAATAGAGGATAAAGCCTGTAGTGGAGACTATTACAAGACCCTCAGAATATTTAATATTTACCCACTTCCTATTCAATTCAATTTTTATTATATACTGAAATCGGAATTGCATACACTGCAGAAACTTTTTGTATTCGAAACATTTCGTTTGGTAAGAACATATTCCCTTATATAAATACTTAATGCTTAGAAAACCATTTTATTTTTGAAAAAAGTTAAACTGGGTAATTTAGACAAACTATTTTAAGTGAATTGGAATCGTAATTTTCCTTTCAACGCCTGACATCCGTGACTTCAGTATGACGTCAGTGTCCCTTGCAACATCTAATTTTGACACGCAAATGCTAAGTTTTTTTAAGTATTGAAGATTTTTTTTTACATAATTATGAAAATTTTAATTAGAGAATTATGAAAATTAATTCGCACCAACCGTGCGAATTTTACGTTTTTAAACAATAAATTTTTAACCCTCTCGTCACCGAATTATGAAAAATCAGAGAAAAAGAAGCTGTCTAGCATTTAATGCATCTGAAATACTATTATAAATCATGCAAAAATATTTCTTTTCTAATGTCGATTAATATTAGATTTTTCTAATATTAATTTCTGCATTTTCGAAGCATTTTGTTACGCTAAAATTAATTTAAAAGGATGCACATATTAGGTAAAGGTTGAGGAATAAGAAAATAACTATACTTACCTTAAAAAGAAAAAAAAAACGGTAAAAAAGCAGCGTCAATATTTTCTTAACTTTTCTCTTGAAACAATGAAGCGAAAACTGTAAAATATGATCTAAATTGACTAGTACTGCAATATAAACACGATTTATGCATCTAGTTAAGAGCCTCATATACTTTCTACGTGAATGAATGATATTGATATCACTGAAAGAAAAAAATACTAAATTTAATATTTTTCTCTCTAAATATTGCTGTTTGAAGTAGGAGCCTCATATGAGGTTCAGGGTGACGAGAGGGTTAAAGCATGGTTCTTCATGAAAAGTGATTAATCATTAACAAAACTGAAATGGGAAATTTGGCTCATAGTCGAATACTTTATTGAATGTCTGTACACGCTACACACACAATGACAACAAACTTTTTCAGAGATCGAATTTCATTGTTTCTCTGTTTAGAAGGCGATTTTAGTTGTTTTTTTTTTTCTTATTTCTTCTGCTTTTTTCTGAAAGAAATAAACTAAATGGAAACTTTCAGGGAAAAAAGTACAAATCTTTAAATTTGGGGACTTTTCGTGTCCCCAAGAAGTCAAGGTATTTTTGGGGACAAATAAAAAAAAATCTGTGTTTGGGGGGCTGTCCTCGAATTTCGAGGACGTATGGTCACCTTAGTCAAAATTTATAGTAACGCTGTTATTGGCGTTTATTATCTCGTACGAAGTTTTTGTTCTTGCCAATGTCAGTTCTTGTTTGCACCGGAATTTTCTCTTGGACTCCAATTCTTTTCGATTGTAAATTGAATATGTCATTATAATACGTTGGAACACCGCCAGACTGCGATATTTAATATGTTCATCTAATCTGTCTCCTCAATGAAACAGTTTTTCTTACAAGATCTTGTAGTCCTCCCGCCTTTGTTTTGCAAATAAGTGTTTCGAACCTGAGTATTGCCATGAGAAAGCTCTTATTCAAATTGCATATTTCAAATAGTAGTTTAATTACGTAATTTCTACATTACAAGGTTCAAAGTCAAAACTATGGAAATTTCTACTTTGCATGAACACAAAAACCCTTACTGTATCGAGATACATGAATTACTGTGTCGTCATTACAGTGAGGTAAATTTTAACCCATTTATGCCTAGTGTCCCTTTTTTGGGACGGCATTTTCGCTATTAGTCGAAAACGTTATTTATTTTTCCTAGCCTTTGTTCATGAGTATTGAGCCTCAACTCTACAAAATATTTTAACATGACCAAGTAGGATGTTGATATTTCGATTTTTATGCAGAATGATTTTAAAAGAAACCATCCCTTGTTCAAGAACTCGACATCAGAAATTTATCTATTATTTCTGTTATCAGTAAAAATCGAAGAAAGTCGCAAAAATATCCAGGCACAAATGGGCTAAAATCACACTTGTGTCAATAAATCTTCTAGTTCAATTGATATTCTACAAGGTACTAATTCCGATGCATTCGACAAGATTAAACGAAATAAAAGTTATTTGCATATTTAATATTTATCATCTCCCGACATTTTTATGTAAGTAAAATGTTGACTTTCTGTATAACTTAAATTGAATGTATCTGTATTAAAACATGACAAAAGGAGATTCACTTCAAACTTTTTAATATTTTCTGCGTTTCCGTTCTTTGATTATAATTTTAATTAAACTTTTCTACAGAACCTCTTTCCGACTTCCACCACGCTTTCTTCAAGCGAAGTAAATTTTTAAAGTTTATAAAACGGAAAAGTCAGAAATTAATTAACTTTCCCCGGCTTCTTTTCATTAAATTGAAGATGTAGCTTCTTTTACAGAAACCGTATGAATGTAATGTTTCTGACATGCAAGAAATATTAATTTGTCTAAAACTTTACCATTCTTTCCATAATGCCTTTCATAAGCATGTTTTTCACGAAAACGAGATTGTTTAGAATTGTCAATGAATTTGTATTTTATCGACGATGTGAACATAACTGGAAAAATGTATGCTTCAACATTAACTTCTTCCTCGATTACATTTTTTTCCGGAATTATTTACCAAAAAGTGTCAATTTTTTATTACTTATTTTAAAAAAGTGTACATTTTCTTAAACATTTTGGAAGCTTTCACTTTTTACATTTAGTGAGCATATGAAGTATAGATCTGCTAGGGTTCACGGTGTTTTATTATGTCCAGTCCCAGACTATTAACCCTTTGAGGCGCAACCCTTTCCCAATGCTGAGAAAAGGGCAACAGTTGCCATCGCTCGACTTAACTACCAGCAAGATGGCAGACGATCGAAACATTCATCGCATGCGACAGTTCTAGAGACGCTTTTTTGACGCAGCTGGCTGTGCCGAAAAATTGACAAGAAATCGAACCCATTCTTTGTGACTGGCAACAGTCAGCAGCTGGCTGTGCCGCACAGCCAGCTGCGTCAGAAAAGGGTCTCTAGATCTGTGGCACGCGATGAACGTTTCGATCGTCCGCCATCTTGCTGGTAGTTAAGTCGAGCGATGGCAACGGCTGCCCTTCTTTCAGCATTGGGCAATCTATCCAGCTGTTCTCGCATTCTTCCATTTTTCAGCAGATGTCAGTGCTGTTAAAAATAATCGTGATCACTTTTTTTACGGGAAATGACGTGCTAAAAAGTAAAGGATTCTCTCGTGGAGCTATGCCATCCGCAACTATTTTTATAGAAATCAAATCTATTCTTCGTGACTGGCAACAGTCAAAACGTCAGAGTTTGGTGTACCCAGAGCGGGCACACTGCGCGTTAAAGGGTTAATGCTAACGAATATTAAAAATAAGCCCAATCGTAAAAAAATAAAGTAAGAATGAAATTTTCAAATATTTGTAACTTCCATGTGGTTTTTTGAGATTATTTGGTGGCAAGAGAGATGCATAAACTGTTATAAACCCCTTTCTCAGAATAGCCCATTAAAACAACAAGCATTTATAGTTATTTTATTTCCGATACTTAAGCTTTTCAAATGCTTTTTTTCCTTTTAAACTTTAAATTTCGAATAAAAAACTTTTACTCTGAAAGTAATCCTTGGTATTTATTATTACTTTCCGAACTTGTACCATGTAAGGAAAGTATTGTAATCATGAAAAAATCAATACACCCAATCATACACCAAATCATACCAGTAATACACCAAATCATACCAATCATACCAATAATACACCAAATCATACACCAAGTGTCAATACACCCAAATCTCGACTTCGAGATTTGGGTGTATTGACACGTTTTGAGGTCTTTTGAATTCATTTATGTTATTTTTACGAGATGTATGTATGTGTGCGTGTGTGTATGTATGTATGTGTGTGTGTGTGTTTGTGTGTATGTAATATTTGTTGTTTTTGTAATATTTGTACGACCCTGAAATGTGATCATGCCACGTGATTTTTCCCCCTTCGACAGCCATTGAAAAGTGCTTAATGTCAGCGCATATTTATCTTCATACTTTTGATAGTTTTTAGGATGCAATTCTCAAATATTGTCATTTTTTACTTTCCGAACATGTATCACGTAAGGAAAGTATTGTAATTATGAAAAAATGCGAATGAGAGATTTTGATGTATTTACACGTTTCGAGGTCTTCTCAATTCGTTTATGCTGTTTTTACGAGATGTATGTATGTGTTATGTGTGCGTATGTGGGTGCTCCTAAACGGTAAATTCGATTGAGCTCAAAAATCGGTATTTATATTATACACCACTGTCGCACGATCGGTATTGATTTTGGTGTATATAGGACCTCTAGTGTTTCACAACACTGCAAAAAATAATTGTTTTATATTACGGCCTTTAGACGGAAATTCTTGAAAGTGCGCTAACGTGCTTTCGATTGAATGCAAATTGCATATATACATTATAGGTCACGGTCACATGACCTGTACAGAGTTTAATGCGTGTAGAGCCGGTAGTTTATTCACAGGTTTACATAAACAATTCCTATACATTACTGTCTACGGATGTGAATCATTTAAAGTCTGCTACTGTCTACATGGTGCATTGAAATAACTTCAAATTGGGTCTCGTTTATGCCATTCGCGCAAATCGTTTATGCCATTTTTACGAGATGTATGTTTGTATGTGTGTGTGTGTGTGTGTGTGTGTGTGTGTGTGTGTGTGTGTGTGTGTGTGTGTGTGTGTGTGTGTGTGTGTGTATGTGAGTGAACACGATAGCTCCTAAACGGGGCATTCGATTGAGCTCAAATTGGGTATATATATTATAAACCACCGCCGCAAGACCGGTATTAATTTTGCTGTGTATAGGACTTACAGTTTTTCTAAAGGGCTAAGACAAAGATTTCTTTTACAATGACATATGGGGAGAAATTCTTGAAAGTACGCTAGCATTTATTTAAATGGTTGGTAATGATCTTAATCTTAAGTGTTCTTAAGGGTCTCTAGATCTGTGGCACGCGAGGAACGTTTCGATCGTCCGCCATCTTGCTGGTAGTTAAGTCGAGCGATGGCAACGGCGACCCTTTTTTCAGCATTGGGCCATCGATCCAGCTGTTTTCGCATTCTTCCATTTTCCAGCAGATGCCAGTGCTGTTAAAAATAATCGTGATATTTTTTTACGGGAAATGACGTTCTAAAAAGTAAAGGATTCTCGTGGAGCTATGTCACCCGCAACTATTTTTTATAGAAATCCAATCTATTCTTCGTGTCTGACAACAGTCAAAACGTCAGAGTTTGGTGATCCTAGAGCGGGAACACTGCGCGTTAAAGGGATATGCACAGTCGAGTGTTAAATGATTGAAATTTAAAAATCATCAATGAAAAAGGCTGTTGAATACGATACGAACTCTAACTAAATCCGAAATATTATAAGCTGTAATACATTGGAAGGAGCCAGACATATACAATGTTTCGATACTGCAATCAATTATTTCAAGATCATAGGATTTTTGGAGCCCGATTAACGGCCTTCGGGACAGTGTTAGAATTAATTCTCTTCTAAGGGATATCTCATTCGTTTCGAAATCTTATTGAAATGTGATAATCCTCTGTGAGGGCCTGAATTCCTCAAAAGTTATCTGTGACTCTGCGATTATTGGGTTCTGAATAAACGAGAAAATGGAATTGAGGCTGCCGCCACATGCAGCTTATCCTTGTAAAGTAGCGATATAGGCATGAGCGAGTGAAAGTATTCGAATGGAATCGATTGTTATATTCAATCCAGATAATCGATTAAAAAAATTCCATTCGCACGATTAACAGATAACATTCGAAATCACGAGTAGTCTTCACAGAAAAATCCTCAATAGCATTCGAGCAGAAATCGTGTATAGTGTTCGAGCAGAAATCGCGAATAGTATTCAAATAGAAATCGTAAATAGTATTCGAATCGTTATAATAAATAACTTTCGAATTGTATTCGAATAGAAATCTTAAATAATATTCCAATAGGAATCGCAAATAATATTCTAACAGTATTTGAATAGAAATCGTAAATCGTAACTGAATTGCATTCGAACTGAAATTATAAATAACTTTCGAATTGTATTCGAAAAGAAATCATAAATAATATTCAAACGGTATTGGAAGAGAAATCGTAAATAATATTCGTATGGAAATTGCGGATAGTATTTGAACATTATGCTATAACATTATTCGATCGGGAATCACTAATAGAATTAGAATAGAATTACAATAGTAAAAATCTCGAATATTCACTATTCGATTAATGAATTGTAGCTTCTATTCGAATGATAGTAATCGATCATTGAATTCATTCGAATGGCAAATTACTAGTGTATATAAGGTGATACGGTGGAAGTTGCGAACAGGTAAAAAACGACATGCACGATGTGTTATGCAAAGCAGCGTTTCTTAACCTGTGGGGCGCGACCCCTAAGGGGGGCGCAGAGCGTTTGCAGGGGGGGGGCGAGCGAAGAAACCAAACACCAAGGAGTGACGCATGTTTTTAAAACAATCATCTTATTCATTCTCATTTTTACTCAAAAATATATCGATTTTCGCTTAAAATGTTAATTTTAAGCGAATTTATAGCTTACAATTAAGTTAATTTAAAGCTGACTGTGCGCGGGCACAGCCAGCTGTCGTCAAACAAAAGGTCTCTAGATCTGTGCCACGCGATGAACGTTTCGATCGTCCGCCATCTTGATGGTAGTTAAGTCAAGCGATGGCAACGGCTTCCCTTTTTTCAGCATTGGGAAAGGTTTGCGCCTCAAAGGGTTAAGTGTCCTATTGAAAAAGTTTTATTGACGCATTGCAGAATGTCTATTTTAGATTTTGGAAGCAATACTCAAATTCTTTTACTTTCCGTTATATATATATAATGAGTGATTTGATTAAATTCCTCTTTAATGTAACAGATGGCATCTATGGCAATAAATATAAAATATCCTAATATTTTCTCAGAAGTATGTAACATGCACTTTCGGCAACCTTTAAGGAGGAATCTAGTTTCACTTACCTTCTTTAAATCATATCGTTATCAAAGTAAGAGCTCGTTCCAGACCCATTAAAACTCATTCCGGATTCTCCGGGTAATATATTAGCTGCGTAAATAATTAAATCTTTCATCGGAGAAGTTTTCTATTTTCAAGGAATTTCGGAAGACAGAATTTATTGTGATTCGAAAAATTACTGTAACGACGTGTTAGAATCCTTACTGAACTTGAAATGCTTCACTTTCTTTTTTCATGCAGCATATTTTTTCTAAATATTTCTGATTTGCTATCATAAATTATGACTTTATGCGACTTTATGCTATGATATATTATGACTTTATGCGACTTTATGCTATGATAAATTATGACTTTAAATGTTCAATTTACATAGCTTTTTTAAAATCTTGTATACAAAGGATAGCGAGGACAGCAGTGACTTAGTCACTAAACACCGTTCCCGTAAGAGCACGGAAAGTGAAGCAGCACCCGGATTGGCCAGTGCTTGGGAGGGTGAACTCCTCCCTGTGCTGGACTGCTGTGGGACCGTGTACGCTCATGGCCGCTGGTACGCGTGAAATCCGTCATGACCACAAATGTTCTACATGTCCAAACGATACGCCTTGGGGTGCCGATTTCAGGTGGTTGGTCCCTCATTTGGTACGGGTTAAAAATTAGGGGACCCCGAGCGAATTCGGACTTCCTCTCTCTGGGGATCATTGAAAGGGAAGCCGCCCCCTTCCGCCCACCGCCGTCATATATGGAGGATATGGCGCCGCTCCGCAGTTGCTACAGGGCATTAGAAACTACAAATAGCAACAATAAGGATAGCGAAACAATTTCAGCATTAAGTTAAAATGTGATGTAAATAGATTTTTCCGTAAAAAAAAGGCCCCACCAGTGGCGTAGTGCATTGCGCACTGATTTGGAAGACGGAAGGTGCCTGGTTCGGAACCAGGTCACGTCTGCGACCTAACCGTTCGGAGTTTTCCGTGGTTTTCTCCGAAACTTAGCGTAAATATGGGTTAGGATCTCTTAGAAAGACCCCCCACAGGCCTAGATCCCTCGTGTAGATAATTGGTCTTAACCCTTTAACGCGCAGTGTTCCCGCTCTGGGAACACCAAACTCTGATGTTTTGACTGTTGCCAGTCACGAAGAATAGATTGGATTTCTATAAAAATAGTTGCGAGTGACATAGCTCCAGGAGAATCCTTTACTTTTTAGCACGTTATTTCCCGTAACAAAATTGTCACTAATTCAAAATATTTTTAACAGCACTGTGATCTGCTGAAAAATAGAAGAATGCAAGAACAGCTGGATAGATTGCCCAATGCTGAAAAAAGTTTAGCCGTTGCCGTCGCTCGATTTAACTACCAGCAAGATGTCGGACGATCGAAACGTTCATCGCGTGCCACAGATCTAGAGACCGTTTTTTGACGCAGTTGGCTGTGCCCGCGCACAGCCAGCTGTCGTCAAAAAAGAGTCTCTAGATCTGTGGCACGCGATCAGCGTTTTGATCGTCCGCTCTCTTGCTGGTAGTTAAGTCGAGCGATGGCAACGGCTGCCCTTTTTTCAGCATTGGGAAAGGGTTGCGCCTCAAAGGGTTAAGGGAAGTATGTACTAAATACCAAGTTTTTCTCAGTAGATGTGATCTATTTGAAAAGCGAAGAGAATGCAAAACACATTTTTAAATTCTTTCTTTTAGATCGGAAGTAAAGCTGACATTAAGTTTTGTGTCATTATTTTGTAAGTTTCTCTATATGCAAGCTCAAAACTGGCATCTCTTAGGCAAAGTTTATATCGCCAGTTAAAAAAATTTAGTAGTTTTTGAGATTTTGAAAAAATGAATTAATTTCAATAATATGAGTAAGAAATATATTCTTTCCGTGCGAGGTTTGGGTACGCAGCTACTTTAATATAAACTTCGATTCCAAAGAAGTTTTTTATGGAACAAGGAATGAAAATAAGAACACACTCATGAATAATGATGCACTTTCCAACAGAATGGAATAAGGAACAAAAATAGGGACAACTCATGAATTACGATATGCTTTTAACCCATTTGTGCCTGGATATTTTTGCGACTTTCTTGGATTTTTACTGATAACAGAAATAATAGATAAATTTCTGATATCAACTTCTTGAACAAGGGATGATTTCATTTAAAATCATTATGTATAAAATCTCGAAATGTCAACATCCTACTTGGCCACAGTTAAAAGTATTTTGTGGAGTTGAGGTTCAATACTCGCGAATAAAGGCTAGGAAAAATAAACAACGTTTTCGACTAATAGCGAAAATGCCGTCCCAAAACAGGGACACTAGGCATAAATGGGTTAATATACAGCGCATTAGTACGTATTTAAAGTATGAAAGTGCTTTACATTTTTATTAGCACTCGGGTGCTATTTCTTTCAAGCACGAGATTTTGTCTACGCGGCGCGCCGTGGTCACTTTTCCGTTTGATCCATGTTTTCTGCAGAGTGATTTGATATTGCTAACGGAAACATGGACTATCCCTTCAGATGATTTTCAAATACCAGGATTCACTTCGGTCGAACAGATAGACAGTGGTTTCCAAAACAGAAAGGAGTTATGATTTTTATAGAGGAAAACTTTATAAAAATCACTTTATATAAAGAATATGAAACACTTTAACCGTGCCTACACGAGCCAGATCAAGGGTGTTCAAATGGTCAATGCGTATATTCAAGATAAAGTGAGATTTGCAGTTACATACGCTAGTCCTCGAATTTCTTATGAAGATGAATTAGACGCTCTATTCGAACCGTTGCTGAAGGAGGATGATTGTAAGGCTGTTTTAGTAGGAGATTTTAACATAGAATTCAATTCCGATCAAGGATCACGATTTCATAACTGAAATGGATACTTTAGATTTTCCAATACGCACTCATCCAAAACATTTCACCACGAGGGGCGAAACAACAATGGATGCAATTTTCAGCAACAAAATGATGCGAACAGGAGTCTATATGAGCACTTACAGTTATCATTTTCCTCTATATGCAGAATTGATTGAATAGATTTTTTAAAAAAACTGAAATTCTTCCAGCCGAGTGCGTACATAAAGAATGCAAGAATTTCAGATTTTTTATTTTATTTTAAGTTAAATCGTTTAGAAAGAAAATTTATCGTTTTATTTATTATATTATTTTTTCAGTAATGCAATTTCTCACGAATAGAGAAATTTAAGTCTCGTTTAAGATGGCGAGAGTATCATTCTATTATCTTTTAACATCTTGCCTAACAAATTCTTTCATTAAATTTCCTTTAATGTAACAGATTGTGTGTGTGGGTGTTCACGGAGGGTACGGTAATTTTTAAAAAGTACAACTTCTTTAAAAGTTGCAGAAACACGAACTTTCGAAAATGTTTCCATCAAATTCACTTAATTTCTTTTTTAAATTGTGTCCGGTCACTAAAGTATGTCGTTCCGAATACATCAGAACCGTCCTGAAATTCTCCAATAAAATATTTACAGTGCAAATAATTAAATTTCATCTTCGTAGGAACAGGTTTCTATTTTGAGAAACTCAAAAATATAAAAATTCCTCGAACTTCAATTCGAAAAGAGTTTCACTTCATTTTAAAAGTTCTAACAGAATTAAAAAAAATACCTTTACTACTTCCTTTTCTATGCGAAGATCTTTTCTAAATATTTACTCTGCTGGCTGGAAAAATTTAGTTTTATGCTGTAGCAAATTTAAGTGAAGGATATAGATTTTTCGAGTCTTTAAGGGACTCAGTACTACAAACTTAGTTTTTAAAAATTATTAATTTCTAAAATAAAATGTTGGTAATAATAATATGAATGCTAAACGCAATCCAGTTAAAAATATTTTATTAATGTATTTATATTTATCATCGTCAACTTTGTAAACAGCGTTAAAAAAAATTAATAATATAGAAAAAAAATATTTTTTTGAATTTTTTTTAAAGTTACAATTTGGTGAGTAATTCTAAACTACCACTTGAAATTTAAATTTTTCTTCAATTTTTTTATGTTGTAAATAGTAACATTTCAAACACATTAAAAAACTGATTTTGGTTAATTTCATCAACTTCACAATATTTTTAGCTGCACGTGTGCATAGAAAAGTAAGGGTGGGGGGAGATCACGAATAATGCCTTATTTGAATGTTTTCTCTCTTTTTTTTTAAAGTTTTCAACGTATAGTTAATTGAAAAATTCGAAAAATAATTAAATAAAAATAATCAAACAAACAAATCTATGTTTGACGAAGCCTTGAGGTTCTCCGCCAAAGGCATATTTATTTTCCTCGGAGGCAGACACCCTTCTTATAGGCTGTATGCTGTCTTGAGCTGTGAAATTAAAATTGGATAAAAAATATAGCAGAGAACACAGCAATTGTATAGCTTACATCAAGTTGGAAAATAACCTGGAAAAAATGAACAGCTCAGACGAAGTTTAACGTAGTTTATTTAAGGTAATAATAGCAAATATAACGGTGGCTTTTTAGAATAGCGACCCCCCCCCCTTTTTTTTGGGAGGGGGTGCTTGTACACCGGTGGAAAGACGTTGAAGAAAAAAGACACGGAGACACAGTAAGCCAACTTGGCGATAGCGCCAGGATCAGGAAAGAAAGGTCACCCATCACAAATCGCCAAATTTCAAAAAATCCAGTTGGTAGTTAGAGAATATTCAGTTATAATAAAATTCAAATGTAGACTCGCCAATAGGGGATGGTTAAGAGAGCCAGTAACTTAAAACATTTTATTGAACCCGTGTGGGAAAATTCCAGGGAAATCGAATAAACACGCCACATGGACGCCAAGCGAAGATACACTTTAACCGTGAAATGCAACGTAATTTACATAACGTAATTCAGATAGCATAGCGGTCAGAAATATATTTAATACTTTGTAACAAAATGGCAAAACGTACTAAATTTACAATAGGATTATTAAAATCTAAACTAAGTAAGAGTATGAGGTTAAATAAATTGTAAAAGACTAATTAATTTATCAGCTCACAAATATTTACATTTTAGTCTTTTTTTATATCTTCATAAAGTTATATGTATGACAGGCTTCCCATAACACAAAAAATTAATTAATTGACATAGCATTTGAAAGGTGAAAAAAATTTAAAAACAAACAAATAAACAATAACTGAGGTAAATGGGGTTAGATTTCATTAATTTATAAGTTATTGTTAGAAAGTAGAAAATATATGTCCGTATAAAGCGCCTTCAGCTGGCTTTGTAATTGAAATATGGCTTAGAAATTTTAGCAAGAGATAACAAACACCTTTTCAATGGAAAATTATAATACAACAAACACTTACAAATTTATACTGAAAGAAGAGTTTCGTTGAATCAATAATATTTTTTGAATCAACAAACCTATTCGGTTGAAATAGCTTCTAAGAAATTTTTGTTAAATTAACAAAATAATTTTATTAAAACTATATAGTTTCAACATTTTTTTTTCTTTTTATTCAACCAAACAATTCGGCCACAAATACTTTGTTAAGGAATGCAATCCCGCACTGTTTTTCGTTTCGCGGGATTGCGTCTATGGCTTAGAAATTTTAGCAAAACTGCCCACTAATAAAATGCTGCCCACAATAAAAAAAAATTGCCAACTAATAAAATATTTTTCCTGTATGGAATTAGATGCAGTAGATGTATGTCTTCCAATATAACTAGGGAATGCAACCCCGCACTGTTTTTGGTTTCCCCGGATTTCAGAATTTAGATTTGTTGATCGCGAGGGATTGACATTTCATTCAAATAAAAATTAATTTTAATACGGAAAAGTAGGAAAATAAGACTGTAAGCAATATCAAGTTTAATACTTTATCTTATTTGATAATCAATACAATACCTTCAGTGGCGTAGCCAAAAATGTTTCGGGGTGTTACGACTACTGCAACTCACATATATGTATACGTGTGTGTGATAAGGGAGTGAAGAGTATACATTTTGTATGGCGAAAAAATTCCTCACGAGGGGAGGGGAATGTGACCCCCTATCCCCCCTTGGCTACGCCACTGAATACCTTACATAACTATTAAAATTACAGTCTTACGGAGGGTACGGAGTTACATTCCCTGTGATTTGTTAATTCAACCAAACGTTTTGCTTAAATGGCGTATGGTAAAAATTAACATAATTAATTGTTTTAATTAACAAAATTTCTTTGTCAACTGGTATGTTCATGGCTCATTTAACAAAATTATTTTGATGATATTGCTGGTATGTTTTTTGACCCCAAAACAATTGGTTGGAAGCTTTTCAGATGTAAGACTAATTAATTTATAAGCTTACAAATATTTAAATTTTTATCTTAGTGTTTTTATATATCTACCAGTCTAACTTTTTTTCTCCCTAAAAAAATCCAAACTGATAATGAGTGTTTAATTTTAACCCTAAAATGCAGCATTTTTAAAAATGAGCTGAAAATTAAACTGTAACTCTATTTAGGACTACTTATGTTACTTATATTCTTAGGCTTTACGGGAGTGTAACCAATTGGCTGGACTATGCACTGTAGGCTTAATACTTAAACCTTTAACGCGCAGCGGTCCCGCTCTGGGATCACCAAACTCGGATGTTTTGACTGTTGCCAGTCACGAAGAATAGATTGGATTTCTATAAAAATAGTTGCGGGTGACATAGCTCCACGAGAATCCTTTACTTTTTAGCACGTGATTTCCCGTAAAAAAAATGGTCACGATTAATTTTAACAGCACTAAAATCTGCTGGAAAATGGAAGAATGTGAGGACAGCTGGATAGATTGTCCAATGCTGAAAAAAGGGCAGCCGTTGTCATCGCTCGACTTAACTACCAGCAAGATGGCGGACGATCGAAACGTTCATCGCGTGCCACACATCTAGAGACCCCTTTTTGACGACAGCCGGCTGTGCTCGCGCACAGCCAGCTGCGTCAAAAAGGGGTCTCTAGATGTGTGGCACGCGATGAACGTTTCGATCGTCCGCCATCTTGCTGGTAGTTAAGGGGAGCGATGGCAACGGCTGCCCTTTTTTCAGCATTGGGAAAGGGTTGCGCCTCAAAGGGTTAAATTAAAAATATCAACTTAAGATTTGGGAAATAACGTTAAATTCCTTTCTAACATCGTTATTGAGTAATTCTTCGATTTAATTAGCTTTAATGTAACCGAATGGGAGAAAAGTAATACATAATTTTAAACTTTACAACATCTTTAAAACTACCTCTAACACAAACTTTCGAAAATGTTTCGCTGAAAATTCATTTAATGTCTCTTTTAAACCGTTCGAGTCGCCCAAAGTATGCCGTTCAGAATCCATCAAAATTTCTCCAATAACATATTTGCTGTGCAAATAATTAAATTCCATCTTCGTCGGGAATGAGTTTATACTGTTGAGACACTCAAAAATCTAAAAATCCCCCCCGCCCCGAACTTAAAAAATTTGAAAAGTATTTAGAGACATTTTGAAAGTTCTTTAACGGAATCCGAAAAAATACTTTTTACATCATTTATATAAGACCAACTTCTACAATGTTTAGTTTTCTGAATGGAGAAAATTTATTTTCATGCTAGGACAAATTAAAATGTCGAACCCAGACTCCATTTTTTTTGTAAAAGTTTAATGTGTAATGCTTAGAATTTGCATGGACTTTGTGTGTCTAATTCTGACTTTTTCGAGTGTTCCCCCTCTGGGAACACCAAACTCTGACGTTTTGACTGTTGCCAGTCACGGAGAATAGATTTGATTTCTATAAAAATAGTTGCGGGTGACATAGCTCCACGAGAATCCTTTACTTTTTAGCACGTCATTTCCCGTCAAAAAATGGTCACGATTATATTTAAGAGCACTCACATCTGCTGAAAAATGGAAGAATGCGAGAACAGCTGGATAGATTGCCCAATGCTGAAAAAAGGGCAGCCGTTGCCATCGCTCGACTTAACTACCAGCAAGATGGCGGGCGATCGAAACGTTCATCGCGTGCCACAGATCTAGAGACCCTTTTTTGACGACAGCTGGCTGTGCCGCACAGCCAGCTGCGTAAAAAAAAGGGTCTCTAGATCTGTGGCACGCGATGAACGTTTCGATCGTCCGCCATCTTGCTGGTAGTTAAGTCGAGCGATGGCAACGGCTGCCCCTTTTTCAGCATTGGGAAAGTGTTGCGCCTCAAAGGGTTAATGTTCAATGCTTAGAATTTGCTTGGATTTTGTGTGTCTGACTGTTTAAGACAAAAAAATAATATAACCATGTACTTACAGGTGTACATACAGGGTGGTCACAACAGGTTGGTAAATACAGTGTTGTAATATCTTTGATACTGAGAGGAATAATGAGATAAGTGGACAATGTCAATTGAATAAATGGTCAAAATAAGGTAAATAAAAAGATAAGAAAACAAAAATTCTTGATTTTCGAGAAAAGTTACACCTTTTAAATTCATATAAAATCCCAGTAAAAAAGTCAATTAGTAAAATGCGCCACATACACTAATGAGGTGATGGACAAAACTTGAGAATTATATCCTAAAACTGTCAGAGACTTCAAAATAAATATATGTTCACTTAAACCATTTTTAAAAAGCTCTTGAAGGAAAAATAAATCTTGTCGGATCATCGCCTTTCAGGGGTCGTTTAGAAATTATGAAAGAAAATAAATTTTATATAAAAAAATGGCGCATACATGTGTCTTATGGGCAAGGTTTCAGATAAAAAAAAATTCAAATCTTTCTGTAAACGTTTGAATATCAAATTCTAGTCTTTTTTAATCATTTCTTGCAATTGTTAGTGAATGTTTGAAGTTTGAGAAAACTTTTGACAACCTCTTAAACTGAAGGAGGGGAAATAGGGAAGGAGGATAAAAATTGCGCTTTGTGTGAATAAGAATAGAAAGGGGTCAGTTTTTTTTTTTAATCTGAAAATATCTTTATATTATGTATTCATGTATTTTAGTTCTTTATATTCGTAATTTTGTGAACTAAAACTTAACTTAAAAAGAATAATCCAATTGCTTTTAAATTTATTCATGTATAAACTGCAATCTTTTATAATAATAATAATAATAATTATTATTTTTTCATAAATTTTTAGAGTAAGGACGAACTATGAGGATTTTTTTAGCAGTCTTTTTTATTGCAAATTCTTTTCGTGTAAGATCAAAAAGTAAATAAGCGCACAAACTTAAAAATAAAAAACTCGGAAAAATTTTCATTTCTGCATATTTAAATACAGAGAAAACGCCATTCCTTGTAATTTTGAATAAACGTGAATGTTCAGTTTTAATTAAAATGATAATGACCAAAAAAAGTATTAATTTTAATTTTTTTTCTTTTTACTCCAAGCACATTGAAATTTCTGCTTTTTGAATTAAATGGAACTGATACAACAAAACAGCGTTATAGTTACGAAATGACTTTAAAGTTATTTTTTCGGCTTTAACGTTTGTAATAAAAATACCTCGTTTAAAAATTCCGGTCAGTTAAACTGAAAAATTAATTTTGAGAAATTTTTGCCTTCATAATATTTAAGTTCAAAGTTTTTAGTGCAATGACTTCCAATCTGAATTTCCAGTAATCCATAAAGACAGTTTGAAATATTTTACAATGAGAAAGGAAATTATTACTTTGTATGATCACACTATTCTTAATTTAACAAAAACACTGTCTGACTTCCATTCTATCTTCAACAAAGCAAAGTTAGTATACAGGTTGAGTCAGAGTAACATATATGTATGGAGGTATGGAGAAAATTAGCTATAAAAAATGAAGTCAAACTATGGGGGCACACACGTGACCTCCTTGTGTGGCATCTTTGCATGTCGTTTTATGATGTTACAGGTGCTCATATGCAAATTTTCCCATCTCGCAGAGGTATAAAACGTCAGTCTTCGTCATTCATATCCCTTCGTCTCACTGAACAGGGGGAACTGAAAGAGATAAATACAGTTAAGCATATTGCCACTTGGAAAAAAGGAAAAGCGAGAAACCACGGAGATTAAAGGAAGGGGCGTGGATTAAATAAGGAAGTAGGCAAGAAAAATATATGGACAAACAAAAATACATAATTAAATAAATAAAAAGTAAAAAAGGACACAGAAACACACGCACACACAAATTCAATAAAAAATACAATAGAAACAGAACAAACAAAAAACAAAAAAAATATAAAAACACAAATAATAGTATAATTTTTTTAAACACATACAGGACAATACATATGTTTCCCTTTAATCCCCGTGGTTTCTCGCTTTTACTTCTTTCCAAGTGGCAACAGGCTTATTTGTGTTTATCTTTTTCAGTTTCCACTGTTCAGTGAAGACTGAATAAATTTTCAGTCAAAAGGATCGTATCTTGTTATAAGTATCATTTTATGTGTGTTTTTTACGCAAAGTTTTTTTTTCAATTCTATCTTTTAACACCCGTATTTTGTGTGTTTTTTCTGTATAGAACATCTGTTTCACAACCTCTTCATTGTTTTCTTCCCTTGAGAAGGTTTATTTGTTTGTTTTATTCGCATTAAGGGGTTAGGGGTAGTCAGAATTTTCAAAAAATTGATTTTTTTTTTTTTTTTTTTTTTTTGCTGCATTTTCTTAAAGTATAGTATTTTAAAAATATTCTCTGAAAGTTTTAAGTGAATCCGACAAATATCTTTAAGAGTTATTTAGCGAAGAATAAAAGGCTCAAGGCTCTCGAGCGGTCTAATATTTCCGAGAACAATTAGCTAGCGGCATAATTCTCCCTTACCTCCTGAAGTTTTAAAAGCAATCAAGCCTATTTATGAAGATCTTAGTAATGAAAAATTTACTTTCAAGATGTGTAGGTGGATTTAATCAAAATAATAATGAGAGCTTCAACCAACTAGTGTGGAAAATATGCCCAAAAACTATCAATACTAGTTTTACCATTGTTCAAATTGCTGCATACGTAGCTATGAGTATATTTAATGAAGGGACAAAGTCATTATTAGTAGTAATGAACACACTGGGACTTAGTTGTGGGCCTAATTCGCATCGGTATACTGAAAAAACCGATAGTGCACGTGTAAAAGTAGCTGATCAGCGCGCTAACGACAACACTCGCGAAGGTAGAATGCGACGTAGACAACAACAAATTGGTGTTTTAGAAAGTTCTACAACGGCTGAAGAACTCTTTTATGGTCCAGGAATAGATGACTCAGTGTAACTAGTGAAATTATTCGTATTACTGTACATCAATCGACTGTAAAACTTTAAATGCGTTTTTCTCGAAACTATGTTTTTTGAACTGGTGACCACTGTAACTCAAAAACCGCTCGATAGATTTGAATGAAACTTATACAGCTTTTAGAAAACATAAAAAGCTAGTGCCTGATCGAAGGATTTTTTTTTAAACTTCGATTTTTTATAAACAATTAATTGTTGGTTTTTTCCCGAAAATCTGCAAAAAAATTTCCAGAGACCGCCATTTTGTTAATTTTGAAAAAAAAAAAAAAGCTTCGATCAGGCACAAAATTATATATCCATAAAAATAATCTTTTTTGTTTCATTGATTTTAGATGAATCTCCAAGGAGCTGTAATGGTCACCGCAAGGACCCATTATTAAAACCTGTTCAACTTAGACCGCCATAAATTGTAAAATATAATAATTATTATTATTTTAAATTTAAGTGAAGTAATGTTAAAGTATGATGAAATGATACTATGTTTTTACTTATGTGAAATAAACTTAATTACTAGTAAAAAAAAAATTAATAAAAAATGGCATTTTTTCACGCCTCTGACTACCCCTAACCCCTTAAACATAGAGCAGATATTAGGGATAGAGATCGCTAATTTAAGGCTCTTGTCCAAGCAGCTGACTTCTGTCACCATCTCAGGCGTATAATTCTTGCACACTGTTGTTCGTTTTATATGAAGCATTTGTGGACAGCGAGCTCATATTTGTTTTCATAGTTCTATTTTTAAGACAATATGGTACATAAGCTACTCTGCATATAGATGAAATTGTTGTGAAAGGATCTAGAATAACATTTCACTGGAAAGTGGTTTTTAATTTCCGAACATGTACCATGTAAGGAAAGTATTGTAATCATGAAAAAATTCGACTTCGAGATTTTGGTGTATTGACACGTTTTGAGGTCTTCTGAATTCATTAATTCGCTATTTTTACGAGATGTATGTGTGCATGTGTGTGTGTGTGTTTGTGTGTATGTGAGTGAACACGATAGCTCCTAAACGGACCATTCGATTGAGCTCAAATTGGGTATATATGTTATAAACCACCGTTACAAGACCGGTATTGATTTTGGTGTGTATAGGACTTCTAGTTTCGCTACAGGGCTACGAAAAAGATTTCTTTTACATTATGGCGTATGGGAGGAAATTCTTGAAAGTGCGCTAGCGTTTAAACGGTACATTGGATTGAGCTCAAATTGGGTATATATGTTTTAAACCACCGTCGCAAAACCGGTATTTATTTGGATGTGTATAGGACTTATAGTTTCTCTACAGGGCTACGCAAAAGATTTCTTTTACATTATGGCCTATGGGAGAAAATTCTTGGAAAGTGCGCTAGCGTTTAAACGGTACATTGGATTGAGCTCAAATTGGGTATATATGTTTTAAACCACCGTCGCAACACTGGTATTGATTTGGATGTGTATAGGACTTATAGTTTTTCTACAGGGCTACGACAAAGATTTCTTTTACATTATGGTCTATGGGGAGAAATTCTTCAAAGTGCGCTAGCGTTTAAACGGCGCTTTCGATTGAGCTCGAGTTTGGTATATAAGTTTGAATTATTCATCGATAAAATTGATTTAAATGCTTAGTAATGATCTTAATCGTAAGTGTTCGGAAAGTGGAGTGGAGTCACTCCAGATTTTTCATACTTTTAAAGCACTAGGGAGCCAAGGCTCCTAGACTCGCTTTGCTCGCTTTTCGTGTGAGGCATTCGGTCCCTAATGAGGCTTATTCGTAAAAAAGCCATAATTTCAACAGACAAAACCCAAAGATTGAATCAGATAGAATGTTACCGAGCTGCACATTGCTTGGTTCTTGCATGTTCCTTGGCACACAAAATTTTAAACTTCACACTATTTTTAATTATGAAAAACCTACGGAGCACCTTGGGTATTTGCCACGCATGGCGATTTTTCATAACTTGGCGATGTACGTATATAAGAATAGTTAATAATTAGTTCTAAGAAAACACTACTTCATATCTTTCCTTTGATGAAAACTACGGAACAGCTAGGATAGCTTGCCACCAAAGGCGACTTTTCATTATTTGGCGATGTACGTATATAAGAATAGTTAATAATTAGTTCTAAGAAAACACTACTTCATATGTTTCCTTTGATGAAAACTACGGAACAGCTGGATTAGCTTGCCACCAAAGGCGACTTTTCATTATTTGGCGATGTACGTATATAAGAATAGTTAATAATTAGTTCTAAGAAAACACTACTTCATATGTTTCCTTTGATGAAAACTACGGAACAGCTGGGATAGCTTGCCTCCAAAGGTGACTTTTAATTATTTGGCGATTTACACATACTCATAAACGATAATTACTGCTCATGTAAAGTTACCGGTAGGGATGGACGCGAGAAGAGTTTTGGCGAGACGAGACAGAGATTTGCAGCTTCTTTGCGAGACGAGACACGCATTTTAAAGATTACGATATAGGGATTTTTGCGAAACGAGACGAAGCTTTTACGCTGTTTTGCGACACGCAAGCCGCTTGCGTTTCGTTTCGCGTCCATCCCTAGTTACCTGGGAAACCGTTATCCATACATTCCAGGGGAGTAGCCACGGGGGTGTTAGGGGGGTCATAATCCCTCCCCCCCTACATCAGGAATTTTTTGCCATACAAAATGTATATTCTTCACTCCCTTATCACACACATGTATGCATATATGTGAGTTGCTGTAGTCGTAACCCCTCCCCCCCCCATGAAAAATTTCTGGCTACGCCCCTGATACATTCATATACATCATTGGTTCCCAACGTGGGCGATAACGCCCCCCTGTGGGCGTTTGAGGCTTTCAGGGGGGCGGTAAAAGACCCAGAGAAAATTAGGAGGCGTTGATATGGCACGAGGGGCGTGGGAAGATTAACCAAATATAGTCTAAAAAGACTTAAAAATCACTCTGATAGTTCATTTCTGTCACGTGTGCGAATATTCACATATTTCGATATGAGACTTCGCTGTTGAGAGAAAGAGATACCTCTCTAATATACCTCTCTAAAACTTTTATTCCTCTTTTTTTAAATGAAGAAGAAATTCAGTAGCGTTTCAATTCCAACAATATTCTATCTATTAGTAATTTTTTTAAATTTAATTCTTGTTTTCACCATGCATTATGTACGCTCTTATTTCTCTGGAGTGGGAGGGGGGCGGTATTGAAATATTCATTAGAAAATGCGGCGCCAGTTCAAAAAAGGTTGGGAACCTACGATATACATAATCCTTTGAAGATTGGTGTATTTAGCACCACGAGATATATCATCTCGCCGCGCTGGCAAATATCCAAACTGTACTATAACTTGTATGACGGCAAAGTTAACGCCACCAAATATTTTTCTATTGGTAGCAAATACCCTAGCTAAGTCTAACCGGTTTTACTATAATCTGCATTTTAATTATTTTTCATTTTCAAGATATTGGGTGCTGACATTTGGAACACGCGGTTTAGATTCACCCTGCTTGGAGAGAGATATCCTTTTGCCAGATTGTACCTGATGTCCAAAATAGCGCTTTTTAAAATCAGTTGCAATACGTTTTCTTTTCTCTTCTTTTATTCCCCCTTTCTTTAGCATTTGCTTTAGCTGGTAAAAAAAAAATCCCGTGCGAAGATCGGGTATTTCAGCTATTTATAATCGCCTAATTAACAGCTAATCGAATTGAATAAAAGACAAGCATTTCACACTTCCTTTCTGCTGTCAGCATAAATTTTTGCTTCATAAATAGTTCACAGAATTTTCTTCTCAACACACGTCGCAAATCGATTTCAATGGGAGTTCCACTGCTTCAAGCTCGAAAAAAAAAAATAATAATAATGATATGCATAAATTCAGGAAGCCTGTCTTCGTGTCGTCTTTAAGCGTGAAATACGAAATGCATAAATTTGTCAGGAACCCAAGTATTAATTAAATGAGAATTTTTCTTGTGACTTAAGCAATAGAATTTTTCTTGTCACTTAAGCGATGGAACATTTTTTTTTTTGTTTTGAATAGCTAAAACTGCTACTATAATTCATTTGATCTGGAAATTCAGGAATAATTTAACGAAAAGTGCAGAAACTCCTGTACTTTTGTGTAGTTCAAGAGTGAAAATTAATTTAACCCTTTAACGCGCAGTGTTTCCGCTCTGAGAACACCAAACTCTGACGTTTTGACTGTTGCCAGTCACGAAGAATAGATCTGATTTCTATAAAAATAGGTGCGGGTGACATAGCTGCACGAGAATCCTTTACTTTTTAGCACGTCCTTTCCCGTAAAAAAATGGTCACGATTATTTTTAACAACACTCAAATCTGCTGGAAAATGGAAGAATGTGAGGACAGCTGGATAGATAGTCCAATGCTGAAAAAAGGGCAGCCGTTGCCATCGCTCGACCACAGCCAGCTGCCGCACAGCCAGCTGTCGTAAAAAAAACGGGTCTCTAGATCTGTGACACGCGATGAACGTTTCGATCGTACGCCATCTTGCTGGCAGTTAAGTCGAGCGATGGCAACGGCTGCCCTTTTTCCACACATTGGGAAAGGGTTGCGCCTCAAATTGTTAAAGCATCATTTTCTCTGCGACTATTCAAAAAAACACAGAAATGGCGGACAGCAAGTTTTGTTTGAATACGAAGCAGTTATTTTCGTCACTAGTGACGTCAGTGTTACTTGGTTCGCGAAATAAGTATTCTCACAATGCAGGCATTAAAAAGTAAGAATACTGTACTTTTGTGTCATACGTAAATATGGATATATGAACTCCTAAAAAATTGTGAGGCCCAAAATTGGAACTGCATGTCTGTTTGTGAGATTACGGCCGATTAGCTACGCGTGACCTCTAGACCAATGGGTGGGGTGTCCTCCTTGAGGGGTCTTTCTAAGGGGTCCTAACCTGTATCTACGCTAAGTTTGCATGTCTGTTAAATCTGAGCCTCTATGATTACTTGAGTTTATTAAACTGAAGTAAATAGATTGTTTATCAAGTGTTTAAAAAATATAGTTTTCTGTTCTAAAAATTATGTGTTATTCAAAATTTAAATGGCTCAGTGGCTTGTAGCTCAGGGATGTATTTCAAATAAAACGATTTTATATATTAATATGATTTCATTTTATACGCAAGGCTTAACGGTGTAGTTCCAAAAATTCCTGCGATTTTGTTACGTAAGTACATATAAACTAATTATGTCAGGCACTTCAAATTTTGAAACTGTCTCTTTACAAGCTGTACTACATACTGAAATAAACGATAAACCTGTATCAGTTTCAAAACCTCCAGAAAAAGTTCTTGAAAATCGGAAATTATCACAAAACGTGCCACTCTTCGAAAAATCCTGCAGCTCAGATGCATGTTTAAGAATTTTTTCTGAAAATTTCAGTAAAGGCACAGCTTTTTCGCTTACTGCAGTGTGTAAAGCAGCTTATGAAGAACCATCTGGAATTTTTTGGAGACCACGACGCTGTTAGTTTATTTCGATTTGTGTACCAAGACTAAAAACGGAGTTTTTTTTTTCTTCGAAGAACAGACTTAAGGCCATAAACTCTATAAAGGGTGTCTCATAACTATTGGTACAAAATTGGAAGCGAGATAGGACACATAATGGCCTTATCACACTAAAGGGAAAATCCGAGCAACTTCGCACTGGGACCAACTTTTCCGACGGACTTGAAGGCGTGATTATCTTTAAGGGTTGCAAAAGTAAACAAACTCTCTACGACGCCAAATAGACATCGCATCGCTGATTTGGCGTGCAGGTTCTTATTTTACTTATCGTGCGTTGGTATATTTACATCGGATCGGCAGCATCGGATGGGCAGCAATCTCTAATTCCAAAGTCCACTTGAACGCGGCCTTAATTTTATTTACACGTGATTCTGACATCGAGCCAAGCTTCGAACATAGTAGTAGTCGCCATTGCTCGAAATTGCTTATGACGTAGCAGGAAGAAGTACTCTGATTGGCCGAAATTTCGTCCGACTCGGATTTTTTCCTTCGGAAAGGAAAAAGTTGGAGTTCGCGGTCGTCAAGGTAACGGCGGAGAAAATCCGCCGCAAACTTGATTTGCAAGGAAAGTTGGTCGGATTTTTCTCAGTGTGATAGCCCTATTACGGGGCATCCTGTACAGATTTCACGTTACCGCAATTGCAATTTTAAATAATAACGTAAAAATATCATTTTTTTTAACTAAAAGTATAAAGCGAATAATTTAAACGCAGGGACTCTGATAAAACAAGCTCAAACATCTGATATATCCATTTTCATGTTTTCCTTAATGAGCATTATTTAGTTGCAGCCATATATATTTTTTTCTTTATTTGTTTATTAAGGCTATTAACTCTAGTATAAACTCACTGTTAGTTAAGACTAACTACAACAAAGGATTATCCACGAAAAAGAAATCGTTGAGAGGAGAAATGTCTTCATAATGATTTTAAGAAAAGATTATATTGTAATATTTTAAATACATTGTTACGACGATAATAATGCGAAATGAAAAAAAAATTCCCTTAAGAGAACGATTTCATACGAGGCATTTAGAATGAAATATTTCGAACTATAAAGGAATAATGTGATATATTTTTAATGAGGGCACTCTTTAAATTTTTATAATTTTTATAAGAAATTCTTTAAATTCTTTTTTAATATTTCCTTCTTTTAACAAGAGAAAAGTTTTTTTTTTTTTTTAAATATCTGCGACTGGATTGGAAATCAATTTTTTAAGTGGGTTTTATAGAGGGATAGGTGTAAATCGATCCCTTCAAAATTTATCATATTTATTTATAAAAATCGATTATAATTATTTATAATATTTATAATCGATTATAATTATCGAGATTTATCTTTTAACCAAGAGTTACAGAGTTTGCAAATTCACGCATTTTTTAAATTTATGACGCCACTGTTTATTTGTCGTAAAACATAACCCTGTTCTTCGAGGGAGTTAATCTGGGTATATCGCGCAGTAGTTTCCAAACGGTATAATGAAACTTACAACGACGTTGAAATTTTTTTTTGCGTTATGTAGGACCGCTATGGAGGAACGTAATCCAACGTTAAAATTAAACTATACTCGCAACATATATATGTTAGGAAACATATATGGCAGCTGCATAATTAAATGCCAAAAATAAAAAAAAGGTAAATAGAAATTTTTATATATCGGGCTTTAAAGCGAACTTAGTAACTTTTAAAATGAAGAACATTTTCAGCTGCGTTAAAGCATTTCAACTTTTAAATAAGCAATGGATTAAAATACCACTTATATAAATAATCGTGAATTTCTTATTTTAGTTTATTTCTATAGTTTAGTTTATTTCTATAGTTTTAATCAAAATATCGCCGCCTTGTGTTAAAAAAAGAACGGGAATAAATGCCTTGAAATTGTGGCTCAATTTTAGATATATTAAAGCAACTGACGGCATAGATCCTCACTTGCGAATTGAAAATCCGGTGCCCCATTTAAAAACTCTGTCGGTAGGTTGAAAAAACCCTTTTTCTTAACATTTGTATGGCAAGGCAACCCAACATAAATTCTCGTGCCATGATTTGTTAATATAATGGCGTAAACTCTCCGCGTTGCTGCTATTGAATTCTAAACATTATGTTACATTAAAATTCGTAAAAAAAATCACTTAATTAATATAATTGTTTCATTTTTGTTTTAAAAGAGGGAGAAATGAATGTTTTATCATTTGCAAAATGTCAAAAAGTTATGACGGGTAGAATTCCAGAAAATTTTTGTTAAATGTTATCTTTTTTTAAAAAATTCCTAAAAATCTGCAAATTATTCTACATATTCAGAAAAAAAACTGTTTTTAAAAGAAAATTTTTTCCTTTATGCGATGATACAAATGCCGTTTTGCTGCAAACGTAATTACCGCCGTTATTACGAATTAGGTGAGAAAAAATGCGAAAAATCGCATAAAGCATAAAATAAAGAAGTTTCTATTTCGAATTTTGAAAAAATCGCCTCGAGGTGCACAACTTCATGTTTAGAACTCCAGTTTACCAAATTTGGTAACGCTACGTGAGCCTTTTGTCGGTAATGCCGTCCACAGATGAACAGACATACATCTTCTTTTATAATAAGTAGAGATGTACATTACCTAATCAATATATTAAACACATTTTACTAATTAGGATTTTTGTAAAGGTGGCCACATAAAAATTTAAATTTTGTATTTATTTAAATTCCTGAAAATTTTAATCGACACCATAAAATTCTGTTTCTTTTTTTTACTTAACTTTGTAATTTATGGTAGGAGGTGGTTCTAATTGAACTTCTATTATAAACAGGGCACTGCAATTAAACAAATGAACAGATAGTAACCGAATTTGGAAGATTAACTATACATGAAGTGCGCGGTTAAATAATTTTGAACAACAAAAATAAAGTTAGTTTAAAAACACTACACTAAGTGTCGCGTTGTATGAAAAAACTGAAAAATTAACAATTGAAATGGCTAGTTCGAAATGTACAAACAGTTTGAACATTTATTCAACAGTTTCTGAGCATTTATTAACTATCTCACTTCGGTCGTTTCTGAAGCTGAATTCACCACGCAAAGCACCATCTAGTGGGTATTTTCTGAATTAAACATTTTTAAAAACTTCCTAAGCGCATCTCGCGTACTTTCCTCATGCCAAACTTGGTGGAAATCGGCTCATATGTTTTACAGCTGCAGAATGCAGTTCATAAGGCGAGTTTAACCCTTTAAGGCGCAGTGATCCCGCTCTGGGAACACCCAACTCTAACGTTTTGACTGTTGCCAGTCACGAAGAATAGATTAAATTTCTATAAAAATAGTTGCGGGTGACATAGCTCTACGAGAATCCTTTACGTTTTAGCACGTCATTTCCCGTAAAAGAATGGTCACGATTATTTTTAACAGCACTGGCATCTGCTGAAAAATGGAAGAACGCGACAACAGCTGGATACATTGCCCAATGCTGGAAAAAGGGCAGCCGTTGCCATCGCTCGACTTAACTACCAGCAAGATGGCGGAAGATCGAAACGTTCATCGCGTGCCATAGATCTAGAGACCCTCGCGATGAACGTTTCGATCGTCCGCCCTCTTGCTGGTAGTTAAGTCGAGCGATGGCAACGGCTGCCCTTTTTCCAGCATTGGGAAATGGTTGCGCCTCAAAGGGTTAATGATAATTACCCTGTATATGCCTACCATCAATATTTACGGAATAAAGGTATGCAGGCGCGTAGCCAGGAAAAAATTTCGGGGGGGGATATGAACTTATATGTGTATAAATAGACGGAATTTCATCACTAATCCAAAAATTTCGGGGGGGGGATATATCCCGATATCCCCCCCCTGGCTACGCCCCTGGGTATAGGTCCGTGTTTTGGGGAACTCCGTGTATACTTACAAATATACTCAAAATTCTGCAACAAACAAGATAACTTCAGAAGTATGAAATTACTCTTACACGTATTGCGTAAAATGGAATAAAACATGACATGTTTAAATACAGTTCGGATAAAGTGAACTCACAACTCAAAGTAAATACTTTAGGGCAGGGAGTAAAAAGTATTTAAAACTATGCCAGCCTGCCAAAAACGCTGCTGAAGATTCTTCAAATAAAACTTCGGGAAAGGTTTTTCTGCAACTTGAAATGGAAAATTTCTGTAGAAATATATTTAATTATTTACATAGCAAATATTTTATTCGGCTAGGTTATTATTTTTTTTATTTTTTTAGACGTGGAACATGGGTGAGTCATTTTATGATTTAAGTATATATAAAATGTTTTTCGCTACCACTATTTCAAAATTCGAACATCAAATAAAAAGACACCAATTTTCATACAATATAAATTAATGTATGAAAATTTGTGTTTCGGTCTTCTTTTTTTTTCTTCTTCTTTCTTTTTACTTCCTCGTACGAAGTGAAGGAACTATTGTAATTGCAAAAATTATGTCATGCGCTTCAAAATTTTTTAGAATGCCTCTTTACAAGCTGAACTATACACTGTAATAAGCGATAAACCCGTATCAGCTGCGAGACTTTCAGAAAAATCGACAATTTAGTAGGATGTGTCACTTTTCGAAATTTTTTTGCTGCGCAATTCTATGTTGCAGAATTTTTTCAGAAAGTTTCATAAAATTCACTGCTGTTTCATTTATTATGGAGCGTAATACAGCTTATAAAGAATTATCCTGAAATTTTTAGAGACCCTGAGACAATTAGTTTTTTTCAATTTGTGTGCCTAGATCTTCAGGGAAATTTTGTTTCTTCGAACTACACCCATAACCCATTTGTGCCTGGATATTTTTGCGACTTTCTTCGATTTTCACTGATAACAGAAATAATAGATAAATTTCTGATGTCAACTTCTTGAACAAGGGAGGATTTCTTTTAAAATCATTATGCATAAAAATCGAAATATCAACATCCTACTGGGTCATGTTAAAATATTTTGTAAAGTTGAGGCTCCATACTCATGAATAAAGGCTAGGAAAAATAAATAACGTTTTCGACTAATAGCGAAAATGCCGTCCCAAAAAAGGGACACTAGGCATAAATGGGTTAACTGTGTTGTTTTCAGTGCATCTGAGTGATATGGATTGTAGACAAATATACTGTAAATAATGAACATTTTGCTTTGCTCCGACTTCTCCTCTCTCCTAAACTTTCTTGTATATGGTACCGTCAAAGTATGAAATGCTGGCATTCTATAGAATGCCTGAAAGTAGCCAAACAAAGTATGAAACGATTCCTATCTCACACATTGCCTAGGCGAGGGATGGGCAAACTTTTTCGGTCGCGGGCCAAAAACCGAAAAAAAAAAAAAGTTTGGCGGGCCAAGATAAATTTTTCTAAAATTTTAAAAACAATATACAAGTATTAAATATGTTAATGAGATGAATTAAATTACAATTTCATTTTAAAAGTTCCTTATATTGAGTTTCGAAGTGAGATGCACTGATTCTAAGGAACGAGGCTAAATGCTCATCTGTCAGTCTACTTCTGAAACAATTCTCTCTAAGGTTCATAGTTGAAAACACTTGTTCACATATATAAGATGAAGCAAACATGGCACTGATTTTCTGGGCGTGAAATATTAAATTTGGGAAACTTACTTTTGATAATGATTTGTAAAACTCTGGCATATTTAGAAACAACTGCTTGAGATGATTGTTAGATTGCAATTCAATTCATTCAAGCTGCAAATCGGATCTCACTGCTTAACAATTTACGTTGAAAGGCATTGTAAAAATATCCAATTCTGTTTGAATGGCAGTGAAATATTGAAATCTGCGTTCGAGCTTAAAACTCATTTTTTTTTCAAGCCATCGTCATAATTCTTAAAATGGATATATATAATATATAAATATACTAGCTGAAGTACCCGTCCTTGGCGGGTTAGGGAATGCAAATTTCCAAAAAGCAAGAACTTTTGTCAGCATTGTAGGAGTACCCAGAGTGGATGTAGTATGTTGCCAAAGTAAAGAAAGCGAATTTATAATTTTTATGTATTGTTAAAATATTACAGGTTAGAGAGTAATTACGTAATATCATTTCATTCGCTTTAGTCGTAACTATGTGACGCGCGAACGAATATTGACGCATATTGAAATAATTTTGCAAAATCTCAAAATCTAATCAATATTTTTGAAAAATTGGAAGCCTAGAATTTAAGTTGAGTGACAACCTATCCTGTCACCCAATTTCGTTTCATTCCCTGCAGTCTTTATTTCGTGATGCTGGAACAAAATTTCATCATTTTAAAACGATTTTCACAAAATCTCAAAATGTAATCAAAATATTTTTAAAATTCAACGCCTATAAATTAAGATTAGCAACTACCTATCCTATCACTAAATTTCGTATCATTGGTATTAGTCGTTATTGCGTGATGTTTGAAGAAATATAAACGTATTTTGAGAGAATTTTCACAAAATCTCATAAAAATGTTTAAAAAATTGGACACCTATAGTTTTTGTTGAGCAGCCATCTATCATGTGACCAAATTTCATATCATTCGCTTTAGTCGTTATTACGTAATGCGTGAACAAAGATTTACTCTTTTAAACGATTTTCGCAAAATCTCGAAATCTGATCGATTTTTTTAAATTAGATGCTTATAGTTTAAGGTGAGTAACCACCTATCATTTCACCAAATATTATTTTTTCACCTTTGCAGTTATTACGTGATGCTTGAACACAAATTTACGCAGTTTGAAAGGATTTTCGCAAAATCCCAAAATCCAATGAAGATTTTTTACAAATTCGACGCCTATGCTTTAAGTTGAGTGACCACCTATCATGACACCCAATTTCATATCATTCGCTTCAGTCGTTTTTACGTGATGCTTGAACACAAATTTACGCAGTTTGAAAGGATTTTCGCAAAATCCCAAAATCCAATTAAGATTTTTTAAAAATTCGACGCCTATGTTTTAAGTTCTGTGACCACCTATCATGACACTCAATTTCATATCATTCGCTTCAGTCGTTTTTGCGTGATGCTTGAACACAAATTTACGCAGTTTGAAAGGATTTTCGCAAAATCTCAAAATCCAATGAAGATTTTTTTTTAATTTGACGCCTATGTTTTAAGTTGAGTGACCACCTATCATGACACCCAATTTCATATCATTCGCTTCAGTCGTTTTTACGTGATGCTTGAACACAAATTTACGCAGTTTGAAACGATTTTCGCAAAATCTGAAAATCTAATCAAGATTTTTGAAAAATTCGACCCCTATGTTTTAAGTTGAGTGACCACCTATCATGACACCCAATTTCATAGCATTCTATTCAGTCGTTTTGACGTGATGCTTAAACAAAAAAAGCGTCACGGACAGAATGACAGAATGACAGACAGACAAACATTCTTTGAGGGTGGCATCGGATTCCGGATAGAAATCGCAAAATTTTTGAATTCCAAGAAATGTACAGACAAAAGTCTAATTTTATTTATATAGATATATTTTTTCAATTTCCGTCGGACCGGCAAATTAAAATTCCATCCGCGGGCCGGATAAAACCTTCCGGCGGGCTGAATTTGGCTAGCTGGCTGTAGTTTCCCCATCCCTGGCCTAGGCGTTCTATAGAAGGCCATATGAGAAACCGGCAATGTATGAAATGCATCTGGGATTCGTTGCGAATATCACGTGACAATGCACGAGTGACTTTTACGCGCGTTACTGGCTCAGAATTAGCCAGCTGCACTTTGCGGTTTGTATGGGAGTGTTGTTAAGACTTGATTTAACTTACATTTGTTCAATAAAAAATTAGTTTTTTCTGTGCTGTAAGAAAAGGGAGGGTCAAGTTGTCCATTAGTTTCATACAAGCACCCCTTAAAATATTGCATGTATACGCATTCTCAATAAAGTTATTGGCAGAATAACCTTTTCAAGCATTTGGTGGATAGGTGGACGTGATCGGAAAAATTCCTATCGTCTTCAATTGCAGTCGAAGTCCGTAAACAGCCAGACAGGGGACCATGGGCGCCGGCAGCATAGGGAAAGGGGGGGGCGATGCCCCCCCCCCTGGATTTTTGTATGCACTATTTTCCCTTGCTTTTTTGCTCTTTCCAAATTGGTAACCATACGTTGAAGTAGTCTTTGCCCCCCCCCGCTGGGAAATATTCTGCCGGCGCCCATGCAGGGGACTGGAAAGAATGTAAACATTAAACAAAAGCGAAGATCGAGTAGCCAAAATGAAGAAGGAAAAAGCAAGAAACCACGGAGGATAAGAAGTTAAATATAGAATAAAAAAATAAAACAGAATAGAAAAAATAAATTAAAAAAAATCTGGAGTGACTCCACTCGACTTTCCGAACACTTACGATTAAGATCATTACCAAGCACTTAAATAAATTTTAATCGATGAATAATTCAAACATATATACCAAATTGAAACTTAATCGAATGCACCGTTTAAACGCTTGCGCACTTTCAAGAATTTCTCCCCATATGCCATTATGCGATAACATAAAAGAAAGTTTTGTCGTAGCCCTTTAGGAGAACTATAAGTCCTATACACACCAAAATCAATACCGGTCTTAGGATGGTGGTTTATAGCATGTATACCGAATTTGAGCTCAATCGAATGTATCGTTTAAACGCTAGCGCACTTTCAAGAAATTCCCCCCATAGGCCATAATGTAAAATAAATCTTTGTCGTAGCCCTGTAGAAAAACTATAAGTCCTATACACACCGAAATCAATACCGGTCTTGCAACGGTGGTTTATAACATATATAACCAACACCGAAATCAATACCGGTCTTGCAACGGTGGTTTATAACATATATAACCAATTTGAGCTCAATCGAATCTACCGTTTAAACGCTAGCGCACTTTCAAGAAATTCCCCCCATAGGCCATAATGTAAAAGAAATCTTTGTCGTAGCCCTGTAGAAAAACTATAAGTCCTATACACACCGAAATCAATACCGGTCTTGCAACGGTGGTTTATAACATATATAACCAATTTGAGCTCAATCGAATCAACCGTTTAAACGCTAGCGCTCTTTCAAGAAATTCCCCCCATAGGCCATAATGTAAAAGAAATCTTTGTCGTAGCCCTGTAGAAAAACTATAAGTCCTATACACACCCAAATCAATACCGGTCTTGCGACGGGTGTTTATGACATATATAACCAATTTGAGCTCAATCGAATCTACCGTTTAAACGCTAGCGCACTTTCAAGAAATTCCCCCCATAGGCCATAATGTATAATAAATCTTTGTCGTAGCCCTGTAGAAAAACTATAAGTCCTATACACACCGAAATCAATACCGGTCTTGCAACGGTGGTTTATAACATATATAACCAATTTGAGCTCCATCGAATCTACCGTTTAAACGCTAGCGCTCTTTCAAGAAATTCCCCCCATAGGCCATAATGTAAAAGAAATCTTTGTCGTAGCCCTGTAGAAAAACTATAAGTCCTATACACACCCAAATCAATACCGGTCTTGCGACGGGTGTTTATGACATATATATCCAATTTGAGCTCAATCGAATGCTCCGTTCAGGAGCTATCGTGTTCACACACACACACACACATACACACATACATACATACATCTCGTAAAAATAGCATAAATGGATTCAGAAGCCCTCAAAACGTGTAAAAACACCAAAATCTCGAATTCGAATTTTTTCATGATTACAATACTTTCCTTGGTACATGTTCGGAAAGTAAAAATTGAAAGGAAATGGCATAGATCAACAACAACAACAACAAAAAAAAAAACAGAACAAGAAAAGCAACAACAATAGCAACCAAACATAAAAACACTTTTTCTCATAAACAACACAACACTCTTTGACACGTAGTCACAATGCAGTTGACATGTGCGTCCGGATATTGATTACTAAACAGCAAATACAATACTCCCTATCACCAACACTGAAACAAAACCACTTTAAAGCTTAAATTCGAAATTAATGCACAAATACTTCTCATGTCGCGGGCACAGGGGGCTCTAATAAGTTGATTAATTTTGAATTATTAAGCAACCCAATAGAATTATGCCCGGTGTCGAAAGCTTTTAAACTTTACATTCGGGGGGGGGGGTCGTCGCCCGTCAAATTCCGTTTAATTTGACATCCTGCTTCTTCAGAGGAAACAACGTCAGTTTTGCTGGGGATTATCGCAGATTAGTGGAACTGAAGCCAATTATCTGACGAGGCGTAAAGGTGTCTCCCCGTGGAAAGATGCGCAAACTTTCACGTTAACTTGAATTAATAATGGAGAGGATTAATTTAGATATCGCTTATTATAGGGGACAGATGAGTTATGGAAAAGATAATTTAGTAATGCGATTGGGGGATTAGAAAAATTAAGGCTTTTCAACAGCTTTTGTTAACTCTTTAAACCACTCTGAGAACACCCAACTCTGACGTTTTGACTGTTGCCAGTCACGAAGAATAGATTGGATTTCTATAAAAATAGTTGCGGGTGACAGAGCTACACGAGAATCCTTTACTTTTTAGCACGTCCTTTCCCGTAAAAAAATTATTACGATTATTTTCAACAGCACTGACATCTGCTGAAAAATGGAAGAACGCGAGAACAGCTAGATAGATTGCCCAATGCTGAAAAAAGGGCAGCAGTTGCCATCGCTCGACTTAACTACCAGCAAGATGGCGGACGATCGGAACGTTCATCGCGGGCCACAGATCTAGAGACCCTTTTTTGACGACAGCTGGCTGTGCCGGGGACAGCCAGCTGTCGTCAAAAAACGGGTCTCTAGATCTGTGGCCCGCGATGAACGTTCCGATCGTCCGCCATCTTGCTGGTAGTTAAGTCGAGCGATGGCAACGGCTGCCCTTTTTTCAACATTGGGAAAGGGTTGCGCCTCAAAGGGTTAAAAGAAATCAGTTTTTTTTGTGAGACAGGAAGGAAAGTTTCAATGTCTATTCAGAAGCTGTGCTAAGCAAGCTTTTTCAGGAGGCAGCGAATTATGATCACATACATGAGTTTGTTTGTTTGTGTGTGATTATTGCGACGCTACTCTACGGCGATCTGCCAAGGATGGGGGATATCTTGGTAGGAGGACTTTCTAAGGGGTTCAAAAGCGTATTCGCGTTGCATCTGGAGAAAACCTACCAAAACTCCCGACCGACAGCCGCGCGATGGGACCCGAACCCAGGACCTTCACACTTAGGCCGTCTACCATTTTCAGCGATGAGATACGAGTTCAACATCTGTATTCAGTATGATCTTCTACAGGCAGTTCATCCGGTTAAAAAGTCGGTCAGTCCAGGATTCAAAATACATAGTGGGTGTGCGTTAAAATAGTCTAACAAGCTCGAAAACCTAATATAACACTTAATTCGCCAAATCGGGTCACCGAACTCTCAAAAACAGAACAGAATTTACTAACATTATTATGCAATGACAAACAACAAAATTTTCAACAGCTTTTTTTTTTTTTTAACCACTTAACACCCACCAAGTTTCATAATTTTGGCTATATTGGAATATAGTTAAAAATAGTGTTCGTCGCAGTAAAGAGATCTCGGCGTCTCCGTCACTTTACGCCCATAAAGGGTAAAATCCACCCGTATCTTCCCATGTATGGTTCCGGCGGACTTGCACGGTCTGTTCCGGTGTTTAGAACACTAGTGGATGTTCGCGTGTTCAGAAAAGAGCCCGTTTTTTTTTTCGATAAAATAAAATGCAAGTGTTTACACTGCAATTTTAGCATTGTCGAACCAACCAACATTGTCGAACTTCAAATGGCTATAACTCGCGAACCATTGGTCCGACAATGTCCAACAAAGTATCAAAAGAACGGTCCTTGGCAAGACCTAAACACCCACCAAGTTTCATAATTCTAGCTCAATTGGAACATAGTTAAAACCACGTTTGGTTAAATCAAAATACCGCCCTCTGCCGCCCTATCCAATGACAATATAAACGGCGCCTCCCGTATCTCCAGTTCTATAAACCCGACGACTTAGCCGCTTGGTACGTGGGCTATTGGTGCCAATAGATGTCATTTGGCGCGATTTACTTTCGGTTATAATTAAAATTTGGTTATAAACAGTTTATACCTAGGTCGCCCAAATTGGCGAAATTCAAATGGCTGTAACTCGCGAACCATTGGTCCGACAATGGCCAAGAAAATAAAAATCCATACCTTGTGGCAACACCTTAAGCCTCGGTCTAGTGAAAATCACGAGCCAAGCTTTCTTTGTCTATTTCTCGTGCCTGTCATATTTCTGGTCAATACTGTTCAAATGTTATGCTCGCAGAAAGATAAGATCATTTCATTTCTTATGCGCGGATTTTTTTAATATCTCATCTTACACAGCAGATGACAATACCAAACTACCTTTAACTTAATTCGGAGGTAGTTTATTTTTAAATAGACGTTAGCAGTAGTCCACTACATGTATTAGTGATATGCATTGAGCAGTCTCAGCTCACTTTTTGTACTTATGTTCAAATGAAACTTTACAAATATTTATTTAATTTACTAGGTTTCATAAAATTCTTCTTTAATGTTTAAAACATGCCCGCAATAATAAGCCCGTTTACTAAAAAGCACACATTCACTCGCAGTAACCCTGAATGTTGGCTTTTCCTAGAAATTTAACTTATTCTCTCTTTCTCGCCAAAAAAAAAAATCTGGAGTGACTCCACTCGACTTTCCGAGCACTTACGATTAAGATCATTACCAAGCATTTAAATAAATTTTAATCGATGAATAATTCAAAAATATATACCAAACTGAAGCTCAATCGAATGAGACGTTTAAACGCTAGCGCACTTTCAAGAATTTCTCCCGATATGCCATAATGTAAAAGAAATCTTTGTTGTAGCCCTGAAGAAAAACTATAAGTCCTATACACATCAATTCTATACCGGTCTTGCGACGGTGGTTTATAGCATATATACCCAATTTGAGCTCAATAGAATGAGCTGCTCCGTTTAGGAGCTATGGTGTTCACTCACATACACACAAACACACATACACACATACATACATACATCTGATAAAAATAGCATCAATGAATTCAGAAGACCTCAAAACGTGTCAATAAACCAAAATCTCGAAGTCGAATTTTTTCATGATTGCAATACTTTCCTTCGATGGTACATGTTCGGAAAGGAAAAATTTCCAAAACTTTAAAATGAATACATATATTACGCATGCGCTTAGTTTTATATAATTTTCTAAAATAAAAAAACACACTTATGATCGTTTTCTTGAAAATAATACAACCGTTGACGGGTTAAAAAATGAAGTTTTCTTTTGTGACACGAAGAAAGATTTATAATGTCTATTCAGAATCTTTACTATACACTTTGTTAGGAGGCAAAGAGTTATGATCACGTACGGTCGGGCCTTGAGATATACGTTTAACGGCTGTATTCACCATCCGGTTAGTCTGTATTGTGTACTAAAGGAAAGCTACTCGAGAACTTTCTACCTACGGAGGGGTGCTTTGTACGAAGGACTTTTTAGGGTGTTAACGGGCATTCACGTTAAATCTGGATAAAACCGCCCCAAAATCCAGATCAATGGCTCCTCGGTATGCCCGAACCCTCAACCTTCACATTTTAGCCATCCACCATGTTCAGTGTCTTTATCAACTTCGCCATAGTGGTTTGCAGTTTCTTTTGAGACACGTGTAAGATTTTAAAATGTCTATTCAGAAGCTGCACTTTGGACTTTTTCAGAAGGAAAGGAGTTATGATCATATACAGTCCTATCTTGAGATAAGACATTAAAAAGAAATTTATATAATAAAAAGTAGTTCTTAAAAACTTCTATTAATGTCATTTATTCGAAAATGTATTAAAATTTCATTTCGGAATATTTTTGAATGATTACAAGAAAAAATAATTGAAACAACAAGCAACGAGTGATAATTTCATAATCTCTGATACACTTTTATAAATTTCATAATTTCTTTGAGCACCCTATTTTAGCAGAATTTCTTATTAACCCTCTCGTCACCGAATTATGAAAAATCAGAGAAAAAAATCTGTCTAGCAATTAATGCATCTGAAATACTATTATAAATCATGTAAAAATATTTTTTTCTAATGTCGATTAATATTAGATTTTTCTAATATTAATTTCTGCATTTTCGAAGCATTTTGTTATGCTAAAATTAATTTAAAAGGATGCACATATTAGGTAAAGGTTGAGGAATAAGGAAAAAAACTATACTTACCTTAAAAAGAAAAAAAAAAAACGGTAAAAAAGCAGTGTAAATATTTTCTTAATTTTTCTCCTGAAACAATGAAGCGAAAACTGTACAAAAGGATCTAAATGGACTAGTTCTGCAATCTAGGCACGATTTATGCATCTAGTTAAGAGCCTCATATACTTTCTACATGAATTAATGATATTGGTATCAATGAAAGAAGAAAATACTAAATTCAATTGTTTTCTCTCTAAATATTGCTATTTGAAGTAGGAGCCTCATATGAGGTTCAGGGTGACGAGAGGGTTAAAGTTAAGTTAATAATATGCTTATGTAATTACTGTTAAGAATTAATCAGTAATCTGCCTAAATACACTGCTGGCCATCGTAAATGCAACACCCTGAAGGAAGCATGCAAATAATATGAAATTTACAACATGCATTAGCTGAGGTGAGATATGCAAATGATTAGAATTTCAGCGCAGACGCACATCAAGCGCGCCTGTGGCGCCACCTCAAAGCGCTATTTAAGGCTTGGAGATTTCGACGGTTTCAAGTACAGCAATTGTGTTTTTCTTGCTTTTTTTTCAAAAAAACGATAAATTATGCCTCGTAGGAAACAACGATCATCTTTTGATCAAGTATCCGAGTTTGACAGAGGAAGGATAGTGGCATACCGAGATTGTGGGTTATCTTTCAGGGAAATCGGTCGTCGTATTGGACGAAACCAAACAACTGTGATGCGGATATGTGATCGTTGGGTGCAGGAGGGTACGACGGACAGACGTGATCGACCGCATCGACCTCAGTGCACCACGTCACGTGATGACAGGCAGATTGTACGCATGGCAGTGACGGACCGCTCAGTCACATCACGAACCATATCACAGCAGATTCAGTCTGTAACGCATCATCCAGTGTCTGCGCGTACCATTCGACGTCGTTTACAGCAGAATGGTCTGTCCGCAAGACGTCCGTTGCTTTGTCTACCTCTGACGCGGAACCACAGACGTCTCCGCCGCCAATGGTGCGATGAAAGAAGGATGTGGACGACAGAATGGAATGAAATTCTCTTTACTGACGAGTCACGCTTCTGTATGCAACACCACGACGGTCGGATTCGAGTCTGGAGACACCGTGGAGAGAGGATGCTGAACAGCTGCATTATGCACCGTCACACTGGTCCTGCACCGGGTATTATGGTATGGGGAGGTATCGGATATCTCTCTCGCACTCCTCTAGTACGCATTGCCGGTACTTTAACCAGCCAGCGCTACATCTCCGAGGTGTTGGAGCCAGTTGTCCTTTCTTACCTTCAGGGCTTGCCAACAGCCATATTTCAGCAGGATAATGCACGGCCACACGTGGCACGCATTGTCCAAGGGTTCTTCGTCAATCACCAGATTGAATTGCTTCCCTGGCCGGCGCGCTCTCCGGATCTTTCGCCGATAGAAAACATGTGGTCCATGGTTTCTCAACGACTGACCCAGAGTTCATCCCCAGCTGTCACACCAGATCAACTTTGGCAACGTGTGGAAGCTGCTTGGTCTGCTGTACTCCAAGAACACATTCAAAGTCTCTTTGAATCAATGCCGAGGCGTGTGGCAGCTGTGATCTCCAACAACGGCGGCTACTCTGGGTACTGATTTTGGCAGGAACCACGCTTCATAGAATGCTGTAAATTTAATCATTTGTTACTTGGTCAACATGTTATCTACACAATAAATTTTGTTGTGATATCTCTTGTTTTTCTTGGTGTTGCAATTTGGGTGGCCAGCAGTGTAATTACTATGAATAATTATCTGTAAAATTAATTTTAAAAATCTAAAACAGTAATTTCAGTGATGTCGCTACACAAAAACTATAATATGTTACATGCAATTCAAATTAAATTTGCTGTGTAAATAGAATTTTTTTTATTATGATATTGTTTTTCAATAGAATTTTTATCTTGAATTGCATAAATGCTGTTTTCAATTCATATCTATATCTCAGATATTCTGTCTTATGCAAGTTTAAAATCAAGGAAAAGGACTATGATTTTTCTGTACTAGGAAAATTCGTTTTAGAAATTGTCCTTGTACAAATATTTATTCTGTACTTAACTAAATTTATTAATTGTAAACTACCTTATTTTTTGAAAATATTGTCTACATATTTTTATAAAACGCGTCTTAATTTATTTCAAACGTGTACGATCTATATTAATTGCTCGTAAATTTCCAGAACACCAACTTTTAACGATAAGAAATAATGTAGTTAAGACAAAAATTAATTAAATTTTGCATAGGTTCATTCTGAGTTTTCATTTTAGAGCGTTTTAAACTTGTTTATGGTTTAAAATAGATTAACGTCAATTTTGATATTATTCATTCAAAAGGGTAGAACTGTAAATACAACCTTTATTTTAAGTTGTCTGTAATTATACGGGCAACATAAGTAAATTAAAGTATGTGCACGCACGCCCGAAACATTAATTTTACTAATTTTAATTTAGTTTACCGTAACTGAAGCACTTTAAATTTTTGTTTACGTAAATTACTCCAAAATATAATTTAAAATTCTAGGGATGTGGAATGGTTATTGATATTTTAAATAGAAATCAATAATAATTTATTTTTCAATTCTATAAAAGTGGGTAACTGAAATTAAAATTGGATTAGTATAATGAACTTTATACTCATCGATAATTATTTATTTGAAGAGACAAAATATGTTTTTCAACATTTTTCAGTGAAGTACATAATGAAGTAGAAATTAGTACATAAATTTCAGTGAAAGTTCTATAACATGAGCACATTATATTCATTATATGTTCAATAGCTTATTTCAAAAAACAATGTTCTGTACATAAAAAAGAGACCTTGTACGACAGTTTGTGTTCTAACTGCCACAAAAGCTATTTATATCTGCTTTTTCGATTTTGCGGTTTCTTTATTTATTCCCGAATTTTAACTTTTTAAAAGTTGATTTTTAACTTTTTAAAAGTTGTTCGACAGATTTATTTTTTACTAAACTTAGAAATTACCAATAAAGAATATTGTGCTTCATTTTCTGTTGTAACTCTAGGCCTTCTCAATTGATGACAACCCAGAGTTCAGACAAACAATTAATAACCACACAAAACAGTATATATAAATATATATATAACTAACAAGTAAAACACAAAACATACTACAAATAAGACATATCTCGCATAAAAGTAACAGCTATTATCAAGAATTAGAAACCAGATTTTGAATCCAAATAAAGTGCAAGAATTATTGTGATAGTATAATGGAACGGAAATTATAACCACTGTCACCATCTTCAGGGGCCACAAACAATGGATTATAATTTACAGTAAACCAAATAGTAGGGTTTCGGTTGTGTGGCATATCAGAAGAGATATTAACTCCACACATCTGGGCCCTACCCTACTATATAAAGGAAAGAAGAAATCAAAAAGATAACAAAAATTAGAAAGATAATTTTACATACCATACCTTGAGCACATGGAAATTTTATTTTGAACAGTTGATATGTGTTGCCAATGCTAAGAATTGTAAAAAGTGAAAAATGGTGTTGCCACTAAATAAAAGTGTAAAAGTGGAAAGAAGAAAGTTTAGGAGTTGCCAAATACTAATTTTGATTTCTTCTTTCCTTTATATAGTAGGGTAGGGCCCAGATGTGTGGAGTTAATATCTCTTCTGATATGCCACACAACCGAAACCCTACTATTTGGTTTACTGTAAATTATAATCCATTGTTTGTGGCCCCTGAAGATGGTGACAGTGGTTATAATTTCCGTTCCATTATACTATCACAATAATTCTTGCACTTTATTTGGATTCAAAATCTGGTTTCTAATTCTTGATAATAGCTGTTACTTTTATGCGAGATATGTCTTATTTGTAGTATGTTTTGTGTTTTACTTGTTAGTTATATTCTATTCTGTTTGTCATAGCTGCAATTGCGCGTTACAAATAGGATATCTTCTAAATAATTAATTATGGATGTTTGATTTGACTTTATATGCCATTTTTGCATTGCTAATAATTTTATAAATATATATATATATATATATATATATATATAACCACGCAAAACAGTTTACATGACGTAAAATGTATTTTTTGGCATAACTCAAGCAAAATATAAAGTCCACCATAAACAAAAAATGCAATTCTATCAAAATTTACAAAATTATTCTCTTTTTAATTGATACACTATATGAATTGATAAATTTAACCAGCAAGTACGATACGAGCGGTGAGAGCAGAGTTCTTCTAGTTCTAGTCCAATCAACTGAATTAAATCTGCCTTCTACAATTAGTTTTATGCGAAGCTCAAACAGAGAACTCCTAATGAACATCAAAACAGGAAATCGTAAAGTAATGTACTGTAGAGATGAGACGGGCTCAGCCCCAGCCCGAAAGCCCGAGCCCGAGCCCGGGCCCGAACCGGGCTCGGGCTCTGTAATTTACAATTGTGTTCGGGCTCGGGCTCGTGAAAAATTTCTCCTTTATTGAACATACTGCTTGAAATAGATTTTAAAAAGTGATCCACGAGGAAAATAAAAGTACGTAAAAAATAAATAAATAAACGAATAAAAATAGCGGCACGGGCGCCTAGAAGGTGCGTGAAGCTCTTCGGGTATTTTAGAACGGCGGTTTATATTACTTAGTCATGAGATCCGACATTTTTTGATAAAGGATGGATACAAAGAATTAGAAAATGTATTGGGAGCTTGCAACTATATATGTCTTTAATTTGCACAAACGGCAAAATTTATTGTATTCTATCAATGAAGTAATTGAATTTTTTTATCTTTAGCTGAAATTTCGGGCTCGGGCTCCGACTTAAATAATATTGCTCGGGCTCGGGCTTCAAAAAATGAGCCCGAACTCATCTCTAATGTACTGCCCGTTTTGCTAAAGCAGAGCGACTGCAAACAGGACGATTCTACTCGGAAAAGGGGTGACAGGTTGAGAGGGGTAGTCTTTGAAGCTCTATTTTGGCGCGCTGTCTTTCTATGATTTTTTTTCATTTCGTTTATTTCAATTCGGAAATTCAGACACTATTTTACTTATTGCTAATTCAAGTGTTAACAGAGCTTTAAACATAAAAGAACGTAGCTAAACTTACGCTCGCAGCTATTTTCATGAAATCGAATCAGACTTGACGCATGCGTAAATGGGAGGAAGGCTCTGAGAAACGAAAATAGACTGTACAGTTGCGGAAAAAGAGGTCCACTTCTACTTTATTCACCCCGCCGTTCGTCGTACAGCAAAGTTACATATACCAATCGTTTACGATTGACGCGCACTTTAATTTGCTATACATAAAAATTGCACAAGGGGACGTCTACATATTAAAATTCGCACCAACTTTTTTTTTCCAGTAGCAATCCCTAGGTTTCACTTCATATTTCAAACATTTAGCTCATTTTAACCCCGGATACCAATTTTCATTAAATTTGAACTGAAAATGAGCGAGTTATGAGCACCCCAAATCTCCCGCCCCCTATGTTAAAATATCTTTTCATACATTAATTCCTATCTCATATAATATTGATAATAAGAAGATGACTTTTATTCGTACTATTAGAAGTAAACGAGCCAAACATAATTTACTATTATTATAACTTTTAATAAAATATTAATATGAATTATGAATTATAATAATTCAATAATTCCGTAAAATAAACGTAAATTAGATTTCTTTTGTGCAAAAACAGTAAAATGTAGGGTATTAAAAATATCCAATTTTGAAGCAAATAAATTAGAGGTTTTTACAGTTTGATGGTGATTCTATAAAGCGTCTGTCGTTGCGTCCACTACCATATCTTAGCAAATAAAATGTTTTCCATATATAGAATTAGATGCAGTAGATGTATGTCTTCCAAAACAACGTCCTATTTCTGAAAAATTAACATTCTCAACATTCCAGGCATGAATTTGACCTTTTTAATATTGGAAACAAGAGGTCTTTGGATTTCCCCATATTTTATCAAACATTCAAAATCAGAATTTTCATCTGACTATAAATTAAAGTCCGCCAAAAGTCTTATATGGATATTGCACATTGCAGACGATAATATTAAAGGAAGAGTGTGAAATAACAAACACAGTGATAATATTGGGTCGGCAAAAAAGTAATTGTGTTTTTTACATGAAATTCAAACACATAAATTTCAATCATGAAACCATTCTTCAAGATCGACCGTAGCTGAATAACATTCATGATTGTAGTCAGAAGAGCGAAGAACAGCCTCTCGCTCCTGACAAAATTTCACCTGTCTAAGAGAACCTTCAAGAGAAATACTCAATAACAATTTCAAAATTAGAAAGATTTTCAAAATCGTGAGCAGTCGTTTTGCATTTTCCCTTTAAATCATGTGAACGAAGTCATTGACTCACGGGCCATTTCGCCCATCGACTAAATATTCTAAATTCAACACCTGATAATCTTAGTACAAAAACTTTAAGACTAGAAACAGTATTTTCCGCGAAAGTAATATTTATTTCTTTTAATTCTCGCGAGCGAAATTAACGAAAGGCGAGAAGTTCGGAACCTGCAAATAGCGTTTCTCAACTTGCAGAAAGTCCCTTAAAATCGCAAAAGAAGCAATTCGCCATATCTCCGGAAATTATCGTAGAAAATTGGTGAAATTTAATATTTAGGGTAATTTGAAGGTTTTCTTTCGTTTAATGAAGTAAAAGTCGTATGCTGCCATTGAAAAAACGAAGTTGATGCAGAATTAAATATGAAGATGGCCCCTTATTCAAAATAAATTACTAGAAAATTAATGTATACGTTATTTGCAAACAAATGGTATATATAACTTTGCTGTACGATGAACGACGGCCAAATAAAGAGCAAGTGGGCCTTTTTTTCCGCAGCTGTACATGCAATGATGATAATTATATAGTTAACGTTAAATTGAAAAATATTGATATGTTAGTTACAGTAACAAAATGGCTGAAGACATATCGAACCGAAATAAACCGATATTTTTTTTCCGGTTCAGTTCCGGTTTTTGTTTCGATCAAAATAACTGTTTTTTCCGGTTTCCGGTTCAATTCATGTTCGAAGCCCTGGATTAGAGTTTGAACAACTGATAATGCCATCCTCCGAAATACAATTTGTTGCGCACGATCTTAACTGATAATCCAGGCAGCAAGTAAGTTACAAGCTAACCACAAACAACGTCGCATGAATACAAATTATGGTGGTTACACTGTATCATTTTATATATTTTAAGTTAACCTGGAACGTTCACTTGCAGCTGTTTAAAACTGAGCAACTTTCCAAATGCTAACTTCATTAGTACTTCGGGTCGAGTACAAGGAACTGAATATGGCAATGCGCAGAATGGAAAAATCTATTATTATGAAACAACTAGATGCTACCCGCGACTTCGTCCGCGTCGGCTTTAGAGTTAGGTCCCAAAAGAAATGAAGCATGTGTGAATAACACATATGTTTGCGAAAAAAGAAACGAGAAAAAGGTTTGCGAAAAAAGTTTGAGAAAAAAGAATATTATTTGCTTTTTACTTATTTTATATGAAGTATAATGCATGGTAGTATACTTCATTTAAAATAAGAGAGTAGGCAGAGTTACTAAATTTAGATTTTTTTTCAGGCATTTGGCGAATACAGTTACGACAGTATTTGCTAACTGTTTTTGTTGTTCTTGTGAAAGAAATATTTATGCTATTGCATGAATTTTAGCCTACGTTAATCAGGAATAGTGCAGCTTTCTATTAGCGAAAAAGTTTTAGAATCGGTTCTATAGTTACAGAGATACCCAGAGAGCGTAATGTATTAGAATTATTTTGAGTGTTCCTGTAACGGAAATATTTGCACTACGTGCATGAATTTTAACCTATAATACTCAAGAATAGTGTAGCTTACTAACAGTGAAAAAGTTTTGGAATCGGTTCAGTACTTACAGATATATATATATAGAGTGCAGGAGCGTAGCTAAGTGGGGGGGGTTAGGGGGGTCATAACACGCCCATGAGAAATTTTTGCCATACAAAATGTATATTCTTCACTACATTGTTACACCACGTATACATATATGAGTTGTAGTAGTCGTAACCCCCCCCCCCATGAAAAATTTCTGGCTACGCCCCTGATAGAGTAATGTAATTCCTATGAGTATCCCTGTAAAAGAACTATTTGTGATATATGCATAAAAGGTAGCCTATAACACTCAGGGTCCCACCAGTGTCTAAGAAGTTCTACTCTCAAAACTGGAAGGCTGGAGGTGCCAGGTTCAACCCCTGGTCGAGCCTGTCGACCTTGCCGCTCGCAGTTTTTCGCGGTTTTCTCCAAAACCTCGCGTAAATACGGGCTAGGATCCCTTAGAAAGTTCCCCACAGAGGAATTCCCCATATGGGCCTAGGACCCTAATGTAGTCAATCGGTCTTAATCCACAAACAAACAAACAATAATAATCAGGAATAATGTAACTTTCAATCAGTGAAAGTTACATTATTTAGTAGCTACAAAATTTCCATAGAGCGCAATACATTAGAATTATTTTGAATGTTTTTGTAAAAGAATTTTTTATGCTATATGCTTGAAAGGTTGCCTGTATGTTAATCCAGGGCATAAGCTATCTTCATTACGAATTTTTCCAAATCCGTTCAGCAAATTGTGTGTGATTCAGTCAAAAACATCTAAACACACAAACATACACATTTTTTAATGACTATGTCATTTTATCTCTCAAATCCCTTATTGAAAAATGTGTCCCAAAAATGCGACTTAATAAAGCGACATAAAAAAAAAGCGACATAATTTTACATGTATTTAAATACTATTAGTTCACAACAGCTTTAATATCGAGATTAAAGCAATCTTTAGTCTCGATATTGTTACACTATTTCGTAAGCTGTAGAATATGCTCCACATGTATTTTTTTACATATATTCAAATATTATTAGTTCACAACAGCTTTAATCTATTGTTACAATATTTCGCAAGCTGTAGAATATGCACCACATGTATTTTTCTATAAATAGGTTACACTCATAAATTTCAACATAGGGTTACCATGCGAAATACGCGAAAGATGAGCGATAAAATGACAAGTCAATTAATATAGTTTTAATATGGCAATAATAAAACTAAAAAATTAGGGGGGAATAATTCCGTAAGCGGGGGCATGTTTAGTTGGCCTATTTTTTTATTGCCAACGTCTAACCCATTAAGGTTGCCGTTAAAACTGTTCTCTATATAGTCTAAGCACAATCCTTGCAGATTGGCGTATTTAGCAACGCGAAAAAGCTTTGGCGACATCTGGCTTGGCGACCTGACCCCGCTTACGGAATTATTCCCTTAGGGGGATACAGGGGATCACCCCCTGACGAGGCTCGAACAGCCGATTATCTTATTGGTAGGATTTGGAAATTTGTGAAGCTTAAGAAACACATTTGGACTTTTCTTCTAATGCTTTTTAATTTGGCGTAAAATCAACATAATTTCCATACCATTTCATGTTTTTCAAATGCATGTTTATCTGAAAATAGAATTTCAGCTTTATTTCAAAAGCATAAATCATTTTGTGCGGGCGATAAAACGGTTTTTAATTAACAATTAGAAAAGTATTTAAAATTTCAACATTCTGAGCCTCAGGTGCACAATCATGGGCTTCTATGCTCAAATTTTCAAAGCTCTGCTTTCTGTAGATTTGTCTGGAGAACATTCATTTTTATTATTATTGATAGATAGATTTGGCATAAAACTGGCATAATTTCCGTGGAATTTAATGTTTTTCAGATGCACGCACGCGCTTCCTTATTGAATCAATAGCATTCTTGTTAGCTCAAAACATGAATCATTTGATTGATACGGGCGAAACTCGCCAAGCATGGCAACGTAAAAACGGTTTTTAATTAATAATTAAAAAAGTTATTAAAAATCTAAAATTCTAAGTAGCCTATAACCATCTCCAGGGTCCCATCTATATCTAAACCAAAATGCATCCTTATCGATTCAGCGGTTTAGGCGTGAAAGCGTCATAAACAAACAAACAAACAAACAAACTCACTTTCGCATTTATAATATTAGTCAGGATGGCACAGAGTATTATTGTAGTTTTTTATGTCATTGTTTTATAATAATAGATTTTTTCATTCTGCACATTCGTATTATTGTACGTACACACGTGAAAAAAGTAATATAATTGCGAAGGAAAGTATTTTGTTATTAATGCTTATGACTTGATTCGTCATTCTTGTTTAAGTATCCAATTCCAAAGCAAAGAAGAAAAAAAAATGTTATTACATTTTCTCCTGTCTTTCCAGTTCACGTGAAATGAAATCCTGACACTTTAAACGATGACTTTCCCTCGCGAAATTTATGAAGGTAAAAAGTTGAGTTTAATTAATCCTAACTCAGAACAGAGAATTAGAATTAATCTGGGGGTTATTTTTCCTCTTAGTATGAGGTTTTCATGATAAATGGAGCACGGCTAATTAAATCGTGTGTTTCAAGGTATTGGCGAAAGTACATATTTTTAGCATGTCACACGATCTTATTTGATAAATGAAAATGTACGCTTTTACTTCCTTATTCATAATAGAGGAAGTATCGCGGTTGGTAACAGCGAACAACCAAAAGAAGTTTTAATACGTTAAATCTAATGGCAACCTTTGCTTAATTGCATTTCAGAGCATTTTATCTAATTGTAAAATTTAATTAAAAAGGGGTGTTCACATCAGAGCTGTGTACAGGAAAAACTACTCTTCAGAATGTTACCAACTTTCCAGGAAACCTTCATGTGACTCCGGTGAAGAGATTTGTTCAATAAAAAATCAATTCAAAAGTATTGATCACCAGGTGGCGTTTTACAATCTTTTAGCGCCAGAGAGTAGATTTATACTGTACAGAGTTCGTACGTGTCATTAATTTGCTAAATTCCCGAACTTTAGAAAACTGTCCTAATGCAACCTACACGCTTAAATCTATTGATTAAAACTAACACTCCTTTATTGATTAAATTTCTTATCGGCTGATTTAAATCCTTTTACGCTAAAAAATACTCATTAAAGACAATAATTTGTTATCTCCTCAATTCCCCTCAATGCTCAGGATTCGCTAGTTTCTATTATACTCCATTTTTCACTAAAATCTTGTCTATTTGAGAATTCTGTCTTTTCCCACGAAAGATGCCTAGTAAGGTATCCTATTACTTTCACGTGACCAACGCTCTGGCTCTAACGGAAAACGGTACAGTCACCACAGACAACACAACGCGGGAATCGTATGGCTTTACGCAGTGGTTATTTATATTCTTTGTTGCGGCGAGCATCGAAGAGTAAACATGTCGTTATCAAAATATGAATTAAAAGAGTTTCTGAAGAGGATACCCGATGATACTTTAGAATGGTGATAATTTTATTTTATATCCGAATACCAAATACATCTTTTTCATATTCAGAGTTGTGAAATAAATTCAACCTAAATGTGGAGAGGATGCTTTCGGTAAAAATTTTGTTTTAATGGACATAGTTTCTTGCGATTGGATTATAAAAATCTCGTCGCTCTTGTAAAACAAATGAAGTTATGATATCTTCAGTCAAGTGACTAAGTACTATTTTACCTCTTTCATGTAAATAAATTGGGTTGCTGCTTTCATTAAATCTTACAGCTGGTTTAACCATGATTGCATTTGTGTATTCTGACTGTGCTGTGAATTCGTTTTATAACTAGAGACTATAGTGAAATTATATTCTATTAATTAAAAAAATACTTTTTTATGGTGTATTAAGATATATGTAATGTATTTGTCTTGATTTAAAATTTATTTTCTCGGGCTTATAATCATAGATTACAGCTCTGATAATAAAAAATGAAGAAAACGAATCATTCAATATATAAATCAAAAACAGCAAATTTTCATAAGACACCCTTTTTCTAGCTTAAAATAATAATATTAATTGAGTACAGATATATTAATTAAAAAATCACTGATTTTGTAAAAACGCTCATTCTATAGCTTAAATAATAATCATAATTGAGTACAGTTATATGAATCAAAAACGGACAGACACTCCTCATATTTGATTATTATTTAGCCTAAATGGAGCTGTTGTAGAATGCTCAAAAATTGAGAATTTTTCGCTCCATTGATATTTGTCGATTAATTGAGCAAATTTTACTCAATCGGGAGAATGGCTGTTTGAAGTCAATGATTGAGTAAAAATATACTCCGTTTGATTATTATTTTACTCAATAGATTTAAGCGTGTACTGAATAAGATGTTCGAGATAACTTCTTTGCATATTTCAATTTTAAAAGGAAGACCATTTATAAAATATCAGACAATTTTAGGACAATACTTCGAAAGTTCGGAATTTTAGTAAATCTAGGTTCCGTACGATCCTTGTCTATAGAATGCTTCTCCATTCAAAACCTGTTGGAAATGTGAGGCAAGGATAAACCATGCGACTTGAGGCGTTATCGCCACATTGGCGAGTTATAAGTATAAACTATAACCAAAATTGACTCTCACCATAACCATTACAAATCCTCTTGGCGTTAAAAAAAACATCGCTAAGGCTTACTGGATGTGGATACATTGAAATATTCTTCATTTATAAAAAGTACCTCTCTATTCTAAAAAAAGTAACGGACGCTGCCGCCGCCGCAGTCAAGAGCTTGTTCGGCGGTCTTCTCCTAAACCATGGAGATTTGAGTTTCGAATAAGGTGTCCACGAATTCGTAAAATTCCGAGGAATCCGACAAACTAACTTAAATTTCGAAATTCGATTTATTTTCGAAGATATTAATAAAAACTAAAAAAATAAACTGAATGGTTTCCCGATTTGGCAATTTTCGCCAGCTGTTGCAACAAAGCAATTCCAAGTATGCAGAATCGCGTGAAAGTGACCAATATGAAATGGAATTACACCAATTTTATGCCAAATTAAAAAGTATGTGAAAAAAATAAATAAGTCAAAGTGCGTTACACAAAATTGACGATTTTCAAATAAGTTAGATAAGAGGACTTTAGAAATACCGATTATTCGTTTTTCCAAAACAGAATAACTGTATAAGGATTTTATGCCTTTTGTGTGAAAGTGAAAAAATTTTAGGAGAATTAATATGTATCAGAAACGTTTCAATTTTAAATTTGAAAAGTTAAAAAACAAAATAAATGAAAGCATTTTTTATATTTCTATAATTTATAATTTTTTTTTTAAATTGGAAACGCTTGCACTATATTAAAAAATTAGAGAATAGTTAAAATAAATAAAAACTTTGTTAAAAAAATTACATACATAAAATGTTACTTATAAGTAACATTTTATGTGCGTTTTTACAAAGTTTTTATTTAACGCCTAACACCAGTATTTTGAGTGTTTTTTTCCGTTACAGAATAGTTGTTTTAAGAAATTAGTCTTTTTAGTCACAAACCGCATTGTAGAAAAAAATAATTAATTAAAAATAAATATGTATAAATAATGTAATCTATATTTTGTGAAATAATTTTCGGAAAATTCGATCTAGCTTCGAGCTCTTCCACCATAGTGATATTAAGTCAAAACCTCCCCGTACTTTAAATTATGCGTCTACTAAAATGGCAAAATTTCGCTCTTCCCCAAAAATAAATATTTTCAATTATTTCCTTTCACTTTTTAAAAACTTTTCAATTTTAACCTCGGTTAAGAGAACTCCCTCCCCCACACTGCTACTTCCTATGTGAAAGCACGCAATGATCAAAAATTTATTAACCTTATACATCCAACTCATTCTAGCTCTCCAATTTTTCCACGTTTCGTGTTTCCACAACATTTGCAAGTCACTTTTTAATTGAAACTTTTTAGTGGAATGTTTTTTCCCGCCCGCCTTCGTTTTTTAACGATTCTTTATAATGGATTTGTTGTTCCGATTTTTTTAGTTAAATTAATTTTTTGACCTAAACCATTTCACGCGGATCTCTTGAAATGAAATCAATTTCAGTTCTTGTGTTGCCGTATTTTACGTCTCCAAGAACGTATTTATTTTATTATTTTATTTATGATTTTTACATTTTTTTTTCTTATATAACGTTTTCTTGATTAGCTGCTGAAGTTGGATTTATTTTTTCATCATATTTAAATGCAGCGATGAAGATAGAAAAGTAATTATTTTCCTACATTGTAATTTACATTTATTTGTGTGTGTTGTAGTCTGCTTTGAAAGGAGAGTTAAGCTCGGTGTTAAGGTTATGAATATACTATCATATTAATTTTTATTTGTACATGCAAGGTAGTTATAAGTAAACTTCCCCTATAAACTTTACTCTACAGCTGAAACGGGAGAGAAAATTGACGCCAAATTTGGCATGTAGACTGCTCACGACAGTGACGTAACCAGAAATGTTTCATAGGTGTTTACGGCTACTGCAACTCACATATATGCGTTGTGTCATAAGGGAGTGAAGAATATACATTTTGTATGGCAAAAAAATTCCTCATTGGGCGGCTGTGACCCCCCCCTATCCCTCCCTTGGCTACACACCTCACTCACGATATGCAAGGAAGTTTTTTTATTAGTTCATAAAATATCCACTAGGTGACGCTTTACACGATGAAAAGAGCTAAAAACATGATCCAAAATAATTAGTAAATGCCCAAAAACTTTTGATTAAATGTTGAAAATGTTTGTGCATTGTTAAATACGTTATTTTTTCATGCAAATTGCCACCTTGTACACATATTTAAAACTAAATTTTTTGTTTTAAATTCCTTCAGCGTATCCTTGTGTCTACAGATACCTATTGATTGACTCTATCCTTGAGACCTGTGTATAGGGACAGGTTAATTATATTAACATGTATTTTTTTTTTGTAATTACGGTATACAAACAATAAATGGGCACTTAAGTTCAACTCCTTTTTTGAAAAATCATATGTTTATTTTAAATGTAGCTATTCGCATTTTAAATATAGCTTTTTGTATTTGTAAGCACATTATTTGTTAAATGTAATTTGTGTAAATATATTGGGAGGGCGTTAAATCACAGCTTTTTATTTATTTATTTATTTTTTTGTGTGTGTGTGTACGCGTGTGTGGGAGGGGGAGCTTCAAGTAAGAAGTGGTATAACAACCCAGTAAATAAACGGACTTTGTCATTGTATGTTCATTTACCAAGATAACAAATCAACAACAAATGATTGTGTTTCAAGGAAAGGTCATGTGCCCAGGAAAACCAATTAAGTGTAAAATGGCTTTCTATTGCATGGAAGGAAGTTACTGTTGACACAATCCATAGACTGTTAAAAGATTCGAACTTCTATTTTCAAGAATACATATATAAAAGGCGAACTGGTTGTGTTGACTCATTGGTAGGTTACATAATACTCCCTATACATTACATAATACTCCCTATACAATACATAGTACTCCCTATACATGAACGTACCAACAATGCACATGAACAAATGATTGTGCTTCAAGGAAAGGTCATGTGCCCAGGAAAACCTATTAAGCGTAAAATGGTTCTCTATTGCATGGAAGGAAGTTACTGTTGACCCAATCCATAGACTGTTAAAATATTCGAACTTCTATTTTCAAGAATACATATAAAATGGCGAACTGGTTGTGTTGACTCATTGGTAGGTTACATAATACTCCTTATACATTACATAATACTCCCTATACAATACATAGTACTCCCTATACATGAACGTACCAACAATGCACATGAACAAATGATTGTGCTTCAAGAAAAGGTCATGTGCCCAGGAAAACCTATTAAGCGTAAAATGGTTCTCTATTGCATGGAAGGAAGTTACTGTTGACACAATCCATAGACTGTTAAAATATTCGAACTTCTATTTTCAAGAATACATATAAAATGGCGAACTGGTTGTGTTGACTCATTGGTAGGTTACATAATACTCCCTATACATTACATAATACTCCCTATACATTACATAATACTCCCTATACAATACATAGTACTCCCTATACATGAACGTACCAACAATGCACATCAACAAATGATTGTGCTTCAAGGAAAGGTCATGTGCCCAGGAAAACCTATTAAGCGTAAAATGGTTCTCTATTGCATGGAAGGAAGTTATTGTTGACACAATCCATAGACTGTAAAACTTTTTCGAACCTTAATTTTCAAGAATACATATAAAAAGGCGAACTGTTTGTGTTCACTCATTGGTAGGTTACATAATATTTCCTATACATTACATAATACTCTCTGTACATGAACGTAGTAACAATGCACATCAACAAATGATTGTGCTTCAAGGAAAGGTCATGTGCCCAGGAAAACCTATTAAGCGTGAAACAGCTTCCTATTGCAAGGAAGGAAGTTACTGTTGACACACAATCCATAGATTGTAAAACTTTTCATACCCCATTTTTCAAAACTACATAGAAAAAGGCACACTGCTTGTGTACTGGCTGGAAGAGAACTATTGCTTTTACTTACTAGCTACTCCGCAGAAGGGCACGGCAAGTAGAAAACTATAGAACCAGGGAACCAGGGGAATCTCAGGGTACCTTTCCCACCCAAACATCGCTGAGAAAAAGCATGGACAGCCGCAGCCTACTTCAGTTGGTACTGCCTGGAAGAAAAGTATTGCTTTTACTTACTAGCTACGCCTCAGAAGGGCACGACAAGTGGGGAACTATGGAACTAGGAGAGTATCAGGGTACCTTTCCCACCACGACATCGCTGAGAAAAATCATGGACAGCTCGCAGCCTGCTTCAGTTGCTACTGGCTGGAAGAGAACTACTGCTTTTACTTACTAGCTACTCCGCAGAAGGGCATGGCAAGTGGGAAACTATAGAACCAGGGGAATACCAGGGTACCTTTCCCACCACGACATCTCTGAGAAAAATCATGGACAGCCGGCTGCCAACTTCAGTTGGTTCTGGCTGGAAGAGAACTATTGCTTTTACTTACTAGCTATTCCGCAGAAGGGCACAGCAAGTGGGAAACTATAGAACCAGGGAACCAGGGGAATACCAGGGTACCTTTCCCACCAAAACATCGCTGATAAAAAGCATGGACAGCCCGCAGCCTACTTCAGTTGGTTCTGGCTGGAAGAGAAGTATTGCTTTTACTTACTAGCTACGCCTCAGAAGGGCACGACAAGTGGGGAACTATGGAACCAGGAGAGTATCAGGGTACCTTTCCCACCACGACATCTCTTGAGAAAAATCATGGATAGCCCGCAGCCAACTTCAGTTGGTACTGGCTGGAAGAGAACTATTGCTTTTACTTACTAACTACTCCGCAGAAGGTCACGGCAAGTGGGAAACTATAGAACCAGGGAACCAGGGAATACCAGGGTACCTTTCCCACCAAGACATCTCTAAGAAAAAGCATGGACTGCCCGCAGCCTACTTCAGTTGGTACTGGCTGGAAGAGAACTATTGCTTTTACTTACTAACTACTCCGCAGAAGGTCACGGCAAGTGGGAAAGTATAGAACCAGGGAACCAGGGGAATACTAGGGTACCTTTCCCACCACGACATCGCTGAGAAAAATCATGGTCAGCTCGCAGCCTGCTTCAGTTGCTACTGGCTGGAAGAGAACTATTGCTTTTACTTACTAACTACTCCGCAGAAGGTCACGGCAAGCGGGAAACTATAGAACCGGGGAACCAGGGGAATACTAGGGTACCTTTCCCACCAAGACATCTCTATGAAAAAGCATGGACTGCCCGCAGCCTACTTCAGTTGGTACTGGCTGGAAGAGAACTACTGCTTTTACTTACTAGCTACTCCGCAGAAGGGCATGGCAAGTGGGAAACTATAGAACCAGGGAACCAGGGGAATACCAGGGTACCTTTCCCACCACGACATCTCTGAGAAAAATCATGGACAGCCGGCTGCCAACTTCAGTTGGTTCTGGCTGGAAGAGAACTATTGCTTTTACTTACTAGCTATTCCGCAGAAGGGCACAGCAAGTGGGAAACTATAGAACCAGGGAACCAGGGGAATACCAGGGTACCTTTCCCACCAAAACATCGCTGATAAAAAGCATGGACAGCCCGCAGCCTACTTCAGTTGGTTCTGGCTGGAAGAGAAGTATTGCTTTTACTTACTAGCTACGCCTCAGAAGGGCACGACAAGTGGGGAACTATGGAACCAGGAGAGTATCAGGGTACCTTTCCCACCACGACATCTCTTGAGAAAAATCATGGATAGCCCGCAGCCAACTTCAGTTGGTACTGGCTGGAAGAGAACTATTGCTTTTACTTACTAACTACTCCGCAGAAGGTCACGGCAAGTGGGAAACTATAGAACCAGGGAACCAGGGGAATACTAGGGTACCTTTCCCACCAAGACATCTCTAAGAAAAAGCATGGACTGCCCGCAGCCTACTTCAGTTGGTACTGGCTGGAAGAGAACTATTGCTTTTACTTACTAACTACTCCGCAGAAGGTCACGGCAAGTGGGAAAGTATAGAACCAGGGAACCAGGGAATACTAGGGTACCTTTCCCACCACGACATCGCTGAGAAAAATCATGGACAGCTCGCAGCCTGCTTCAGTTGCTACTGGCTGGAAGAGAACTATTGCTTTTACTTACTAACTACTCCGCAGAAGGTCACGGCAAGCGGGAAACTATAGAACCAGGGAACCAGGGGAATACTAGGGTACCTTTCCCACCAAGACATCTCTATGAAAAAGCATGGACTGCCCGCAGCCTACTTCAGTTGGTACTGGCTGGAAGAGAACTATTGCTTTTACTTACTAACTACTCCGCAGAAGGTCACGGCAAGTGGGAAAGTATAGAACCAGGGAACCAGGGGAATACCAGGGTACCTTTCCCACAAAGACATCTCTGAGAAAAATCATGGACAGCCCGCGTCAACTTCAGTTGGTTCTGGCTGGAAGAGAACTATTTTTTTTTACTTGCCAGCTACGCCGCAAAAGGGCACTGCAAGTGAGGAACTATCACGTGCCATAGTTACAAAAGTAGAAAAAAAATAAGTTCGCATTCCAGAGTGCGGAAGCAGCACCGCGAAGCCACAAAAAGTGTAAACATTTAAAAACATCGCCGGTTGGATGACGGCAAAACAGATTTTAAGCTAATTAGAAAATTAACACCTTGCCTTTAAAAAGAAGCTTTAAAGGAAACGTTTATAATTGAGGTTTAAAAAAATTAGACGCGCCTTTTCAGATTGCAAAAGTCACGTCAAGTTAAGACTGGGGGTTGTTCTCTCTGAGAATTATTAGCTGCATGTAGCGAATTAAGTGTGCTGGCTGATGTTAATATCCATATTAGATTTAATCAAACCTTTGCAAAATATATATTTAAATGCACACGAGTTGAAAATAAGATAGAATGGCCGACCATGGCCAGTGTATAAGACATTGAACGGGATAAATGGCCAAAGTGTGAAGGTTTAAAGGTTCTGGCCTACGCGGGGCTATCAATCTAACGGTCTGGATCTTTGGGTGGTTTTTTCCATTTGTAACGCGAATACGCGTTAGAACTCCTTAAAATGTCCTTCGCTTAATTCTTCCCCCCCGCCCTTTAGGCATATAGCCCTCGTTTAGTTTTCCCTTAAGCGCAAAATAAAAAAAAAATCAAATCAGAAGACAGAACACCTAAATAAAATCTCAGTAACCTCGAACTCAGAAAAGCTCTTCTACCGTTACGATTAGCGTCATCTGATGAACACTACAGCTCAACACACCGTCCTCAGTAGGATACATGGTATAGTACACAACGACAACATACAAATTTCGCTACAATCAATACATAATCACAGTAATTAGTGAAGACATACAGACAGACAAACAGACCGATATCATTTACACTTTGTTGATAACTGTTTAACTCTTTGAGGCGCAACTCTTTCCCAATACTGGAAAAAGGGCAGCCGTTGCCATCGCTCGACTTAACGACCAGCAAGAAGGCGGACGATCGAAACGTACATCGCGTGCCACAGATCTAGAGACCATTTTTAGAGAGATCTAGAGAGAGCACAGCCAGCTGTCGTCAAAAAAAGGGTCTCTAGATCTGTGGCATGCGATGAACGTTTCGATCGTCCGCCATCTTGCTGGTAGTTAAGTCGAGCGATGGCAACGGCTGCTTTTTTTCAGCATTGGGCAATCTATTCAGCTGTTCTCGCATTCTTCCATTTTTCAACAGATGTCAGTGCTGTTAAAAATAATCGTGACAATTTTTTTTTTTTTTTTACGGGAAATGACGTGTTAACCCATTTATGCCTAGCGTCCTTTTTTTGGGACGGCATTATCGCTATCATTCGAAAACGTTATTTATTTTTCCTAACCTTTATTCGCGAGTATTGAACCTCAATTCCACAAAATATTTTAATATGGCAAGTAGGATGTTGACATTTCAATTTTTATACATAACGATTTTAAATGAAATCATCCCTTGTTCAAAAAGTTGACATCAGAAATTTATCAATTACTTCTGGTGTTAGCAAAAATCGAAGAAAGTCGCAAAAATATCCAGGCACGAATGGGTTAAAAAGTAAAGGATACTCGTGTAACTATGCAACCCTCAAGTATTTTTTTAGAAATCAAATCTATTCTTCGTGACTGGCAACAGTCAAAACGTCAGAGTTTGGTGTTCCCAGAACGGGAACACTGCGCGTTAAAGGGTTAAAAAAAATAAACTGCAGATCAAATCAGGCTGTTCTAATTAGAAAACCAGCTTGATTCAGTTCCGTCTAATACCTCTACGCGAGATTTCCAGTTTTCTCGAAATCCAATTACGTCTTACATTAATTAAAACTCCAAAACAACTCTTAACTATATCGATTGGTCAAGAATTTACATCGCAATCCTCAACGCTCTCGAGTAAATATGCAAACCAGAAGCACTACTTCGTCCAAGAGTACTTAAAATTGGACTTAGATAGCCGAGAAATATCTCGGACGTTAGTACTCCAAATTCAATCGCTACGCGAATTAGCGAAGATTATTTCAGATGTTTCTAGAATTGGAGTAGAATATCTTTTTGAATCTCGGAGAGCATGGCCCTGATTAAGTGCTGCGGGCATGGCTTGTGGAAATGTATTTGGCTAACAAATCCTTTTCAAATTAAGGTATAGGGGAGAAAAGTGCGGCTAGGATGTAAGTGTACAATTTTAGAGTAAGCGCCCCAGCAACACAACAATGTTGTTTCAATGTGAACTTTCAATGTCGTTTCCACATGATTTTGTTCAGTTTTCTTCCACATTGTTTCAGTATGGATACTGATATAATATTGAAACAACATTGTGAAATCGCAAGATGGAAAACAAATAAAAAAACTAGATTTTATTTCTTTCATGCAAAATCATTAAAATCATACGGAAATTTACGAAAAATAAAATTGTTGATAATTATCTACTTGAAAACATCATTTTAATTCGTATTTACTGTTGTAAAAATGAATTGTGACAATGCTAACAATGCTATACTTTAACCCTTTGAGGCGAAACCCTTTCCCAATGCTGAGAAAAGGGCATCCGTTGCCATCGCTCGACTTAACTACCAGCAAGATGGCGGACGATCGAAACGTTCATCGCGTACCACAAATCTAGAGACCCTTTTTTTGCCGACGGCTGTGCTCTCTCTAGCTGAAAAGCACGATCTCTCTAAAAATGGTCTCTAGATCGTCAAAAAACGGTAGTTAAGTCGAGCGATGGCAACGGCTGCCCTTTTTTCAGCATTGGGCCATCTATTCAGCTGTTCTTCGCATTCTTCCATTTTTCAGCAGATGTCAGTACTGTTAAAAATGATCGTGACCATTTTTTTACGGGAAATGACGTGCAAAAAAGTAAAGGATTCACGTGGAGCTATGTCGCCCGCAACTATTTTTTATAGAAATCGAATCTATTCTTCGGGACTGGCAGCAGTCAAAACGTCAGAGTTTGGTGTTCCCAGAGCGGGATCACAGCGCCTTTAAGGGTTAATGAGAATAAAACTGATGTTTTCAAGTAGATAATTATCAACAATTTTATTTTTCGTAAATTTTCGTATGGTTTTAATAATTTTGCATGAAAGAAATAAAATCTTGTTTTTTTTTTTTTTTTATTTGTTTTCCTCTTGTGATTTCACAATGTTGTTTCAATATTATATCAATGTCCATGCTGAAACAATGTGGAAGAAAACTGAACAAAATCATGTGGAAAACGACATGGAAAGTTCACATTGAAACAACATTTTGTATGTTAGCCTTTTACATTTAAAATATACTGAAACAACATTGTTGTGTTGCTTGGGCTGTAGTTTGCATTAACCCTTTAACGCGCAGTGATCCCGCTCTGGGATCACCCAACTGTGACGTTTCGACTGGTGTCAGTCTTCATTTCTATAAAAATAGTGACATAGCTCCACGAGAATCCTTTACTTTTTAAGCACGTCATTTCCCGTAAAAAAAAGGTCACGATTCTTTTTAACAGCACTGACATCTGCTGAAAAAATGGAAGAATGCGAGAATAGCTGGATCGATTGCCCAATGCTGAAAAAAGGGCAGCCGTTGCCATCGCTCGACTTAACTACCAGCAAAATGGCGGATGATCGAAACGTTCATCGCGTGCCACAGATCTAGAGACCTTTTTTTGACGACAGCTGGCTGTGCGGGACACCCAGCTGCGTCAAAAAAAGGGTCTCTAGATCTGTGGCACGCGATGAACGTTTCGATCGTCCGCCATCTTGCTGGTAGTTAAGTCGAGCGATGGCAACGGCTGCCCTTTCAGCATTGGGAAAGGGTTGCGCCTCAAAGGGTTAACGTCTGTCGAATTCAAAGCGTCTTGTTTGCATTCGATTCGTTCGCTATCCTATGTATTAAGGAAATTCGATGGGAAAGCTTGACCAATAAGTACGTTTGGATTGTTCGAAAAGAAATCAATAGAATACTTAATCGGACTTCTAGAACGCCAGAATTAATCAGATCCACTAGAATTTTCGGATTTGAACTCAGATTTGCTGATAAGTAAACAACGTATTTGATTTTGTCGACATCTGTTCACGTTAAGATGGAATGGCAACGATCTTTAAAATTCGATTAGAGTTAATTTGGAGGAGTGTTAGTAGATTTTAAACCGCCTCGTTTCTTGTTTATGTTATTTCTTGACATACGGAAAATAATTTTAAATGTCTACCCATGTCTGTAAAGCATGATGCCTAAAATAAAAATCTGGAGTGACTCCACTCGACTTTCCGAACACTTACGATTTAGATCATTACCAAGCATTTAAATAAATTTTAATCGATGAATAATTCAGCAAACACTCTTAGTTTTTTTCAATTTCAGCTCAATAGAATGTACCGTTTAAAAGCTAGTGTACTTTCAAGAATTTCCCCCCCAAAGGCCATAATGTAAAAGAAATCTTTGTCGTAGCCCTGTAGAAAAACTATAAGTCCCATACACACCAAAATCAAAAGTGCTCTTAAGGGGGTGGTTTATAACATATATACCCAATTTGAGCTCAATCGAATGCCCCGTTTAGGAGCTATCGTGTACACACACACACACACACACATACATACATCTCGTAAAAATAGCATAAATGAATTCAGAAGACCCCAAAACGTGTCAATACACCAAAATATCGAAGTCGAATTTTTGTCATGATTACAATACTTTCCTTGCATGGTACATGTTGGGAAAGTAAAAATAGATAATTCTTTTTACTAGAAGGTAAAGCCAATGTAGTTGTGACATGTAATTGTGGAGGCAACTACAACGTACCCTAGAGAAATTTCTGCACTCGATGTATGTAATCTTAGTCAATTTAAAATTAACGATTTCATATTTTATTTCTATTTCTACATTCTAAAGCTACAAACGGGTGAACAGATTTCTACCTAATTTGGAACACGGGCCTTAACACGAGGTGCGCTCAAGATAAATTTTAAAAGGTTTAGTTCAAAAAATGTCCATTAGGTGGTGCTCCGCACAGTGAAATCAACTCAAAAAATGACACAAATTATTTAATAAATGCTCAAGAACTATTCAATAAATGTTGAAATTTTTTGTATATTTCGAATTAGCCATTTCCATTGTTAAACTCGTTGTTTTCCAAGCAAACGCCACCTAGTGGACATTCCTTAAAGTAATTTGCTTTTTCGAAATTCCTTGCGAGCATCTCTATAGTCTATAAACCAAAATTTGGTTAATATTCACTTACGCGTTTTAGCTGTATAACCCGTTTATTGAGTACGTTTGATTATGATTTCTATATATTATCAACTGTTAACCCTTTAACACGCAGTATTGCCGCTCTGGGAACGCCAAACTCTGACGTTTTGACTGTTGCCAGTCACGAAGAATAAATTTGATTTCTATAAAAATAGCTGCGGGTGACATAGCTCCACGAGAATCCTTTACTTTTTAGAACGTCATTTCCCGTAAAAAAATGGTCACGATTATTTTTAACAGCACTGATATCATCTGAGAAATGGAAGAATGCGAGAACAGCTGGATAGATTGCCCAATGCTGAAAAAAGGGCAGTGGTTGCCATCGCTCGACTTAACTACCAGCAAGATGGCGGACGATCGAAACGTTCATCGCGTGCCCCAGATCTAGAGACCCTTTTTTGACGCAGCTGGCTGTGCCGCACAGCCAGCTGCGATGAACGTTTCGATCGTCCGCCATCTTGCTGGTAGTTAAGTCGAGCGGTGGCAACGGCTAGCCTTTTTTCAGCATTGGAAAAGGTTCGCCCCCAAAGACTTAAAATACCCAATCTAAAAATGAAATGTGACACAGTGATCGTACGGTTAAACTTCATTAGAATTCTTTCTTTGGGTTTAGTGCTTTATATTAAATAGCCTTGCATAGATTTAATTATTGTCATAATCGCAACCAGCCTATTGGAGAATTATAAAGTTTGGAATTTGGTTCTGCACCTGTACAGGCTTAACAGGACGTAACTAACTAGGTCTACCAGGTTGCAGATGGTAATACATAAGCAGTAAATGAAATTTAATAATTGAATGTATAAGACAGGTGCGTAGCCAAGGGGGGGGGTAGGGGGTCATTACACCCCCCCATGAGAATGTATTTTGCCATACAAAATGCATATTCTTCACTACATTACCACACACACGTATACATATAAATGAGTTTTAGTAGTCGTAACTACCCCCATGAAAAATTTCTCCCTACGCCCCTGGTAAAAGACATTATTTGAATTGTTACGAAAATTACGCTGTCAGTGTATGTTAAAATAGTCTAACAAGCTCGAAAAGTGCATATAACGTTTAATTCGACAAATCGAAGCATTAATATCCCACAAAAATTACAGAATTTAGTAACATATCCAACTGCAAATAACACAGGTCAACACGATTTTTGGGTCTGACTTCTACATGTAAATTTTAGTTTCTCCTACGCCAAAACTAAGGAAAATAAATTTTTTTTAAATGAAAGTTTGCTTTGGTAGAAATTAAACAAATTTTTCAATTTTTTGGCAAAAATCCCTGATTTTTTTATGATTCCACTCTAAATTATGATAAGAAAAGTTTTTGCTGGATATAAAAGTCTTTCTTATTCAAGATTTGTGATAAACAATAACATATAAATGTAAAATAATAAGAAATGAATGTCTAAAAGTGAATATTTTTCGTATTTCTTTTATGTTCGTATGAGCAAATAATAATTCAAACAAATAATAATATTGCAAATAATATTACAAGCAATACTTCAGAGTTACAAATAATAATACAGCTTACTTTCGGGTTAATCAAAGTGCTGACATCTTTCGTTTATGAAATAAATTAAAATATACTTATCGACGTAAATTAGACAAAAGCAAACTTTACGAACTACAAATGAAAATTTAAATGTTTTTCAATGTCTAGAACCAGAATTGAAGCACGAGAACAGAAACAAAAAAAAATTTTTTTTGACCGGTGTAATTAAATTTCACAGCAGTAACACTATTCAAATCGCAAAGTCAATCCTATAGCTCTGCTCTGTATATCCGGAATCTATCACACTCAACTCACAAAAAGAGAGAGTCTGGTATTTATAGATTTTCTAGGCGGTCATGGTATAAACTTTCTCTATCTTTCTCGTAACGTTTTTCCGAATTGAGATACAGTCGAAATTCCGTTACTTCCGAGAAATTTTTTTTGATCGCCAAAGTCGCCAAATTTGTCGACAAGGTCAAGGGGTCACATACTCATTCCCCTTGTGGGAATGCCTCTACAACTGTCTTTTCAGTAACACGAATGCGGAAAAACAATATTACAATTTTGTAATAGTTATAATTATATTTTTTCTTTGTAAAACATAATGTAAATCACTACAAAATATTAACATAAAGCGAAGTCCAAATTTATTCTTTTTTTAAAGAAATAATATTTTACATTTTATAAAACATATCATAGAACACACCAATAAATAGTACTCTGTAAAATATTATAAATTACTTTCCTTAAAATCCAGCGAGACTGATTCAGTATTAAATTTTAATTCTTTTTTTATGTTGCAAGAACTGATACAAAATAACTTTTAGAACAACGAGAAAAAAAGAAAAATGCTCCAAAAAATATATATTTTCAAGCTTAAGAAACCTACTAGTCCATACCATTGATATACTTGAAAAAATAAATAAAAAGAAATCAGGAATGTGTGTAGTGGAAAGAAATTGAAATACGGCTATGTTTTGTTAAAAAAAAAGTTTAATGAACTGGAAAAATTAATTATGTCTGCAAAACAAAATCTTTGTAGGTGGATTTTCAATCACTGCGCTAGAGTTTAGAAGCAAAAAACAATACTGGAATGTAATAAAGAGACTTGGTATCTTGGAGAAAAACTTTTTTTTTTCTGTCTTATAAATATTTTTAAAAGTATTTTCGATGGCTGAAAATGAAAGTTAAAGAAAATAAATCATTATTGCAAAAAGTTGTAAAATTAAAGTTTTGTAAATTGATTTCAGTATTAAAATGCTTCTCTAACTTTATATTTATATATTTAATGTATATTAAACTTTTTTTAAATTATCTATATACAGATTTTTTTTAAAGAGAGTATGGTATATATATATATATATATATATATATATATATATATATATAAATTGGATTCTATTTCTTAGTTGCAATTAAAATTACTATAAACATGTGTCCTTTTTGGGAATTTTTGGTTGGAGAGGTTGGGGTATGGTAGCTGGCTTGCTTCTAAAATTTAAAAAAAGAAGAAAAGCTCGATAAATCTGGCTTTTATTTAGTACATGTTTATTGTTCTTAAAAAATCAATAATATATGAGTTTATATTTGTACTTGTTTATTATTTAAGGAAAATTGAATGAACAAATGATCATGGGAATTATTTAAATGCTCTTCTTTTAATTAATACAATATCTGACATATCTCTAGGCATTAACGCGAATACTGAGCTATTTAAGTAGTTAGAAGTATTCCCATTAAACTATTATAACCCTAATCTATCTCAAGCTCTTACTTCTTTTTAATATTATTAATATTTCTAGAATATTTAATATACTCTAAGTTTATTTATTTATTTATTTATTTATTTAACCTTTAAATTTTACTTACTGTTCAACTTTTATCGTAAAATTCTGGCAACGTGTATCTTTTCCTCTTCATTGGCAACAGCTCCCCGCTTGAGCCATGTTTTCAAGCTTAATGCACATGGCCACTTCGTCTCCATTTTTGTCTTCATGATTGCTTTTTAACAGGATAGCCCCCCCCCCCCGTAGTTACATATTTAGCCTTTTTTGTGCTAAGTAAATACATTGAAATCCTGTTATTTTGTTTTTATTTATGTAGCAAGTAATCGGTTTTCGGGGCCCGAAGAGTATAACCGATGCTTACTACTCACTGTTTTATTCTTTACAATTCCATTTAATTTTTCAGTTTTACCTCTGTTTGGATTTTCTATTTATTGGATATATCATCTTATGCCTTCTTTGTATACGATTTTATGATCATTCAATATATTGGAATACCATAACTGCTGTTGAATGATTCCTGGATTCGTAAGTTTAGCCATTTTACTATTATATATATATATATATATACAGGGTGGCCATAATTAAACTGCAAGTGTTCAAGGGGTGCTGGAGAGAAAACTACCGGGAATTTTCCAGTGAAATTTGGTATCTACACGTTTCAGAACATGCGCAAGTTAAATATGCAAAAAAGAAAATTGCCATTTTCACCCGATGAATGGCGCTGTACCGTATTTCAAAGCTCACCCGTTGCATATACAACTTCCAAAACCGATAGACAGAGCATAATGACAGTCTAAGAGGGAAATAAACAGTAATGTTCAACAATGCTGATTATTGTTTCCACAACGGGCTTGTGACTTCTAGTTCATCGGGATCTTTAGTTAGCATTTCCCAGCAAGCACAATGGATCTCCGTGATCATCCGGGATTCGATCCGGAGCTCTTCCTTCCAGTGTTCGAAACCCTGCCGACCGGACTACCATGCCCAGCAGCCAGAGTTTTATCAGCTTTGTTGAACAGTCAACAACTGAAAGCTTCTATCGCACACAGAAGGGGAGTGACAGTGCATTGCCGATCCAACAATGGAAAGCATAAATCGCACCCACAGGGGAATATGAGTGCCTCGTCGGTAGCGCGCTCCAGTTGTCCATCCACTGTGACCGACGAGGTGTCAGGCAAGAGGTGTCGAAGGCGGAGGCTGGAAGACTGCTCTTTCCGCTCCCATGCCCGGGATGGGGGGCATGCTTCGGACGGGAGCGTGAGCGGGGAGTTAGTTACGACTATCCCTTGTGGTTACCGTTTCCTTCGGGTTCCTTTCTGGCGTTGATTCTTCGGGGTCACCTGCCAAGGGGTTCGAGGGATTCAGGGTCGCGACCTTCAACTGTCGACCAGGCCGTTGTTGGTTCGCGAGCTCTGGTCGAGGCCCTCGGCGCTTCTGGCTGACGTAGTGTTAACACAAGGCAGCAAACTCTGTGTTGCGGTCATAGAGCGGTGGTATGCGGGTGGGTGATGACCGCCTTTTTTTACGATAGGAAAACTGATGTAGATCACATATTATTTATTAGTTATCATTTAGGGACATATGGGTCAAAAAACAGCAGCATGTTAATATTTTATAAAGTATGAAAGATAAAACTCTTTAATTTGGCATGAAATATTCCTAAATAATTTAGAAATTATTCCAATAATCACATTACCTGAAATATAATTATTATTAATTTTATTTAATTTACTAGCTTAAGTACCCGTCGTTGACGGGTTAGTACTGAATGCAAACTTCCAAAAAGCAAAAACTTTCGTCAGCTTGTTTGGAGTACACAGAATGGGTACACTCTAGTATTAGGGTGGTTACAAGTTATATGTGTAAAAATTTTTTAAATCTTATTTTTTGGGGGCACCCCCCTAAAAGTTGCCAATTGACTAGAAAATGAGATCGTTAAAGTTTTAGCTCAATTGCATAATATTAACCCGTGCCGCATCGAGTTTGAATTCTCGAAAAATTACGATTTTTGCCAAAAATATGAAGTTTTTCCTTCATTTAGTATAAACTATTTGCTCTACAAACCTGGTTCATGTTTTATTTCATAAAAATATTGTTCTTTCGAACTTTTACTCTGAACAAAACCATTATTTAATGGCATTCAGTGTTTTTTGGTCAGTTTGTGAGTCGTAGCACCAAAATCTACATTTTTGTAAATTAGTGAAAAAAGATAAATTAAGAATTTTAAATACTTTTGACCGTTTCTTGTATTATTTGCATCAATAAACAAAAAATAAATCAAGAATTTTCATAACTTAAACTACAATTCATGAAATATTTTTATTTATTCAGTTTGCATTTCTGCGTTTCAAAAGAAAGATCTTGATTTGTATTTCAGTTCAAGCACATCTAAGTCAAACCCTCTCAAATTCACTTTATTAAAATTCTATTTTTGTTACCTGTTATTATTTACTTTTAGAATGGACATGGGTGCCCATACAAGGGGCAAGGAGGGGCTGTGCCTCCCCTAGCTCCCATATTATAGTTATAATTTTCATTTCAAGTGGTTTAACACTAACACATAGTATCTTTCCGATGCAGGACCTTTGACGTGCAATAAGACTCCGAAGACAAGAATTTCGAAAACCAAGAATTGATCTCATCAAAAGCAGATTTTAAAATTCTGATTTAGAGAGTGCTGTCGTTCACTGGAATGGAAAAATGCTTCCTCATATTTTTAATAAAGAAATTGTAGAGAGAAAAACGCTTTTAATTAGCTGTGGCGATGAAGAACAGTTAATAGGAGTTCCTCAGCTTGAAAATAATATGAGAATAACTCTCAGGCAAAAGCTAAACTTACAGCAGTTGAAGAATGGGGGGCAGTTGCTAAAATTCCGGCAATGTGGTGGCAACCACTGGTTGGCTTAGGGGAACGTGAATTTTTTGTTGCAGCAATTACAGGATCGAAATCATCTATATTTACCTTGTCGCCACCATATTTAGAAATCATCCTAAAATCTGTTTTGATTGAAAAGTGGGCAAAACTACTTCTCTTCATCCAGATAATTAAAAAAAAAATTCAGATTGGGTGGTCTAATTTAGACAAGACAAAGTACAAAACTGCTATCGAAGATGAAACTATTACATAAAGAATACCGAATTTGGAAGAAATTTCAAATTTTCTTGAAGAACATTTAAGAAATCAACTGCTCAGTGATAACTATGGAATAATAACTAACTATTGAATAATAACAGGGATAACTAAAGAATTAATCCAACATTATTTAATTTTTATACGAGTCTACCAAAATTGACATTTCTTTCAGAGTATCTGGTGCTGTTCATTATACCAGGTGGATGTCTAAGGTTATTTATTGTCTCAAAATTCTTCTTTTCAGACATCAGGTCTCATTAACAGATTTAGGAAAAGGAGTTATTAAAGACATTTGTTTTATAGCTCCTAGTTTGTTTAATAGCATAATATTTATTAAAAATAAATATTCATGTAAAGGCATGGTTCAACACTCCTCTTCAGACTTTAGCCCCAATCGAGACTTAAAATTATTAGAATCGCTTGTTCAATACTAAAAATTTGATAAAGAATCTGCAAACAAAGATCTATAAAATCTTTAAAATCCTATAAAATCCATCTTTGGTATCTTAACTTGGAGCAAGTTGCACTTCATTTTTTGAAGACAATATGGCGAAAAAAAGCCAAAATAAGCATGGCTGTAAAATTAATTGCATTGAAAAAGAAACTGATGATGATGATGATAAAGATGTAAGAGCAACAATGTTTCAACGAAGTGGATCATTTATTGGACAAAGAAGTTGCTTTTTTTATTTCATCTCGAACAGTAATTTTTTTAAAAGAGATTTAATTTTAATATGCAATTTTTGAATACTGATTCCGATGTATGGTACGAAAATCAGTATTATTTGAAAGAAAAAGAAAAAAAACTGAAAGCTTTTAAGGTTTCTAATGTCTCAGTTGAAAGGGGAGTAAAATTAATCCATGGATTCAATTCCTGTTTAACCGAGGATGAAGAACAAAAGCAGTTTTTACCATAGGTAGTATCCGAATGTAGAAAAACTTTTCCAGACTCTTCGAAAGCCACATTATCCAAGCCTTGCCACTTTAACAAAAAATTGTAAACATTGATAATTTATTTTTTTTATAATGTGCTTGTTTTTAGATACGTAATAATCAAATATATCTGAACGTTAGTGGTTCTCAATTTTATGCCTTCTTTGACCTTATTTTCTGTTAATTCTTTCACTTAAATTTCATTTTCTTTTTAAATTTCAGATTTTTTCAAAAATAAAACCTATATTTTGTACACAAAAAATAAAGAAAAACAAAAGGAGGAAAGACGAAATAGAATTTTTTTAATTATCATAAAAAATGCCAACTTTTAGGATTCAGATCATATCTAGTCCTGAAAAAAGCATAGATATATGCTTTTTTCAGGACTAGATATGATCCGAATGTTACCCCCTGAGCATGGGCAAATAATCTAAAATTGGGCAAATAATTTAAAAAATAGGCTCCTAAACTGCATACAAGCTTTAATATCAAAACTATTTATGATATCAGAGTGTTATAAATGATTAACATTATAGATGAATTGCATTGAAAATTGGAATAAAGTAGACGGGATTTGACATGACATCCGCTTTCAGGGTTAAATCTGTAAGTTTTTACATAAAAGTTATGTGTAGCTCATCAAGGCATTAAGTTTTCTTATGAAATGAGAGCAACATTATGTTCCTAGACTCAATTCTATCCATTTTATGAGAAAAACTGCTTTTTTCCGAAAAAAAAGCGGTTTTTCAAACCTTTAACCTCAATGCGGCACGGGTTAATATTATGCAAATGAGCTGAAACTTTACCAATCTCACTTTTAAGCCTATTGGCAACTTTTTGGGGGGTTTCCCCAAACAATTCGAAAGTTGATTTCTTGTGACCACCCTAGTGTACATAGACTCATAAATTCTGGTTCCACAAATTATTTTCTAGATGTCAGTGGCATATTCTCGTTCAGTATATTTATTAATAAATATACTGAATAAGACTGTGTTGTTACCCGTATTTTATTAACATAAAAATCTGGAATGAGTTAAATAAAGAGCACCAGAAAAACTTTTAGACAAACGGACACATTTAATACGTAACAACTTAACTACACATACAAGTAACATGGATATCTTCATAAGCAGTAATGATCCTGCTCGTGAAGCCGTTCTTAAAAACCGCTAGTTAAGTTATAGTTGAGACTACAAATAACGTTGGTTCGTGTTATTTGCAGATTATGTCACATCTCTCCCTTTTAGAGATTGAGTCGATCTGGAGGTTTTAGAACTCTTCCATACCGAGTGACAACAGGCTGTTTATTTTTCTTAGTCGAGCCCGTAGTTTTTGGTGTTTCAGTTTCAGCTTTTTTCTGTGAAACTTCTGGAGTGAGAGCATCTGCGACAACATCATCTTCTTCTGCACGTGGCTGCAGTTTTGCACTAGGAATGAGATGTTTTCTGTTTCGTCGCAGAAGATGTTGACCTTCTTTGACGAAATACAATCTTGGTGTATCAGCATTCTTTTCCACAGTGCCAACAGCCTTCCTATCTGTTATCCATACTTTTTCCACAGTGCCAACAGCCTTCCTATCTGTTATCCATACTTTTTCCCCTGGATTTATCGGTCTGAGTTCATGAGAGTTATGTCTGCGATTGTAATATTTTTCTTGGGTTTTTATTCGATTTTCCTCGATTTCTTCCAACTTCTCTTTTTGAACGAGTCTAGGTTGAAGTGCTGATAACGGAACAGGCAATGTTGTTTGTAATCTCCGACCCATCAGTAACTCAGCTGGGCTGTATCCATTTTTTAAAGGTGATGCTCTGTAACTGAGAAGTGCCAAATATGGGTCTTTCGATTTCTTCAATCTGAGCTTGATGATTTTAACAGCAGCTTCCACAAAACCATTGCTTTGAGAATATTTTGGACAAGAAGTAACATGTTTGAAACCATATGTTTTTGCAAATTGTTGAAATTCAGCGGTTCTAGTTACTTCAAACTGTCGTCCATTATCAGACCTAACTACATCAGGTATTTCATGCCTGGCGAAGATTGACTTGCAATGTAAAATCACTTCGCTGGATGTAAGTCTGTCCAATTTTGCGATTTCTGGGTACCGTGAATAGTAATCAGTCACTAACAAATACCAATCGGTATGAAACTTGAACAAATCAATAGCTACTATTTCCCAAGGTCTTTGAGGAAAACTTGTTGGTTTCAATGGCTCAGAAGGGTTTCTAGCTTCCTGTATACACCATGTACATTCTCGAACTAGTTTTTCTATCTGTTTGTTGATACCAGTTAGCTAAAGCTCTACATTTGTTTATTCCCATATGACCTTCATGTATTTTCTCTAAAATTTCTTGTCGTAGTTTGTCTGGAACAATTATTCGAGCTCCTCTCATAAGTAATCCATTCTGTAAGGATATTTCGTATCGTAAAGGCCAGTAAGGTAGACATGATGGTTCTACTTTATTTTTCTCAGGCCATCCTCGTAAAGCATAGACCGTTAACATTTTGCATGTTGAATCTTGCTCTTGTTCTAATTTTAACTGAGAAAGTCTTTTTGGAGCTACAGGGACAGAATCTGTTACCAAATTAACGAAAGCTTCAACTTCCTCTTCTAATTCAAGGTCGGGAACCTCTACTTGGTGAGGTGCTCTTGATAATGCGTCCGCTGCACATAAATTCTTCCCTGGGGTGTGAAAAGCGTCAAAAGAGTATCTCATTAATCTCATTTTGAATCTTTGAAGACGGGGAGTTAAATCATCCAGAGATTTTCTCAATAATATAGGGACAAGAGGTTTGTGATCTGTTTCTAGAAGAAACCTGGTGCCTATCAAGTAGTTACAAAACTTTTCACATGCCCATGTCAGCGCAAGAGCTTCTTTCTCTATTTGGGCGTAACGCTTTTCAGTTGGTGCTAATGTGCGCGATGCATAAGCGATTTCTTTAACTGTAGAGTCTTCCTGTTTTTGGCGCAATATTGCTCCTAGACCATAGGAAGAAGCATCAGCCGTTACGATAGATTGCTTGTTAGGGTAAAAAATTGCGAGTACTGGCTCGGATGACAAAATCTCTTTAAGTTTCATCAGTGCATTTTCTTGAGGTATATCCCAAACAAATTCGTTCTTTGTTGAAAAGAGGGAAATTAAAGGTGCTAACGTCTCTGAATATTTCGGTATGAATCGTGCTAAGTAATTAGGCATCCCAAGGATTTGTTTCAGCTCAGTCTTATTTGTAGGACGTTTAAATGTTCTTATGGCTTCCATCTTGTCTTTGTCTGGATGTATTCCTGATTCTTCAATAACATGTCCAAGGAATTTTATTGACTTGACAGAAAAACAACATTTTTGTTTCTTTAGGGTTATCCCGGTTTCTTTGATACGATTCAAAGTCATCTTTAAACGTTCATCGTGTTCTTCTTGAGTGGATCCCCAAATAAAAATGTCATCCCTATGGCATATGATACCTTGAAGACCTTCTAAAACCTGCGATATTCTACGCTGAAAATGCTCTGGAGCCGATGAATTTCCGAATGGCAAACGCAAAAAACGGAATCTTCCAAAGGGTGTTATGAAAGTAGTAAGATAAGACGATTCTTCGTCAAGTGGTATTTGCCAGAAACCTGAGTTGGCGTCTAATTTTGAAAACACTCATTATTTGCTCTTTTTTAATGAATTTTAAAATTTGTCCAGACTTTTGGATCACCCGGTATATAGAGAGAGTGGAGAGTGTGAACTAATAGTAACCATTAAAAAATAAAAAAGAGAGATGCACAGTTATATGTTAAGAAAAGTTGTAAATACAAACTTTCACTATTCTACGGTTAAAAGTTTTAGAGTTATGTGAAATGCGAAATAATTTTTGGCACCGAATTTGCTCAAATTTCGGCAAAACTCGCTTAGGTCGACAACAAATGGCGAGGTTTGGGCATGGACCAAACAATGACCGACTAACGCCAAATTTGGCAATATTTCGCCGAAACTCGCCAAGGACGAAGACAAATGGCGATATTTGGAAATGGAACAAATGACTACAGATGTAATATATTGAAGATGACTATAGACATTGATGTATTGATATTCTTCACAAACAATCAATAGATGGCGCCACCGTCTAAAACCAAAATTTTACATTCAAAGGGTTTCAGGATTTTTTTCAGTCACGTGATCTAGTGGAATCGTTTAGTGGACAATAAAAACCCCCAATACAAAATTTTAAGAAAATCGTTACAGCAGTTTTCGAGATTTTAGGAGAAACATACATTACTCGTTTAATATAGGAACGGATAATTTAGTGTGTTCTTACTTCTGATATGCATTACTATAAAAAAGGGGGAGGCATCTTTACCCCATATCTCACCCATAATTGTACAAAAATTATTCATAATTTCCCAACTCAATAATTTAAATAAAATTAATAATCATTCAATTTCAGGTAAAGTGACCGTTTCAATAATTTCTAAATTATTTAAGCTTACTTCAGGCCAAATTAAATCCTTTTATCTTTCATACTTCATATAATATTAAGACGCTGTTGTTTTTTGTCCCATTATTCTCCCATATGACCCTAAATGATAACTAATAAATAATATGTGATCTACATCAGTTTTCCTATCGTAAAAAAAAGGCGGTCATCACCCACCCGCACACCACCGCTCTATGACCGCAACACAGAGTTTGCTGCCTTGTGTTAACACTACGTCAGACAGAAGCGCCGAGGGCCTCGACCAGAGAACGCGAACATACAACGGCCTGGTGGACAGTTGAAGGTCGCGACCCTGAATCCCCCGAATCCCATGGCGAGGTGATCCCGAAGAATCGACCGACGCCAGAAGGAACCCGAAAGAAACGGTAACCACAAGGGATAGTCGTAACTACTCCCCGCTCACGCTCCCGTCCGAAGCATGCCCCCCATCCCGGGCGTGGGAGCGGAAAGAGCAGTCTTCCAGCCTCCGCCTTCGACACCTCTAGCCTGACACCTCGTCGGTCACAGTGGATGGACAACTGGAGCGCGCTACCGACGAGGCACTCATATTCCCCTGTTGGTGCGATTTATGCTTTCCATTGTTGGATCGGCAACGCACTGTCACTCCCATTCTGTGTGCGATAGAGGCTTTCAGTTGTTGAATGTTCAACAATGCTGATTAAACTGTTGGCTGCTGGCCATGGTAGTCCGGTTCTCCAGAGTCTGGCAACAAAGTACGGAGTAATTGTTTCCAGACTACGGAGACTGAAGTAATTTTTCCGTAATTCGCGTTATCCCCATTAAGATTTGATGCAATTTTAAATTCGGGACATCAAAATGATGTCAATTTTTGATTAGAATTTAACAATAGAATTTAACATAAAAAATCTAATTTCATATTCATCATAATTGTTACCATAGTAACATAATCCATTACTAAGGACATATGAAGGGAAAGGGGGGTTCAGGTCGTCCCTCTCTCTCCCGAATTTTCAACTTTTTAAACAAAATAAAGTCTTTCTGTGAAAAATGCTGCCTTTTAAGCTTTTTGGATCAACTCCCCCTCCCATTTTTTTTTTCTGAGTATGGTTCTGTCCATTACTGCCACTTAAGCTGCCAAATTTAACAATGGAATGAAAGGTAAGTTAATGTTTAGAGTTCTTAGTTTAGGAAAACAAAAATACCTATTATGAAAAAAATAAACATTATTTTACAGGAGTTTTTAAAATTCTTAAATTCTTAATGCTACTGCAGGTATTTTGCAGTTTTTTCTCCGTAATCTGGCAACAAACTTTTCAATTTACCCGAAGCTGCACATGCGCACTATGCTGATACCAATAGCAAATGCAAGGAACTTTTGACCTTCTACATGATACTCGTCCTTTAAATTTTATTCATGTTTTCTTTTACAGCAAAAAATTTCACTCCTGCGTATACTATGGAAACCGGGGAGCATTAAATTCAAAATGTAGTTTAAAATTTGTAGAAAGTCTGATTTATACCTATAAGTTGTTTATCTTTGAACGATGGCCTTAATGTGCAGTTTATTACTTAACAATTTAAAAGAAAAAAAAAGATTTTGACTAACAGATTAGATAATTGCGAGAGTGAAAACCCGAAAATTATACGCAATCTTAAGTAATAATAAATGGTTATACTCTGTAACTGATTTGAAATAAGATAATTGGACAATATCGTTGTGATGTCACTTTTCAACCAACCGTGACACTCAACCAATCAACTTCAACAATAGATTCTTCCTTTAATTGGATTGGTGCATACTTATATTTTCCATCGACATTAGACTAAACGTTTCACTAGCTTTTGATGCATCCTGGGTGAAGCAAAGTTTAAAAATTCATTAAAAAAGAACAAATAATGATAAAAAATTGCAGTTTGCATAGAAAGCATTACGGAGATTTCGGATTTTTTTAAATTGAAAATTTGGTTCCCATTGTGCATGTCAGCGACACCTACCGGTAACATTTGGAGCTGCAAACTTTCTTCTTATAAAAAAAAATCCCATCATACCCTAAACCTATTTGTGCAATCCGCAATTTTCTATCATTATTTGCTCTTTTTTAATGAATTTTAAAATTTGTCCAGACATTCGGATCACCTTGTATATCGAGAGAGTGTGAGCTAATAGTAACCATTAAAAAATAAAAAAGAGAGATGCACAGTTATAGGTTAAGAAAAGTTTTAAATACAAACTTTCACTATTCTACGGTTAAAAGTTTTAGAGTTATGTGAAATGCGAAATAATTTTTGGCACCGAATTTGCTCAAATTTCGGCAAAACTCGCTTAGGTCGACAACAAATGGCGAGGTTTGGGCATGGACCAAACAATGACCGACTAACGCCAAATTTGGCAATATTTCGCCGAAACTCGCCAAGGACGAAGACAAATGGCGATATTTGGAAATGGAACAAATGACTACAGATGTAATATATTGAAGATGACTATAGACATTGATGTATTGATATTCTTCACAAACAATCAATAGATGGCGCCACCGTCTAAAACCAAAATTTTACATTCTAAGGGTTTAAGGATTTTTTTCAGTCACGTGATCTAGTGGAATCGTTTAGTGGACAATAAAAACCCGAAATACAAAATTTTAAGAAAATCGTTACAGCAGTTTTCGAGATTTTAGGAGAAACATACATTACTCGTTTAATATAGGAACGGATAATTTAGTGTGTTCTTACTTCTGATATGCATTACTATAAAAAAGGGGGGGGCATGTTTACCCCATATCTCACCCATAATTGTACAAAAATTATTCATAATTTCCCAACTCTAATAAGTTAAATAAAATTAATAATCATTCAATTTCAGGTAAAGTGACCGTTTCAATAATTTCTAAATTATTTAAGCTTACTTCAGGCCAAATTAAATCCTTTTATCTTTCATACTTCATATAATATTAAGACGCTGTTGTTTTTTGTCCCATTATTCTCCCATATGACCCTAAATGATAACTAATAAATAATATGTGATCTACATCAGTTTTCCTATCGTAAAAAAAAGGCGGTCATCACCCACCCGCACACCACCGCTCTATGACCGCAACACAGAGTTTGCTGCCTTGTGTTAACACTACGTCAGACAGAAGCGCCGAGGGCCTCGACCAGAGAACGCGAACATACAACGGCCTGGTGGACAGTTGAAGGTCGCGACCCTGAATCCCCCGAATCCCATGGCGAGGTGATCCCGAAGAATCGACCGACGCCAGAAGGAACCCGAAAGAAACGGTAACCACAAGGGATAGTCGTAACTACTCCCCGCTCACGCTCCCGTCCGAAGCATGCCCCCCATCCCGGGCGTGGGAGCGGAAAGAGCAGTCTTCCAGCCTCCGCCTTCGACACCTCTAGCCTGACACCTCGTCGGTCACAGTGGATGGACAACTGGAGCGCGCTACCGACGAGGCACTCATATTCCCCTGTTGGTGCGATTTATGCTTTCCATTGTTGGATCGGCAACGCACTGTCACTCCCATTCTGTGTGCGATAGAGGCTTTCAGTTGTTGAATGTTCAACAATGCTGATTAAACTGTTGGCTGCTGGCCATGGTAGTCCGGTTCTCCGTAGTCTGGCAACAAAGTACGGAGTAATTGTTGCCAGACTACGGAGACTGAAGTAATTTTTCCGTAAATCGCGTTATCCCCATTAAGATTTGATGCAATTTTAAATTCGGGACATCAAAATGATGTCAATTTTTGATTAGAATTTAACAATAGAATTTAACATAAAAAATCTAATTTCATATTCATCATAATTGTTACCATAGTAACATAATCCATTACTAAGGACATATGAAGGGAAAGGGGGGTTCAGGTCGTCCCTCTCTCTCCCGAATTTTCAACTTTTTAAACAAAATAAAGTCTTTCTGTGAAAAATGCTGCCTTTTAAGCTTTTTGGATCAACTCCCCCTCCCATTTTTTTTTCTGAGTATGGTTCTGTCCATTACTGCCACTTAAGCTGCCAAATTTAACAATGGAATGAAAGGTAAGTTAATGTTTAGAGTTCTTAGTTTAGGAAAACAAAAATACCTATTATGAAAAAAATAAACATTATTTTACAGGATATTTTTTAAATTCTTAAATTCTTAATGCTACTGCAGGTATTTTGCAGTTTTTTCTCCGTAATCTGGCAACAAACTTTTCAATTTACCCGAAGCTGCACATGCGCACTATGCTGATACCAATAGCAAATGCAAGGAACTTTTGACCTTCTACATGATACTCGTCCTTTAAATTTTATTCATGTTTTCTTTTACAGCAAAAAATTTCACTCCTGCGTAGACTATGGAAACAGGGGAGCATTAAATTCAAAATGTAGTTTAAAATTTGTAGAAAGTCTGATTTATACCTATAAGTTGTTTATCTTTGAACGATGGCCTTAATGTGCAGTTTATTACTTAACAATTTAAAAGAAAAAAAAAGATTTTGACTAACAGATTAGATAATTGCGAGAGTGAAAACCCGAAAATTATACGCAATCTTAAGTAATAATAAATGGTTATACTCTGCAATTGATTTGAAATAAGATAATTGGACAATATCGTTGTGATGTCACTTTTCAACCAACCGTGACACTCAACCAATCAACTTCAACAATAGATTCTTCCTTTAATTGGATTGGTGCATACTTATATTTTCCATCGACATTAGACTAAACGTTTCACTAGCTTTTGATGCATCCTGGGTGCACCAAAGTTTAAAAATTCATTAAAAAAGAACAAATAATGATAAAAAATTGCAGTTTGCATAGAAAGCATTACGGAGATTTCGGATTTTTTAAAATTTAAAATTTGGTTCCCATTGTGCATGTCAGCGACACCTACCGGTAACATTTGGAGCTGCAAACTTTCTTCTTATAAAAAAAAATCCCATCATACCCTAAACCTATTTGTGCAATCCGCAATTTTCTATCATTATTTGCTCTTTTTTAATGAATTTTAAAATTTGTCCAGACATTCGGATCACCTTGTATATCGAGAGAGTGTGAGCTAATAGTAACCATTAAAAAATAAAAAAGAGAGATGCACAGTTATATGTTAAGAAAAGTTGTAAATACAAACTTTCACTATTCTACGGTTAAAAGTTTTAGAGTTATGTGAAATGCGAAATAATTTTTGGCACCGAATTTGCTCAAATTTCGGCAAAACTCGCTTAGGTCGACAACAAATGGCGAGGTTTGGGCATGGACCAAACAATGACCGACTAACGCCAAATTTGGCAATATTTCGCCGAAACTCGCCAAGGACGAAGACAAATGGCGATATTTGGAAATGGAACAAATGACTACAGATGTAATATATTGAAGATGACTATAGACATTGATGTATTGATATTCTTCACAAACAATCAATAGATGGCGCCACCGTCTAAAACCAAAATTTTACATTCTAAGGGTTTAAGGATTTTTTTCAGTCACGTGATCTAGTGGAATCGTTTAGTGGACAATAAAAACCCGAAATACAAAATTTTAAGAAAATCGTTACGGCAGTTTTCGAGATTTTAGGAGAAACATACATTACTCGTTTAATATAGGAACGGATAATTTAGTGTGTTCTTACTTCTGATATGCATTACTATAAAAAAAGGGGGGGGCATGTTTACCCCATATCTCACCCATAATTGTACAAAAATTATTCATAATTTCCCAACTCTAATAAGTTAAATAAAATTAATAATCATTCAATTTCAGGTAAAGTGACCGTTTCAATAATTTCTAAATTATTTAAGCTTACTTCAGGCCAAATTAAATCCTTTTATCTTTCATACTTCATATAATATTAAGACGCTGTTGTTTTTTGTCCCATTATTCTCCCATATGACCCTAAATGATAACTAATAAATAATATGTGATCTACATCAGTTTTCCTATCGTAAAAAAAAGGCGGTCATCACCCACCCGCACACCACCGCTCTATGACCGCAACACAGAGTTTGCTGCCTTGTGTTAACACTACGTCAGACAGAAGCGCCGAGGGCCTCGACCAGAGAACGCGAACATACAACGGCCTGGTGGACAGTTGAAGGTCGCGACCCTGAATCCCCCGAATCCCATGGCGAGGTGACCCCGAAGAATCGACCGACGCCAGAAGGAACCCGAAAGAAACGGTAACCACAAGGGATAGTCGTAACTACTCCCCGCTCACGCTCCCGTCCGAAGCATGCCCCCCATCCCGGGCGTGGGAGCGGAAAGAGCAGTCTTCCAGCCTCCGCCTTCGACACCTCTAGCCTGACACCTCGTCGGTCACAGTGGATGGACAACTGGAGCGCGCTACCGACGAGGCACTCATATTCCCCTGTTGGTGCGATTTATGCTTTCCATTGTTGGATCGGCAATGCACTGTCACTCCCATTCTGTGTGCGATAGAGGCTTTCAGTTGTTGAATGTTCAACAATGCTGATTAAACTGTTGGCTGCTGGCCATGGTAGTCCGGTTCTCCGTAGTCTGGCAACAAAGTACGGAGTAATTGTTGCCAGACTACGGAGACTGAAGTAATTTTTCCGTAAATCGCGTTATCCCCATTAAGATTTGATGCAATTTTAAATTCGGGACATCAAAATGATGTCAATTTTTGATTAGAATTTAACAATAGAATTTAACATAAAAAATCTAATTTCATATTCATCATAATTGTTACCATAGTAACATAATCCATTACTAAGGACATATGAAGGGAAAGGGGGGTTCAGGTCGTCCCTCTCTCTCCCGAATTTTCAACTTTTTAAACAAAATAAAGTCTTTCTGTGAAAAATGCTGCCTTTTAAGCTTTTTGGATCAACTCCCCCTCCCATTTTTTTTTTCTGAGTATGGTTCTGTCCATTACTGCCACTTAAGCTGCCAAATTTAACAATGGAATGAAAGGTAAGTTAATGTTTAGAGTTCTTAGTTTAGGAAAACAAAAATACCTATTATGAAAAAAATAAACATTATTTTACAGGAATTTTTTTAAATTCTTAAATTCTTAATGCTACTGCAGGTATTTTGCAGTTTTTTCTCCGTAATCTGGCAACAAACTTTTCAATTTACCCGAAGCTGCACATGCGCACTATGCTGATACCAATAGCAAATGCAAGGAACTTTTGACCTTCTACATGATACTCGTCCTTTAAATTTTATTCATGTTTTCTTTTACAGCAAAAAATTTCACTCCTGCGTATACTATGGAAACAGGGGAGCATTAAATTCAAAATGTAGTTTAAAATTTGTAGAAAGTCTGATTTATACCTATAAGTTGTTTATCTTTGAACGATGGCCTTAATGTGCAGTTTATTACTTAACAATTTAAAAGAAAAAAAAAGATTTTGACTAACAGATTAGAGAATTGCGAGAGTGAAAACCCGAAAATTATACGCAATCTTAAGTAATAATAAATGGTTATACTCTGTAATTGATTTGAAATAAGATAATTGGACAATATCGTTGTGATGTCACTTTTCAACCAACCGTGACACTCAACCAATCAACTTCAACAATAGATTCTTCCTTTAATTGGATTGGTGCATACTTATATTTTCCATCGACATTAGACTAAACGTTTCACTAGCTTTTGATGCATCCTGGGTGCACCAAAGTTTAAAAATTCATTAAAAAAGAACAAATAATGATAAAAAATTGCAGTTTGCATAGAAAGCATTACGGAGATTTCGGATTTTTTAAAATTTAAAATTTGGTTCCCATTGTGCATGTCAGCGACACCTACCGGTAACATTTGGAGCTGCAAACTTTCTTCTTATAAAAAAAAATCCCATCATACCCTAAACCTATTTGTGCAATCCGCAATTTTCTATCATTA
>JAWZYV010015420.1:0-58123 GCA_038373885.1 Cheiracanthium punctorium | reverse complement strand
AGGGAAATCGTATACAGTTCCTCAAGACTCAGCAATGAAGAATTTGCATACAGCACTTTAAAACAAGGTTTTTTAAATAAGTGAAAATACCGCTTCTACAGCATCAACACAAAGCCTTAAGCTCTCACAGACATCTGCTCTCTGAGCAAGCAGAAGAAGCAAGAGCAGGGATGTTAACTCCAACACTCGATTTGGGAGCACCCCGGGAGCAGAAAAAATTTCATTTGGGAGCACCTCGGGAGCAGAAAAATTCCATTTGGGAGCAGAAAAATTCTATTTGGGAGCACCTCGGAAGCACAAAAATAGTTTCCGAGAGGAAAACTAAGATTCGAGATCAGAATTAACATGATTTTGGAGCTTAAAATTCGAGATTTAGGAACACAATAAATGCATACAAGAAAAGCAAAGTTTGCAAGCAAACACCATTTGCTAAAAGCAAAACACTATTTGAAAGCACTTTAGGAAAGCTCTGGAAAAAAAAGGGTGTATAAAGGCTATGCTATCAGCAACTTGGTAAAAACAATACATGGATTTACATGGACGGAAGGAATTTTTGTGTGTGTGTGTGTGTGTGAAACTGCTCTTTTTAATGGTTTTCATATAAATGCTAAATGGAAAGAGAGTGGGAGGGAAGTATTTCTTATATGCAATGGTACTTTTAATGCATGTTCGAAGGTTGTAAAAATACTAATATTTAAATGGTAGAATTAACATTTCTGCCGTTTATATCATTCTAGAATTATGTATTCAAAATTTAGTCTATTTTAAAATAAAGATTTTAATTACGGATCTATAAATGAAATTCGTAACACATTCTGAAAAATTTGCGGACGCACTTTGGCTGAACACGGGCCCAGGGGCATCGCCCCATCTGCTCCCTCTCGTAGAGCCTGCACACACACAAAAAGAAAAACAGTGGTGTAGTTTTAAGAAAAAAGGTTTAGGAACACTCGCAACTGAAGACTCAAAAATCATGCGTCCATGATGAAAAGTGAAGAACGCTTACTTTTGCTGACATAAGCTCGAATGAAAAAGTAGTGAGACGGCATCTCCCCACTCATGATCTTCACGGGCTGAAAATGTCTAGCCCGGCCCGGCATTTAATCGAAATAAAAAATTCAGACCTGGTCCAGCTCGTATATTAATCATGATTTAAGGAAGGGGGGGGGGGGGGAATCACAAGCCAATCGTTTGGTCTTGTCCAAATTTTAGGAGAGCAAAAATTTCCGGAAAGGCTCGATTTTGCAAGCGCAGAGGACCGTCTTTAAGAGTATACGCTTGTTCCGGTCCATTCTAGAAAATGCTGAGGTCAGCCCGTGCCTTGAATGAATCGTGCTGCAAAAGCCTGGGCCCACACAGATCTCTACCCCCCGCGACTACACCACTGGCAGCGGATTTCTGGATTATTTTGAAATGAAATATTCTATTAATTCAGACAGCCTAGATTCTGATTTCTAAACCGGTCATGCTTCCAATTTTCATTCTTGCTACGGGCCGGGTCATAAACCGTGATTTTTTAGGGGCTGGGACGTCACCGTAATATACTGTTTTCTTTACGGACCGGTCTGGTTTAGATCAGGGGCGGCCCTGCGGTACATGACACCCACTCTACCCTGCAAACGTAGAAAAAGACGTCCCTTTTACTTTTTTCAAAATTGCTTTTATGATTTTAAGTTGGAAATCGTGCCCCTTCATAAACAAAAAACGGTGCCCGTTGCGATGATTACTTGTTTGCCTATCTGGCCGGCCCTGATTGAGGTGACTAACAAAGTCCGACTGGTCCGATCCGGGGTGGGTAGAATGGCTTCGGAATGCAGCTTTCGTACGCACTTTGAATCTTGCTTTACTGCTAACTAGCTTTCCATACACGCTTTAAAAGATAAATGAGCGTGGCAAAAATTTAACAAAGAGTCAAAATGACGTATTCGGCGCAGACCGGCGCAAAAATCGGCTAAAAGTGCAGTTCGGCGCAAGAATTTGTGTTTCGGCGCAGCTCTGCAGAATTAACATCCCTGCAAGAGAGTGGTCCGGGGCAACACACGGGTATTTATAAATGACGTAGAATTTCCCGATGTTTCCCCTTAAAACGTGAATATTGATTACGTCATATGTAAATGAATGTAATGATAATGGGAATTTAAAAATGCATGTAATAAGTTAATGTAGTGTATGCATGTAGTGTAAATTAAAATTTTTATTACACTAAAAAGCAGAACTCTTAAATTTTAGCCAATTCAGTACTATCTAGATTATTATAACCAAATTATAGTTGTTTTAGCATTGCATATCAGTAAACTAGTTCAGAAAAAGTATTTACTGATAGTTTATCTTGAATTTTAGCTTGGATTAAAAAGTTGGAAAAGAATCTTTCAGTAGCAGCACTTCTTGCTGGACAGATTTGAAGGTGTGCAACCAGTGAGCAGGATTCTTTGAAATTTCCACAAGCTTTTCAAACACTTAGCTACCAATTACAGGCACTGACCATTCTGATCACATTTGAAAATTAACCATTAAAAGGGAGTAAGTATTTTCCTTGGAGAAGATAATGCTATTTTGGCCATCTGCATTTAGCTGATGATCATCCTATATCTAAGTCCATGTTCCGTACAATAACTTTCTACAAAGCAGGTGTATCTGCTTTTTGTTACCTTTTCAGTTTCTACTGACCATCCAATTTCAAAAAAGGATGCGACAGTTGGGAACTGGGGGGACATTGTACTTTGAGAATTAATGTATGACATAGGCATCTGACAAGAAATTGATTGCACTGGTTAACTGGCAATATTTGAATACTGTAGATATAGAACAATATAATTGAAACTGATAAATGTAACTTAGGAAGAAAGTCAGTAACGAAACAAAAAGAAAATAAAGATAGCTACTTCATAAGGACATAAATCTTTTCAATACAAAATTTAATTCATTTTAAACTATTTCTTTAGTTACATGCACGTGAAATCCATGGTTCTGAAAGTCCTCTTAGCAGTCATTAGTACAGTTTCTGAGGGGTGCCAATATTCAGTAGCCCCCCCCACCTTCTTATGAATATCAAAATTGTGACGGGGAAAACTCTAAATGACACATCCAGTGATGTGAGCTTTTCTCTTCTGGCAAATAAATAAATCATTAATTAGGGTTTGTACTCATTTTTCAAAAAGAAATTCCCCAAGTTTTCTAGGTGATTTGTCAAGAATTTTAAGGTTATCAAAAAAAAAAAAATAAACATAAGTAACAAGTGATTACATTTTATTTTTGCATGCCCAACATGCCAAGGTAATTAAACTGTGATAATAGTAAACAAAATTACACCAATTCCTCAATTGTAGCTTAAATAATGTATTACATCATGAAATGCGGTTTCATATTCAATTTGACAAAAAAAAAAAAAAAATCAGGAATTATATAAGAGCTTTACAGGAGTGAAAAAAGTTTTCAGGACCACTTCACCGATTGACAGATCCTCGACTAATTTTTTATACTATACTCAGTATGCAAGGTTATCCAGTAAACATTTCCATATTCTTTAGTACCAGGGATATATTTGGGGTGACTTTCAAAAAAAAAAAAAAAAAAAAAAAAGAGCGGCTTCAAGCTGAATTTTTAGAGAGCCATTGGACTTTTTAGGTCTATGAATTGTTCAAGATGCACATTGAATGTGTGAAATTGTTAAGTACAGTAGAAGACCCAAAATCCGCCGATCCGAAATCCGCAAGGCTCCAAAATCCGCACTGTCTGTTCAATGTAAACAATGAAATCTGCCCTGCCAGCTGCAAGTTCAGTAAACTACACTATAACCACAAAGTAAAGCTAAATAAGCTATTCCCACTTGAATTAAAAAATTTTAGGAGTCTGTGAGCTCTAATCTTAACATTTATAACTTTCAAATGACTGACAGTGACATAATTGACACTGAATTATGATCACATGACACAGACTCTGGCACAGTAACAAGTGAGGATGATCAAAAAGTTGATAAATTAGCATTTAATGAAGGTTAGGCTGTGAGGAAGAAATATCTCAGATTTGTAGAGCAGCTAAGCTGTGTTACAAACAGAAAATAATGAAAAATAAATAAAAACTATTATTAGAACATCCCAAAGTCCTAAACTATTGAATATACATGTTTAAATAAGTTGTACTATAATCTCATAATTTTGTATATTGCATTAATCCTCTGTATTTTTATATAATGATTCTAATTATAAGTAACATGATTTGTTTCCCCTGATCTCTATTGTATTTTTTTTCTATTATTTTCTGAGGGGGGTGGAAATAGAATAAATTTCCTATTATGACCCAAAATCCGCAAAATTCTAAAATCTGCAAAAGGTCTGGAACCAAGCTGTGCGGATTTTGGGTCTTCTACTGTATATGAATAAGAAGTTCTAAAATAAAAGTTCATAGGGTGGTCATAATCCCCTCACTGGAACTGCCTTTGTTCTGAAAATGTAAAATTTAAAAACAGCTGTATGAAAAAAGATGTTTCATCTCTTATATGTCTATTTCCGATAGTGTGCACATATCATTAGGGAAGTAGTCGGCCACTGCATGGAGATAAGAAAGCCATAAAAAGAAATATAAAAAAGAGGGGTAACTTTTTTTAAATTCCAGGGTTGGAGCTGGATTTTCCAGGAAAGCTAAAATCTCAATAAGGTTTCCCAGAGTTTTAAGAGTCAATTTTCAACGCCCTGAGTTTTCCTGAAGGCGTATGAACCCTATTAAGGCCGTTATAACCTTTATTAAATTATAGACTTTAAGCATATTATCAGGGATGAAAGCACCAAACAGTTAAAAAGACTGAACTTTGCTGCGGATCATACAAAACACAAATTATGCATTTAACACATTACCTGTTATTCTTTTATGTGTGTTCATTATTAAATTAACTAATATTCATTATATCACTGTATTCAGTATAACTAAATTCATTAAGCTAATTTACATACTAAATCTCAAATGCATCAATTATGTTGAAAAAGGCTGAAAACTTTCACGCCTGTATTATACAAGAATGTTATTTTCCAATTTTTGCCACTGTCCTGGCAAAAGTAACAACTCTGACACTAACTAAAAGCTGATCACACAAAGCATTGCTTTTGTATGGAATGGCGGTTGGTATCTGATGATTTTGATAACCGTGATCACAATAAGCAACATTTACTGTATATGAAAGTGACTATTCAATTCGAAAGCTTTACAGTAGGCATATCTGGGCATGACTGTAACTTCTCATTAAGAAAATCTTCGCATGATATTTGATTAAATTAATTTCTCTCAAAAAAATGTCAAAAGAGAGAGAAAAGTTTTTTTTTGTTTACAAGTACAGATATGCCAAGTTTTCAAAATCAAAAAGCCTGAAATCTTCTGCTTTTCTAAACCAAAAGGCCTGCTGTTTCTCGCATATACTTTTTGGAGTAAAATGAATATTTTTTTTCTTCTTCTTTAATACCATGCATATCCATATAATCATAGATTACACAACTTAAATAATGGGATTACACTAAATAAACATGAAGATTTGTCAAAAGAAATATCAGAAAATATAAAATATCAGTTAAAATACACACGATTAAGTATTCACAACTAAAAATTAAAGTAAGATACCTTATAACTCTTGAAATAATGTTTAAATTAATAAAAAATGTACATTTGAGAAAATTATGTTTCCTGAATAAATTCTTAAAATCCAGAGAAAATGAAGAAAAATACCAAGTTCCAAAATAAGGTAAAAAAAGCCTGAGACTTGGCATATATTTGCAAGTATAATTTATTCAGTTAAACACTCACTTCTAGGATTTGTTAGCTAAGATAATATTAGTCTTGGCTGGCTAATACAATGCGCTATTTAGAATTTGTAGGACAGAAATAAAAGTATTACATTTCATTAAACTTTTTTTCATGCATATCTGCATTATAACTTAATTATGAGTGAATATCTATTTGTTATAAACAAATGGGGGACATCGTTATGTTACTTTACAGCAAAATGTAGAGAGCTTCTACTGTATCTATATTATCTTCAAAGATAATCTAAGAAACTTCAGTTTTACATATTCCCTCCTCCCCGACGATTAAATTTCTGAAAATCTGAACACTTAGTTTTTAAAGATATATATATTTTTTTTTTACTGTTATGCTGCCAAATTCTAGAATTCATTTCATATATTTAAAAATATCAAACTTACATCTGATTGCAAGCCTCTCTGCTGATTGCTTTCATTTAGCTGTTGGTCAACTTCAGTGCTATCCAACTAAAAATAAAATAATCAAAGCTAAATCAAACCAATACATAACGATTTTTTATGCAATTAAAAAAACTAAATAAGCAATTTTAATAATTTTCTTTTATAAGTTTAAATTATGACAAAATATTATCCTCTTTCTTAAAATATAATTAAGTTTCCCAAAGTATTGCGCTGCTTTACATGTTGATTAACGTCATGACAATTTTTAAAAATGAATCAACTTCATTACTCTAATTATTTGACCAATAATCACAAAAATATATGAATAAATGTAACAAATGCTAGTATTAAACACAAGATAAACGCTAAAAACGCATCTAATTGAAAATAAAATTATGTGTAAGTTTATTAAATTCAAAGCGCAAATTAAATCGATCAAGAACTAACTTTAAAGACACATTTCGCAATTAAACAATAAAATAAAATAATAAAAAACAAATAATACCAGGATCCGATAGGTCGGCTTATTTTTAATAAGCATGGAACGTTTGGGAGGTTTAAACTTCATAGCGCTTTGGTCAAATATTCCCATTTGAAACTGAACTGAAGTCTCTCCCCCACTTCACCGCACCAGTCATTCACTGTTGCTTTGATACACGACCGAACTTGTTCGAAGGGAAAAGACGACCGAGATATTGCACCACAGCGGGCGGGGGATGTCGTCATCCCGCGTGGAAACCACAGATGGTTTTCGTAAATAAACTAATCTTAGCAACACATAACCATTCCTACAAGTTCTAACACATTTTCGATAACGCAATAAATGCTGATTCAGAGGAATTAGAATATATATATATTAAACTATCGAAGAATTGACGCATTAAGGTTTAGTTGTGGTACGGACGAAGCGCGTTTTTTGTGGAATAATACTTAAAATACCGCAGAAGAGTTATGAACTTGACAAAAAAAAAAAAAAACTACAGGAATGTTTACAGTAATTATTCGCGCGTTTATGTTAATTTATTACTTAACATTTTTTATATTTTTATTTTTTGAAGGGCGGCTGCAGTCGAGCACTTACTAAAGATATAAACAACAGCATGAAAAGCGAAGTTTTAAACAATTAACCAATATTTAAAAAATTCATCTTTCCCTCCCCTTAAAAAATATTGTTTCGGTAAGGAGATAAAAACTTATTTTTTATTAGGTAGTTTGAATGTTAGGTATAAATACATTAAAACGGCAACACAAATAAGTAGATTTATATAGAACGGGCAATCTTAAGCTCAATAAACTATTTCAGTTTGTTAAAACTAGCATTAGGTAAACTAGTTTATCTGATACTGTTTTTATATAGTGTGTAAATAATTTTTGACAGTGTATAATAACACTGACATCGTTAATAAAGATTTCACATTAAAAAAACATCTTTCTCAAAATTCTTTTGACAATGATGTAGCTCATATTATTATTATTATTATTTTTTTTTTTCAATCTACCTTGTGACTCCATTTAGAGTTCCTTTCGTGGACAAATGATCTTAAAAAATTGCAAAAATAAACCGATAACTATCATTGTCAGGCGCAGTAGCAGGAAAAATTTTCGGGGGGGGGGGGGGATAAGCGCCTGGAAAATATTTCGGGGGGGGGGGATATGAACTTATATGTGTATAAATAGACGGAATTTCATCACTAATCTAAACATTTCGGGCGGGGGGGGGGCAGAGCCTTATTATCGCATGGGCAAATCGGGACTTTGCCCAGGGCCCCCAATATCAAATGTTGTTCTGAAATATTCTTTTTTATATCAAAATTTTATGGAAAATAAAACAAATTTCATAGATGGGGGCCCCCCAAATTCATCAATGCCCGGGGCCCCTGTTGGTCATAATCAGGCTCTGTGGGGGGGGATATATCCCGATATCCCCCCCCCCCTGATCATTGTAGTATAAACTTAAAATATTAGGTCATTATGAAAATGGGTTGTAAAGAGAAATTTAGACAATTATCTACAGTAAATTTCAAGTTTAAATACTTGGTAAACCAATACAATAAAAAAATGCATTTCTGAAATGTTGAAAAATCATCAAATTGTTATTACCGGCAAAAATTTTCATTACTGTCAATCTTGTTTGCAATGTGCAGTGCCACAAATACAAATCAAGTCCCCCGGGACAAACCTTAATTTTGCTACCCCGCTGAATGCGGCGACCGGGGCACACACCCCTCAGTTGCGACCCTGACACAATGTTTTTATATCTTCACATATTAAAAAATATGCAAATTAAATAGGGGGGGATTCCCAGTAAATTGGAACCCCATAGATAGATTTCGCATACGCCAAAATTAGGGAAATTCCAACACATTGCGTTCTGCCTGTTTGGGAGTGTGTTTATTGGGTTACTGGATTCTAATTTAAAAGGAAGCAGCGCCACAAAGTATACGTCATCCAGACTCAGGTCTGCATCACTTAGAAAGCGACAAAATTAAGGTCTGCCCCAGGTGAAGTATCTCTAGTAGCGGTTCCTATGCGAACACCAATACTCGGCAGGGGCGTATCGAAAGGGGGGGGGTTAGGGGGTCATACCCCCCCACAAGGAATTTCTTGCCCTACAAAATGTATATTCTTCACTACATTATCACACACACGTATACATATATATGAGTTGTAGTAGTCGTAACCCCACCCCCCCATGAAAAATTTCTGGCTACGCCCCCGATACTCGGTAGTCACATAAATAAAATAACGGTTTTTCAAATTGTCCAATGGAACTTACGACATAAAAGGGAAGTAAAAATAAAAGATACTTTTTAAGTTGTAACAACTCCTGCACTGATTTAGAAAAAATCACTTATTTGACCAGTAAAGTCAGCGACTGGTCTCAGTGGCGGATCCAGAAAAAAGTTCAAGAGGGGACACAAAACATTTTTGTCGCATTTTCTTATGAAATCACTAGAATTTACAAAACAAGTCAATCTTCTATAGAGTAAATTTAGTTTGTCTGGGGGGGGCAGGTGCCCCTCCCCTCAGGATCAGCCAATGACTGGTCTTACGTCAGTTGTAATAATGAAACTCTGTTCAATTGGGCGGTGATGGTAAAACACATAAGGTAAATGCTTGATTAATGCTATTCAAATATCAGTGACTTTCGAATGCTATTTTTAAAGCTACTGACTTACACCGGAAATGTGGGTTGATTTGAGACTTTTTAAGGATAACTGATCACACTCATGATAGATTAAAGATAGAATAACGCTCCAGACAACTTGCATGACCAATTTCGGCGAATACGAGCATTAAGCGGATGGTAAAGAAAGAAAGAAAGAAGAAAAAAAAAAAAAAAAAAAGCTTCGGTGCTTTAAATGCCCCCCCCCGAAGTCCTAATGCTAATTACTTGATTGACAGTCAATTCTTCCTTTGATTAGTGGCGTGAGAGGAAAATGTTATGCGCTGTGCGTTATAGCAGACAAAAGGGAGAAAATATCTCTAAAACACTTTACCTGGATATTATTACTACTAATAGATGGCTGTATAACGTAAATTATATTTGTTTTTATATTAGTCGAGCTATCTCCAGTGTCTATGGGTTCTTCTTTAATATGCATCTCAAATATCGTCACACAAATACAGTTGATTAAATAGCATCAATTACAAGATTAATAAATAGTGTACAGTACTTTTAAAGCGATTACTTCCACTTATTTAAATTTTCAAACATAAAGTAGAATTAAATCATGAAAGAATATTTCTCATCTGAAAAACATTCAAAGAAATTAACTATTCAATAATTTGATAAACCAGGGACACGTAATATCACAAAATTCCACTACGCAGCATGCCTAGACAAGTGTTTTTGCTTGATTTCACGTCACGACATGGCCCAACCACGCTTACTTTCAAAAGTTTTCCATGTAGATGTATACGGCTGACGCATGCGTGATTCTATTGGCGGACAGCCGCTTTTCTTTGGGTAAGGGATTTTGGGTCGCAGACGTTTATTCTGCTCTCCCTAGCGTAAGCATGGTTCGCGGACCGCCCCGCCCACGAGAATTCGCACCCATTGTTTTCCCCAGAATTATCAATGGGCTTTTAAATGGTGGCGGAACGCATGACTGGTTACAAATACACAAGCATTTTAACATAAAAACACAGGACTATAGATAAGAGAGGGTTATTAATCAAACCCCGAAATTTGTAACAAAACACAGTTTAAAAGATTAAATGTTATTTAATCTTTTAAACTGTGTATGTTATTTTACATAAGTTTTAATTATTGCACATACGCAATAATTAAAACTTGTAAAATAACATACATAAAAGTTTGACAAACAAGCAAGTAGTTTCACAGGTAACTTTTATGAGTGCAGGGGCGGAATCCAGAAATTACTCAGGAGGGGGCGATTTTGTACCTGAAACAGGGGTTAGAACGCGCAAAATCGTTTTATAATTAATTAATATAATCAATTATACCAATTAATGCAATTAATTATTTTATTGATAAAATCTATATATGAGCGATGATTAAAAGGACAGGGAGTAGTACCCGCAATACACCCCTAGTAAAAGGCTACATAATTTTCATTATACTTTCATAATATATTTTAAGACATAACAGATTTTTTTTACTTCGCCCAGGAGGGGGCGATCGGCCCCACCGCCCTCCCTTTGGATCCGCGCCTGTATGAGTGTTATTTTACACAGATTTAAGTACTTTATACTGAAGTTTGTATTTCAATATTAGGTGCCCGCAGTAGCCCCCCCCCCCCCCAAAAAAAAAAAAACGCCTTAGCGTAACATGCGTTTTAAAATATATATTTTGTTTAGGTCAAACAGTTGTATTTTTTAATTTACAGCCACAGAGCCGACCCAAGGGCGTGCGCGGCCTCTTTTCTATCATGTCTTATGTAATTTACTACTAGCACAGGTAGTACATATTAGCTTTAATTTCTCGTTAATAATTTATTTAGAGGAAGAATTTTATTCTGTATTTGATACAACATTCTAAAAGGTTTTATTATTAGTTAGAAAGCAAATTTGAGTAAAATGAAATCCTGAAATCATTATGCAAACTAAGCATATGCACGCATCAGGGGCGTAGCCAGAAATTTTTCATGGGGGGGGGGGTTACGACTACTTCAACTCATATATATGTGTGCGTGTGTGTGATAATGTAGTGAAGAATATGCATTTTGTATGGCAAAAAATTTCTCATGGGGGGTTATGAGCCCCTAACCCCCCCCCCCCGTGGCTACGCCCCTGGCACGCATGTATTGTTATTCTTATATGTTATACACTTGACCCACATAAATGTGCACAATAAATGCAAACAAATATGGAAAATTATTTATCACAATGCTACATACATCTAATCACTGCATTATACTAGAGGTCCCCAAAATATAATTTCCAATAATAAAATTTAAAATTATCGTAAATAACTCTTTTTTTGGATCAAAGGGAGAATAGGATAAAAAAAAATTACATTAATAACTAATTTTTTAAATTACGAAATTAGATATGCCTTAAGCAAGACTTTAAAAATACACTATGATTTGTTTTGCTACTTTTCTGTCTGGACACCAGCTAATTTTTTCTTTATGTTTAATAGATTTGATAATTTTACATAATACTTTTTCTTTCTTTTTTAGTTAGGGAGGGGAAAGGTAAAAGAGTAAATGATAATATATACATTTTTTAAATAAATAAATCTACAACTCTTTTTGCACAACAAATGTATCCATATGCTTTGCTTTACTACATTTCTATTTGTGCAACTCTGTACATTGGATTTATACAGTAATACCTATGCAGGGTTGGGTTTTTGACAGGACAGAGGTAAAAAACGTGTTTGTACTGGCAGTAGCGCAGCCAGAAATTTTTTTTAGGGGGGGTCCAAATTACTCGGACTCGGAGGGGAGATCAGACCCCCCCCCCTAAAATGATCATGTTCATGCATCACAGGGCCCCCGCAAATGACATCCATATAAGTTTTTGTAGGGGGAGGGGGGACTGGTCGTCTCAGACAGGCACTGTTAAAATTTTTATTATGTTTGTTTTTAATTTTCATTGTGTCTAAAATAGAAATGTAATTTGTGTTTTTTCTATTTGTTTGTTTATTTGTTTTGTTATGGTATATTTTTTTTGTATTGTTATGTTTGGTGTTTTTAGTTGGTTGTGGTGTTTGTGTGTGATATTGTGATTTTGTTATGTGGTTTGTGGTTTGTTTTTGTGTGTGGGGTGGTTGTGTTGGGTTGGTTTTGTTGTTTTGGGTGTGGGTGGGGTGTGTTGGGTTGGGTGGAGGGTTGGTGTGGGGTTGGGGGGTTGTTTGGTGTGTGGGGTTTGGTGGTTGTTTTTGGGGTGTTGGTTGTGGTTGGGGGTGTTGTGGGTGGTTTGGGGTTGGGTGTTGTGTGGGGGTTGTTTGGGTGGTTGGTGGGTGGTGGGGTTGTTGTTGTTTGGGTGGGTTTGTGTGGTTGGGTTTGTGGGGGGTTGGTTGGTGGGTGGGTTGGGGGGGGGGGTGGGGTGTGGGGGGGGTGGGGGGGGGTGGGGGTGGGGGGTGGGGGGTGGGGGTGGGGTGGGGGGGGGGGGTGGGGGGGGTGGGGGGGGGGGTGGGGGGGGTGGTGGGTGGTGTGGGGGGTTTGGGTGGGGTGGTTGGTGGGGTGGGGGGGGTGGGGGGGGGTGGGGGTGGGGGGTGGGGGGGGGGGGGTGGGTGGAGGGGGGTGGGGGGTAGTGGGGGGGGGGAGGGGTGGTGGGGGTGGGGGAAGGGGGTGTGAAAAGATGGATTGGGGGGGGCGGGGGGGGAGGGGGGAGGGGGGGGGAGATGGCAGGGATGGGCGTTGGGGGTGGGGGGGTGGTATTTGACGTGGGGGTGCGGGGGGGTGAGGGGGGGGGGAGAGTGGGGGGTTTAGTGGGATAGGGTGGGTTTGGGAGGGGAGGAGGGGGGATGGGGGGTTGGGGGGAGAGATTAATTAGTATTAGTGGTGGTGGTTTGTGTGTGTAGGGGTGGGGGGGGGGGATTTGTTGGGGTGTGTGAGGGGTCTGAAGGAGGTCGGGGTGTGGAAGTAAGGAGGGGGAGGGGGGTGGTTGTGGGGAAGTTTTTTAGGGTGGGAGGAGTTTGGGTGGTGGGGGGGGGGGTGGGTAATGTTGGAGGGGGGTATAGATGGGAGGGTAGTGTGCAGAGGGAAATTGTTGTTGGGTGAAATGGTGAGCAAGTGGTGGGGGGTGATGGTGTGTGGTATGTGAGGGGTAGGGATTGTGTTTTGTGGGGATGAGGTTGGTAGGGGGTGTGAGTTTGATGGTGTGGGTAGTTGCTGGGGAGTGGGTGGGTGGGCTACCAAGTGTAAGTCCGATAGTCAGGGCCTGCTACAAAAGGAGTATTAACATTTTAAAATTTTTATGTTTATAGATTTGTTCATCTTAAAAAACATTTTTTTAACCTCAATAATTTTTGTACTACGTTTCACTTTTCATGATTAACACTAAATAAACATCAGCATACCTCTAAGTATAACCCAGCAACTGCAGTTTTATATTGATTACTTTTCACTGTTACTTAATTACGTCGAATTACTTTTTGTGGACCACTGGCATATATCTTGTTTCAGTTGTGAAAATTTTGACTACTTAACAGGTACTTATGAAGGACAGAACAAGGGGAACTTGATCAGAAACATGACTTTGACATCACAAAGTTCAGTAGAATTCTTTACTTGGATAAAATGAACCAAAAATTTAACATTCCTTCAAGAACATATAGTTATAAATATTTAAATATATTCATAAATTTCCCGTTTGGAACTGCAAAACTAAGAAGTTTAATAGTAAGAGTAAACTTTGTGTTTTGTCTAATTTTGTTTATTCAAAAACTGTCAATAAGTTTAGGACTATTAATAATGAGTAATTAGGTATCAATAATATATATACACACACACATATTATTCTATATTTTAGATAGAATGAAAAAACTGCAGAATTTAAAAAAGAGAAATTAAAAAAAAAGACAGATAAATTTAAAAAAAACAATACTTTAAGTAGTTAAAGTACAAAAAGTATTATTGACTTAAAAATAAATTCCACTTTATAATGGGTATGCTCTAAGCTTCGGTCCTAGGTTTATTATTAATGTTTAGCATTTTCATCTGCGACTATAAAATACATGCCGTATTTATAATATAGTGATCATAAATATTTTTTAGTTGAAAACAAAAAATTAAAATTAATCATCATTTGTTTTTTTAAGTTTTTAATTAACTGTGTATGACATTCCAGTTCAAAATTTGTCTATGAATTTTAACCCACTATCATCCGATCGATCTGAAACTTTGCACAAATTGTAACTTTGCACACTTTGTGAAATTTCGGTGACGCTAAGTATTGCTTTCTTTATTTTTTCAATACTTTTTTTAAACTATCAAATATCTTCCCCCAATCCCCCAAAAAAGTGTTACCGCACATGTATCAGCTCATATCTTTTTAATTATTGGTCGGCAATTTTTTATCATTGCATACTGGGAAAGTTTCGATTCCAAAAAAAAAAGATAAAATCGGTTATCCCTAGCTTAAATTTTTAATTTTTAGTGATTTTTCCAAAGAAGACAAATTATTGTTTCCAATTTCTTTTACATCGTGACAACCAACAACAATTATATATTCTAGGTACATTTGAAAATTTCACCGAATACAGAGTGTCCTTTCCTAAATCATTTAAATGAAGAACAGCTGAAAAATATAAAATATTTAATTTTTGACAAATTTTTCAATCTCAAGCTGAGAATAAAGCGGTTCAGGCTTTTCTCTTTTAAAATGAGAAATGTTCTTATCAGACTGTACACTTTTTGATTTGGGGGGGGGGGCAATCTATAAAGCAGGTGTATTTGAATGTCCTACTGCAATACCAGCTACTGAGCCGCAATCTGATTCAGTGCGGCCCAACCAGTGGCTGAGCGCATAGCACTCTGAACTGGGAGACGGAAAGTGCCTAGTTCAAAACGAGGTCGCGTCCGCCAACCTAACCGTTAGGAATTTTTCATGGTTTCCTCCAAAACTTACGTAAATAGGGGTTAGAATCCCTTAGAAAGACCCCCAAGGGGAGCACCCACACCCATCGGCATAGATCCCACTTGTAGATAATTGGCCGTAATCCCCCAACCCAACCCAACTAATTGATTCCGGATAGGAAAAAGGCATAGGGACCCTCTGCACCTGTATTTTTCTTGAGATAAAATACAGTGAGGAAATTAAAACAATACAAAAAAATCTAGGAATTTTTCTTGGAAATAATGGACAGTTGAGGGACCTAAAATTCCAAGGAATGTTGCATGAAAATACCAGGAACTTTATTGAACAGCTCAGGAAAGATCCACTGAATTGCATATTGTCAGTAAAGTTCTTGGTATTTTCGTGCAACTTTCCTTGGAATTTAGGGCACCTCAGCTGCCTATTATTTTCAAGGAACACTACTGGAATATTTTTAAATTTTTTTTTTTCAATTCTAGTCATTTTTAAGTGAACTGCCTGTTTTTTAAGGTCGTGAGACCACTATTCGGTTAAGCGACGGGTTGAACGAAACAGTAAAGTTTTCAAAAGGAAATGTATACTTTCTGTATAGTATTTGTAAGTCTAGCTTATCCTTATTTTCCAAGGAACGTTTCTGGATATTTTTACAGTGAAATACGGAATTAAAGCATCCATTACTTCTAAACTAAAAGTATTCGTATTAAAGTATTAGTTTAGATTATGGTCCAATGTTGTGAAGAGGAAAGGGAGTCACGAAAGAAAAGATTGTTCAAAGGCGCTTTCTACTCTAGAAGCAATCCTGAAACTATGAACAAAGTTTATGTCTCTTGAACAGATATTTACATATAGTTTTTTTTCTTTCTGAAAACCGAATTTGGAGGCCCCTTAGAAATATGAGGATCGAGGCGCGCGCCTCATGCGCCTATTGGGAAATCCGCCACTGTCTCCCCTTTTGGCAAGCCAGCGTATAGCCAGGAGGATATAGGGATTGATATCCCCCCCCCCCCGACACTTTTGCATAAATTTAATGTTAGCTGTTAGACTTTTGTCTTGCAGAAATTTCAATTGTTCGGTGTAATGCAAATCAATCAAATAACATTTGCCATTATAAAAATGTATTCTTGTAATAAAATCTGTAGTTATAAGCTTTTATACATTCTTATAAGAAAAACGAAAGAACTAACGGAAAACTGTAAGCCTCTAATCGTTAACGACCGCTTTTCGAGATGGTGGAGTTCTTTGTTTCTTAACACTAAATAAAATACATTCAGGTGTTCTGATTCTAGTCCTATGTTCATATTTATTCTAGTCATTAAAAAATCTCTCTCCCCTTTTTAATAAAGCATAGCTCTAATAAATACACACAAACTCCGCATATCGTGTACTCTTATACAAAATATAGCCAAAGAATAATACTGAAAAGAAAAATTAATAAATCCCGTTCAAATTTTAATTAAATAGAAATTGTAAAATATTATTTATATACAATTATCATACAAACATGAAACATGTCAATTGAAGAAATTCATTATTTAAGAAATTAATTCACAAAATTATACATCAGCTCACATACATAGATCGTAGGTCTATTCAGGGACGTAGAAAGTAGGGGAGCTGGGGGAGTTGTGGCTGAAATATTTCCCTGAAATATTTTAAACGGTCTCAGTACACCTGTGAGAAATTCACCCATGTTTATGGTACATTGTTTACTTCAAACCTGATTTCAAAAATGTAGTCTACTTTTTCTAGGAAATTCACACAATATGCCGCAAAGAGCCAAGAGCCAAAAGAGCAGCTCTCCATATGTATTCGATACTTGGCGAAATATTTGTTTTTCGCATAGTTGGTAAAAAATAAAAAATTACTCAGCCTGGACACTCCGACTTGCCTAATTATACAGTCATATTTTGTAAGATTTATTACACGGAACGTTTGAATTCATGTACTAAATAAAGCTCTTTTTTTTGGGGGGGGGGAGATAAAGAAGATAAAGGCGATTTAAAACGGGGAGTGTTTTGAAGAGAACTCTTCCCTAGTGGTGTTTAAAAAGGAAGATAATAAACAAGTAGTCTTATGTTTTTCAAGTAGTTTATTCTAGCTATCGCACTTTAAAATAGAATTAATAAAAGAATAACTGTAAATTTAAAAATTATTCTCCATGACAACAATTAAAGACATTATTTAAATAATGGTATCTCTTGTAAAAGTAATATTTTATCACATTATTCACGCAATTTTAATTTTCCTATTAAAATTCTTTAGAACTTTAATGTTTAAAATTTTTTTACTCAGAAAAAACTGAAATTAATTTAAAAAAAAAACTTTTACTTATTGATATATCTGCTGCAGTTACAAAACATGCGTTCACTATTTCAAGTTTTGTAAAAAAATAAATGCAATAGTTGATTCTTCATTTGAAAGGAAGAAAATTTTCAATAGGCTGATTATGAACTTATTGATTCATTATGTATGATTTATTTAAAAAACAATGAAAGAAAAGGAAATAAAAAAATTGTGTGAATCTCGTCTTGTGAGTCGATTCTGTAAAGTCTCAAAATCCTTATTTATTATATTTCCTCCATTACCTAAAAAATTAATAAAATAAATAAACAGCTCTTCATATATTTTAGCATAATATGTGTTTAAAAAGTAACAATATTTGACACAAACTGGAATTCAAATAAAGGTAATTTAATGTATTTGTTATCATTGACTACATTGTAGTTGCCAGTAATAATAAGCTTATGATATAGTTTTAAATAATCTTTATAAGTTGGATCATTACATCTTGTATACATTCAAGTACGCTTGTCTATGTTTAGAAAATTCTTGGCTAATTATAAATAAAAACACTTCAACCATCTGCTAGATTATACTTGAAAGATCTTTTTATATTAAGATTTTTACTGATAATAAATTATGAACCACGTCCGTGTGATTCCACCTTCTCTGTTGTGTAAAGTTATTTTGAAATTTAATCAAGTAAAGTTTACCTCTTTGTCAGGGCCGTAACCAAAGGGGGGGCTACGGGGGCTGAGCCCTACCTAGAAGTCTCCCCCCCTAAGATTTTCAAAGATTTTAGTAAATTCACTGATGAATACAAAAGTTTAGTGGAATCACAAAGCGGTTCAAACACAAAACTTACGCTATTCCTTACAGACTGATTTGCTACTCGGGGCAGGAATTCCGTAGGGGTAAGGTAAAACCTTAAAACTGCCGCCGCGCTTATCCCACGTTCCTTGCACTTGAATTTGGCAGTAAATCTCAATGAAAAAATTGTTAATGGAATGAATGGTGAATATTTTAAGATATGGTATCTTGTGAAATAAAAATTCTAGGTGAAGATGTAAAAATTCGAAGAAACTCCCCCCCCCCCGAACTACTAATACTTATATTTAGTCAGCCCCCCAAACTAGATTCAAAGCCCTACCTAGTATGTCATCTTGGTTACGGCCCTGCTCTTTGTTAATGTAGAGCCCAATATCAAGCTTGGGGATGAGCTTGAGATTCAGCACCCTCAAAGGTTTCTTTCGGTGCAACAGATTTTTCACCGGGTCCGGGCCCGTCCATTCTATCTGCAGTCTTTGATGCTGCACGATCACCATCATCGGCTTTAATATTTCTTCTCGAAGAAAGATTAAAAACATTTCACTTTGGGTTTTCTTTCTTTTTAAACTGGACGAATTCATGATCGTAAGAAACAAAGAACCGAAAACTTCTGCTTACAAATTAAAGGCATCCAACTTAAGTGAATTCACTGAACCATTCGAAATTTTGTTATACCACATCTAAGCTCCCAGCAGACCCTCTTTTTTACTGTTTGTTGTGTGTGTGTGTATTCACTATTTGAATACTGTGGCTTGTTTATCTCGAGAAAAAAAGAGTGGTATGCTTGAAGACTACAATATAGGCAATATATTTTCCTCTTTCCTTCATGACAATTTTGTTATCACTTAATTGTAGCATTCTTTCTGGGGATATTCCGTTCCTTTGCGCTACAAGGGTGCGAATTACTCCCCTTTACATTGTCCAATTCGTCCATCCTAGCCCCACAAATTCCCTATCAGAGACACGACTGGAGATTTATTGCCTAAGGAGTTTCTATGACGGTGCTTGCTGGAAGCCTTTGATGATTTTATCTTGCGTCCTTCTTTTCAAGCCAACTACGGATACAAAGTTTAAAAAGATTTTTTTAAAGAAAAGACACTTTTTAGAGAATAAATTTGGAAAAGAAAGAAGAGAAAGAGAAAAAATGGGCCCTTTTTAGAGAAAAAAATGGGGCCTTTTTAGAGAAAAAATGGGCCCCTTAAATTGGTGGCCCGTGGGCCCTATTCGCCCTATAGATAAACGGACCCTGCTCATAGCGGCCCCTTAGCTCATAGGGGGGGTCCGGACCCCCTGGACCCCCCCCTTCGCTGCGCCACTGGAGCAGGGGGGGAAATCCCCAGGGCCTCAACTTGTAAAGGGTCTTTCACCTATTTCGCTATTTAGACTTAATACTTAATTGTGTGTTTTCAATTTTGTAAAAAAGAAGTCGAAATACAGTTTATGTCCCTGCAGTGCCGGATTAGCTATACAACAGAAGTACCAAATGCTACTGGCCCCGCGCTTCTGGGGGCACCGCGCCTTTAGCGTGAAAATTTTCGCCCCGCCCCCTTTTTTTCGAGAAGACAATTTTTGAAGCTCTATTGTGGAACTGTAAATCAATTGTATATAACTCATTGAAAGAACATATATAAACTTAATGTAGCTGCTGCATACCTCCATTATTTAGTCAACTGATTACCTAGGCTCAGTGGCACAGAGAGGGAGGGGAGAGGAGGAACTATCCCCAGGGGAAGGGGCCCCGCTGTTGCTGTTTATATATAATACTTAACTGTGTGTTGTCAGTTTTGAAAAAAAAAAAAGAATCCAAATACAGAGTATGTCCCCGGAAGTTTCAAATGAATTTTTAAACAAAATCACAAAATGTAGCTAGAGCATAATACACCAACTTAACAAAAACGATGAGTGTTTGTGATTGAGTTTTCTTTTTAAAGAAAAGTAGACTTTGACGGTGTTATTCACCGATTTGGTATGACTAAAAATAGAAAAAAAAATATGTAACGAGAATTATTTTTTTTTCTTTTTAGACAAATTGTTAAATAATGGAAGAAAGGACATACCCAGAGGAGAGACTATGGGCCCACCCAATCTGTTAAATTTTGAATTTTCTTTAACGAAATCTTAAAGATTAAGACTTTCTATGAGAAATCTTGAACTTTCAATACTTATGGAGTTCTGAAAATTTTCTGGCTGCCTGCTTGAATGGAAGTGTGAATAAAAATATTATTTTTTTTCAATACTGAGAAAACACACATGCCATTTTATTCTTATGTATACTTATTTATCTTGTTATCTCTTATTAAAATAATAAACAATATACCACACAAAAAAGTACAGAATGTCTTTATTTTAAAATGTCCAAACTTAAGGATTTGAGTTAAACAGCTTTTCAAGAAATAAAAGCTTTAGTTTAATAGTATATAAGAATATTCTACGGTGAAATAGAAATCTGTTATCATATTTAGTGGACTTTATACGAAATGAAGTACCCAAGAATAATCGTGTTACAATATTAATAAATTTTCCCAAAACAAATAAATAAATATTATTTTAATTAACAAAAAATTTATACAATCAGCAAATAAATTAGAAAGGTATTCAGGACGCTATCACTGTTGAGCTACATAGGATTTAGAGAAGGGGGCCTAATGTATTTCGCAGTACACAAATGATAAAATATTATACTTTTATCCGATAGATTTTTTACCTATTTTCTGTGATCAGGGGCGTAGCCAAGGGGGGGGGGTTAGGGAGGTCATAACACCCCCCCCCCCCCTGAGGAATTTTTTGCCATACAAAATGTGTATTCTTCACTACATTATCACACACACGTATACATATATATGAGTTGTAGTAGTCGTAACCCCCCCATGAAAAATTTCTAGCTACGCCCCTGTCTGTGATTATTACTCGGACAAATATACTGGAATTTTGTCTAGAGTAAGGTGGTAAGGTGTTTCAATTCTCAGGAACGAAGACTTTTTTTTTAGATCTTGACAGAAAATTGTTAAAAGATAATTTTTTAATTAAAAAATTAAATTGGATAGGGGGACTTTGTCATTAGAGTTTACAAGCTGCAATTTTTTGTTGTATTTATCAACATTAATAATATTCTTTACAATATACAAACCTTAATAAGGTTACTAATAAGTCAATATATGAACTTGATCCTAAGTATAGAGGAAACTTTTTCATTATTTTTTATTCATTATGCATGTCCTTTAAAAATACATGAGAGGATTAATTTGTCATGTATAATTGACATTCATTTTATTAAAAAAAATTCGTTTTGAAAATAAATGTTTGAAAGCACCATGATATTAATTTTGCTATCATTTTTACACTATATTTCCTTTCTGCGCAGTTTAGAAAAAGTTCCCTCCTTTACAAAAAATGCTCATGAGTTTTTTTTGTGGCAAATTCTCTAAGAAAAATAAGTGTTTTTATCCTGCCTTAAATCCAAACCGTTTCTTGATTAGTCCAGAATTCCATAGAAACTGTATTACCGCTAAAATACATCGGTGTATGCTTCATTAAGAAGTCTATTCAAAATCATTCCTATTTGGGGATTTAGATTACAAAGGAAATTAACTTCCTTATCCAAAAATCTAAGAGAAAAAAACAATATAGTCTTGAGTCATATATTGACTTACTAATAACACATGCTTTTTATTCGAGGGGGGGGGGGGAGACAAATTTTGTAAGCTGAAATTTATGGGTGGTTTTGGAAAAAAAAAGAAAGAAGTCAGACTCTAAAACATTCTAAACGTGCATTTACAAAATCTTTGATTTACTTATTTTTTATTTTTTTCAAAATCGTTTTAATATATTATTCCTTTAGAAAAAAAAAGACGAGTGTACTATTCAAGTATACTAATTGAATTAACCTTGTCGTCATAAAGAATCACGTAAGATTTATAAACTTTCAGATAATTAACGTCATATTGAAAGTAAATTTGCAGCTTGAGCTATGCTTAAATATTTCCTTCAGATAACATACTTTGACATTTTTCACGTGATTAAAATACATAAACTATGTTCTTCTGCTGAACTATGGGAAATTTAAATAAGTAACGTGTTTATCAGAAGATTTGTTACGATAATGGCTTTAAAGCACAATATACTTTGTTAATAAATCTTCCGTGAGTATTAAATTGAGTATTTGTTACATACATTCATCATTTTTAACGGGCGCTTTACAATTAACTGAACGATGAGAATTTTCTATATAACTATGCATACCGTGGCACTTTCAACTAAAAAGATTGCTGATCGTTCTTCATTTTAATCAAACTAAATTGTACTGTCTGATACCAGAGTGGACATTTACATAATTAATTCATTGAGAAATTGCATTTATTATTTCAATGTTATAGGACATTTATTATTTTTATTACATATTGGACAATCAATAAGAAAACTACAATGTTTATTTTGACTAAAATTTTTAATTTTTCTTATTTTTATTTAATTTAATGTCATTTACAGAGTGAACATCTGACAGAGTTTTAAGCTAAAAAATCTATTATTCGTCCTCAGTGTGAAAATTGTACTAGTTTTGTTAAATCTTGCTAACAAAATATTTTTATGGCACATAAAATTTGGAAGTTCTAGAATAACAAACTTTGAACACTTGTTCAGAACAGAATGCAAACTATGACTATTACAACTCTTAAGTACTTGTGTCTTTCAACTGACCTCTATTACACAGTATTAGTCGAGTATGGGAAAATTTCGTGGAAGTCGGTTGGGAGAGAGGAAAAAGAAAGGTTTTATGGCTTTATGGCCCCCTTTCAAAGATTCTTATCTAGGTATCATCTTGACCAGTCAGAATTCATATAACCTCAACTCTGCTCTTGTTTGTAAAAAGGATAAAAAGTCTTGGTTCCAGAACTCCATTCCATACCGAGAAGTTAGACGTTAGAAATGGCAGTTCAATTTATTCAATCAAGACGTGGAAAGCAGTTAGCGATTTTTGAAAATGGCATATTTAAGTACCAATAGATTTAAGGCTAATAACATATCTTTATAAAATGGCTCTAAAATATAAATATCCTGGCAGATTTTTAAAATCATTAATATATCCTGTATGTCTAAGTAATTTTGTATGTCCAAATAAGAATTTTTGGATGGAGAAGATGGGGATTAAAATTCAAGAAATTTATGGGGGGATGACAGTTATTAATAAAGCTTAAAAAAACTATATAAAATGTACAAAAAAACTATAAAATATATGTTTAAGTACTTTATACCAAAAAAATGGAAGATTTGTTGATCACTGGTTCGTTTTTCTTTTTAGGTTGCTTTTTTTAAAAACTTACTGATCCAGATATAAACCATATTAAGTGCATAGTTACAAATGTATTATCGAGTAGTATACACACTAATAAGTTAATTAATTACATATAAATAATAATTTTTTTTATTAACTACTGTTACTGTTATTGCTTTTTTACTTCATTTCATATACTGAAAACAGTATTATACATTAAAAAAAAATTATTTATTTATTTTATTTTCCGTTCGTACTTATATCTGTAAGTCTGTACTTTGTTGCTCATTAGTTTGCTGTACTACATTTTTTGGATTTTACACTTCCTTCACCGTTCAATGTTTCTTCGTTCTAGAACTTTTGTTCACCGAGTTAACGAGCACATTTACCGATTAGCGATTAGATGTTTTCGGTGGTATGTTCGGAATCGTTCCCGCGACCGTTCGGTTAGTGATCCCATATCTTTACTATTGAACTATCAGGTTCTATACTTTAGCAACAGAAATATAGTCTTCACCAATGAAAATTTATATTAACTTGATTATCGTGTTTACTCGCGTAATAGTCTCCCTCGCATATTAAACGCACTCCCTGTTTTGAAGCAGAAAAATCATCAAAATATTTTCAAACCATAAAATTCTTAATCATGTATTTGATCTTCATTTATGTGTATAAAATATTACTAGAAACAGAAAAATGCCTCAATTTTGTGTGCAACTGACCAAAAGATTATTCAAAATACAGCAGGTAATCTGGAAAACATTTGGTAAGTTAGTAATTTTATATTTGTCTGCCAGTGGTCCAAATTCGACCATAGAGTACTGAATTTTTTAATTTGAGGGCAAATGCAGTTTTTCTGTCAAAGAGTATGTCTCAAGATTCCATATACAGTGAATACTAAAGTGAAGGAATCTCCAGACGTCTTTTAAATACTAATTATTTTTGCTCTTACTTTACATTAAAATACATGAAAGTGTGAAAGAGTGAGAATTAAAAGTAATAATTAAGCTTATTTTAAAATAATAGGTGGTGTTCTTCTCGACTGGCTATGCTCTCTGTTGTCGTGGACTGTTTATGAGTACATAGTTGTATGGGTCTGGATACAAAACACCATAAACTGAAATGCAAATTAGTGGCATGATAGGTGGTCACTCAACTTAAACTATAGGCAACGAATTTTTTTAAAAGTTTTATTGGATTTTTAGATTTTTTGAAAATCTTCTTAAAAAATGCGCAATTTTTTATTCACACATCATGTAAGAACGACTAAAGCGAACGAAAAGAAATTTGGTGAATTAATAGGTAAACTATAGCCGTGAAAATTTGTATTAGTTTTTGAAATTTTTTTTTAAAATGTGTAAATATTTGTCTATTACATATAAACCTTTGAAGGGAATGAAAAAAATTTACCATAATCACATAGGTTGTCACTTAAACTATAGGTGTCAAAGTATTTTGATTTTTTTATAGATTTTAAAATTTTGCGAGAATAGAGAAATGTTTGTTCCATTCCTGAAAAATTGTAATGGAACAGAATGAAATTTGAGATTATTTTATGTGGCAAGTTTATCTGTTAACTATAGATGACAAAATTCTTCCAAATATTTCAAATATTTTGAGATTTTGTAAAAATCGTGTAAATGTTTGTTCTCGTATCCCTCAAAAACAGCTTTAGAGAGTAGAATGAAATTTAGTAACATTATGATCAGTAACAACTAAAACAATAAATGCCTGATTTTATTTTATCTTGAGTTTGAATAAATTTTAAAACTTTGCAAAATTGCATTTTTTAAAAAAAAAGGAATCACTATAAGGCGTCCGGCGTCCGGAGTTAATATATTAGTTAGCTATTTAATTTTTAAAAAAATCTTGGATTTGTTAAATGTTTATTTGCCGTTTTAGGTTTTCTGAAACTTTTGAGTTTTCTGGAGGCATAATATTTAAATATCCGTAGTGAATCAAACAAAATTTAGTTATAGGAGAGGAATGACCTCTTCACATTCAAAACTTTTCCACTAAAACAAAATGTAAGTTTGAATACAAATACCTTCTCTATTCAGGGCCTGATTATGACCAACAGGGGCCCCGGGCACTGATGAATTTGGGGGCCCCCATCTATGATTTTTGCCTTATTTTTTTTAATAAAATTTTTATATAAAAAAGAATATTTCGGAACAACATTTCAAAGAAGGGGCCCTGGGCAAAGTCTCTATTTGCCGTTGCAATAATGAGGCTCTGTCTCTATTGAGAATTTCACTCAGCACTTACTATCTAACATGGAATCATTTAACAATAGACAGAAGTTATATCGTTGCTTTCAATAATTTTGCCAATAACCTACAACCTAACAAATGCTGAAGATAAGTCAGGCTTTTTGGAAATCTGCATTACATACTAATCTATAACTTCATCTAATTATTTGATACAATTCAATTTAAAGTAATTTCTAAAAAGAAATATGCTTTAAATAGAAACAGGTTGATAATGAATTTATCTTAATTTCAGCATTAAGGTAGCTACTGAGAATCACAATATTTTTAGCACTATGTTTAAAATTTCAAATTTTGATACCTAGAACATCTGGAGATTAAAAAAAAGTTGCAAAAAAATGAATATAAGTTCCTAAATTCTTACTAGATAGCAACATTTGATAAAAGGTTCTATTATGTAAAGAATTAAAGCGTGACCTGTTTGGGATACCCTGTATATTAAAACTTATCTAAAGATAACCATCTCAATAGCTATTTTCTGCATTTACTAGAAATGGTATGCAATTATCATGAACTTGGCTAAAACACCTATAACTAACATAAGAGTCAATTACTGGTGAAATCTATTTTTTCTTACCCAATAATTGATAAATAAATAAATTTGTTTATTAAAATGATCTCTCCGTATTTACTTTATGTACTATTATCTATTACGAATGTAGGAAAAAACGACGACACCCGGAAAAAATGCCCCCCCCAAACACACACACACACATAATTCTAATTTTCAAAGGGGCATGGGGGGAGTACGTGCACTCACATGACAAATCAAATGTAGACTATAAAAGATTCTTTTGTAAATTGAAATGCTTTTATAAGAGAAAGGAGTAAAAACAATTGTGACCCCTCCCCCCGCAGAATTTTTATGGGTCGGCCCCTGATTTTTTTAAATAGTGGACAAAAACTTACTTTGATCTGCTTTTAATGAGGCTCTTGAATTTGCAAAGTGGGGAAGGGGTCGTCAAGCACCCACCTGCCCCCTATATGGGCTCAGAGTAAGTGTGAAGATACTATTTAAAATGCTATTGTGAAATTCTGTTGTATTTTGATATCAATAGAAATAATTATAACAATACTATAGTTCAAAAGAGGCTTTTTTAACTCAATTAATTTTCTATTTTTATTTATTTATTTATTTATTTATTTAGGTTTTCTTTGTGCGTGTGTGTGAGGGGAGTTATGGAAAAAACGGATAAGAAGTATAATGATGACTTATCTGGAAGCATTTAATATTTATTAAAATAAATAAAATAAAATGCATCAGATATTTAAAAAGGCGCTTAAAGTGATACACATCGCTAAAAATAAAATAATTTTCAGATTTAATTTTGCAGCTAAGCCAAAGTAATATTAGAAAAACCAAACAGATGGCTAAAAGATTCGTTTTTTTTTAATTAATTTTTTTTAACTTATGTTACTGTGAAAGTGAATAAAGCATGAATGTGACACAATTTATATAAGGTTATTTAATCATTAAAAACTGGACGGTTTGTAGATATATTTCTCATTAATTAATACATATTTAATCATGTCCTTCTGCTATGAGCATTGATTTCCCTTTTTTATATGAAAATAATACTATTTAGTTTTATATATCGGTAAACAAGTTATGTTTGTTCTCGTTTTTATAAAAACTTTTCAAAAAGAAACAGACATACAGTGGAACTTCTTTTTGCATATCTAACCGACCCCTTATTGCGATCAAGATCGCGCCGAAACCCATTACAGGAAATTTATGACTCTTCTGACCTTCTGACAGACTTCTCGCGAAGAGAGTGACCATCGGTGCGCCTGACCAGGAAAGACAAGTCAATTATTTTTTAGATGGTCCCTCTTTTGAACCCCAACATCCCGGCTAAGATAAATCGTTTTTCTGTAAACTGGGATACCACGCAAAAGCAGGACTCGATTTAGAAAATTCTTGACTATAGGCACAGCTCGGGATTGGGGCCCCTGACACTGATGTAGGCAGTGTGAAAATTCCAAAGATAAATGACTGTCCAGCCGTGCCCTGCAGTCGAATGTCTACCCCCCCCCCCCCCCCCCACACACACACACAAAAAAAAAAAAAAAAAAAAATGAAGCCGTATATTATTTTTCATGAAGAATTTAACAAACAAATTCAAGATGTACATAAAATATCTAATAATTTAAAACACTTTTTTCAATCCCTGTTTATAAATGCCATCACAGAATATAAAGTCATGATAGAAATCAACTTGAAATTTTAATGTATAATTAAGCATAATAAACTAATACTAACTAATAATAATATACTAACTTACGTACATTATACTCCTGCGACCAATCTTTTCACTTTCGGAGCGTTAATTATTATAATTTATAACGATGGAGGACGGCCAGCCCTACAAGCAACAATTCCCAGTTTCTGCTCGGCCAACCACCGGCATTCATCGCAACTCATCGCTCACCGAAATTCGGTACTCGGCCCAGACACGGAATTCCATCTGAAAACGATGATTGTTATGTGTGCGGCAGACACTGATCGGTCCGGTACCCATAAAACGATGCTCGGAACGATATCTGGCCTGAGTTATCGGGCCATTTGCCTAAATTTGATCAAAGTACGCTGAACTGAAAAGAAATTTCGGCCCGCATAACGGCCGAGCGGCATTCAGTCGATGAAAATTGGCGCATGCTCTCTGTTCATGCAACAGTCGAGCGATGGCAACATCCGAGTATCTACCGGCAGGCGCCATGTTTGTTTTCATAAGAATAGGAGACGAAAAAAAACTGAAGAAGTTTTTTGGTGGTGATTAGTCTATATTGGTACGTATAACTATCATTTGTAACAAATTTTTGACATTTTTAATATAGTATTAGTCTAATATAAGTAAAGTATAAGTTCACATCTCTGTAATTATTTTTTTCTCTCTTGATGCTGTTGCATAACACTAATGGAATAACACTATTTTTTATTAGTATCTATTTCCTATCTTTACACGGCGTGTAATTACACTAGTTCATACAGTTAATCGCTTTTTAGTTTTAAAATATACGCGTAAATTCTTCATTGAATCTAATAAAAAAATCATACTTCCGACCAAAACAAGCTTATTTGGTACTTATGTATTTTACAGTCAGTCAGCCAAAAAGAGCGATTTCGTGTGCGTGTGGAATACGTCAGATTCATTGTTACAATGTAGTGCATTGCAATCGTTTGGCGAAAAAACTTGTTGGCGTGAATTATCGACAGTAAGTACCGATTATTTGCATCCGTTGACCATAAATAAAAGAAAAAAAATCCAAACGATGCGATTATTCGCCAAGATAGTTTCCAAACACATAAAGCGCAGATTCTTAGGGTCTTTACAGCTGTACAGCATTGATTTGATATTCAAACGACTGTTTTGTTTCGCTTTATAAACTTCGAAACCCGCGTTGATGAATTTAGATTAGCTTCGAAATAGTATGCGTAAATATAGTGATTTTTTTTTTTTTTTGAAGCAGAACACTGGTTAATGATGATTTCAGAACCTGTGGATACTATAAACCAGACTGATACAGGGTGTCCCAAAAAGGTGGTAACGGGCTTTAATTCTTTATCTATTAGAGATAAGTGGACAGCGTAAATTGAGAAAAGTGTTCAAAATGAGGTCGGAAGTAAGACTCCGTTAAAAAAATTCCTCTCGTTAATTTTCAAAAAGTTACACTTTCTACATTTTTATATGACGCTCGTATAAAAGCATTCCCATACACTAATGAGGTGATGTACAAAATTTGGGAATTATATTTTTAAAAATTATATTTTAAGGTAACCTCTCATCCTACGATGATCGTCCACCCTTAACGTTGCCATCACAACACAAACAAACAAACTGACATGAAATAAGACTTCAGAGGGTTCAAAAGTTGAAAAAAGAAGGGATATGTAAAAATCCGTCTTTGGGGTCATTTTCTGCATCCAGCAGTCTGAATCATGGTAAATTCTGCAAACGCAGTACATGGAAATTGTTATTGTTGCTTCGAAACACTCTGGCCAACTACAGAGCGGGATCAGATCCTTTATATAAAACGAAAATGGCCTTAATTGGGCAGCTTCCTTTTTACTAATCCCCAGTGAGGGGAATACTGACTTATCCCGGGTCTCCCTAAATTTTGAACCAATTTCAGATGAGAGCTGGATGACCTAAGAGCTGGATTGGTACCTCAAAGAGAGATATGGATTGAACATGGGAAACATTGAAGTCATAACACATTTTTCGTGCATTAATTCCCTACAGCGTACACAGTTTACATCAGCCTCAGTCGAGAAAGGAGTTTACCCTTCTAGGCACTGGCCAAGCAGGTGCTGCTTCCCTTTCGGAGTTCCAATGATAACCGAGCTTAACCAACTGTTCTACTGCCGGACACATGAAAAATTTCTTTCACCTAATGTTTTGCTGTCTTTGTGAGTGCATTGGGAAAATTTTTCGAGATACCGATGTGTTGGGAAAAACGTAGGGGTCTATTCAGGAAAAAACGTTTTCTAGGGAGTTGAAGTAATATAAAGGTTGGAAATCCCTGATATAGAAATAATGTAAAAAAACATATGAAGCAGACTTACTCTGCATTTCCTATTATTGTGTAAATTAAGTTCTAAAAATTTTCTTTTTTTCTCCTAGAAGCTGCTCATAAAATAAGATGTTTGAAGATGCTGCTGCAAAACTCAAAGAAAATACTTCTTTTGTAAATGATATATTTTGTGTAGAATAATTTCAATAAAAATTTTTGGAATTTACTTTATTTTAAAAATTATTATAGCAATCTTATGTCTTATGGTCTATGCTTTTTAAAAAAAAAACCTACTTTACAAAACTGTAAGCTAGTTCCATAGGTTCCAGTGGTCAATAATCTTTTTTTAATTGAAAGCTAATTCAAGAAAGTTCGGAAAGTCGATTTCCTATCACAAAAAAAGTCCTCATGTGAACTACACAATTTTCTTGTATGGCTGTTAAACTTTACGCATCCTAGATGCACGCTATTTAAATATATTGGAAACTGAAATGCGATACTTCAGTCTCTCGTTAAGCGTAAGAGATATCACCAGGATGAGATTTAAGCATTGAAAACTTATTCCTGGCTGAAAAATTGACATTTTTCTTTTCTTCGTCAGCTTGGCGACAAACGGCGAGATTTTAAGCATGGCCCTACACGCTTAAGGGTGTTCTTCGATCGATTTTCGCCAACAAAATTTCGAAGGTACGACAAAAACTTCGGATTAAATAAAGGTATGAATTCAAAATTCGAATATGATGTACATGAAGGCAACCGGAATCTACTACGAATGCATTTTTCTCGGTTTAACTTTTTAAAGTATTGTTTTCGCTACAATCCATTGTTTTGCATGTTGGCGTAAGTTTACAGCGATAAGAAGCCAAGCATTGCAGTCTTTGTTTTAATTCGTTTCTATATCACAAACTAAAACATTATCGGTTTAATTGGCTTTCGTAAAAGAAAGATTATAAGGAAAGAAATATTTTAAATAAATATATATTTTTTTTCATCGTTTATTTGTTTCCCAAAGTCTGCCTATTGTCATTAGTTTCTAGTCTGGCCAGTAGATGGCAGCACTATTGATGTTGAATGCCTCCAGTTTTGCCGGATTAAAATGTCCACGCCTCTGATTTCTTATTGGACAATTGCTATATTTTGTGTTATCTCGTCCCAAGGTTTTCAGCAAATAAGAATTCAATGTACTTGCTGTACGCGCCTCCTAGAGCTGTCCTAATTTAAACTGAAAGCTCAAGTTGTATTTTTCGACAACATATGAACTCTGTTAATCCAATTATTTTACAGAATTTTATCACACTTCTAAAGTTTGAATTTCAAAGACAGCCCTAAAAATGGTATAATTGAACAAATTATTTTATTTTTATAATATTTAAATACGTCTTTCATCAAAGTTGAAACAAAATGAAAATACAGCGTACTGAATGTAATACGAGCTGGGCCTTATTATCGCATGAGCAAATCCGAACTTTGCCCACGGCCCCAGGATCGAAAGGGCCCCGAATTCCAAATGTTTTGAAATATTCTATTTTATATCAAAAGTTTATAGAAAATCTGTGATAAAAATGCTTTGTCATACATATCGTCCCTTCTACCCCCTCCTTCATTTCTGGATTTCTACTAATGCCTTCATTAAAGAGATTTATTATGAATTATGTATTATGCTATTAGATTTTTTTCTCAAAATTTTCTGAAAGATTATTTGCGAATTTTATGCCTATCATAAGTATTTCATAAGAAGAAAAATGCCTTATTTTTTGTGCAACTGACATATAAACACAACATAATCTGGAAACATTCGGTAAATTACTACCGTTTTTACTCGAGTAAAAATCGCATTATTTTTTTTAATTTTGATGGTGAAACTAGGTGCGACTATTATGCGGGGAAAATCTACTACATAATATTTTAGCTCTAAAGCCTATGTTTTCTTCTTCAAAACGGGGTCGCGACTATTATGAGAGGGCTACTATTATGCTAGTAAATACTATAGTTATGTTATAAGGTATATTTTTACTGTGTGTGTATGTGAGTGAACACGATAGCTCCTAAAAGTAACGGATCCAGGGGAGGGGCTAGGGGGCATCAGCCCCCCCCAAAAGAGATTGCTCAAGGGTAACATTCTGCTTTATTATACACTTTAAATAGCTAAAATGATCATATTTTATTACTTAGCCCTTCCCAAAAGCATGCACATTGAGACAATAATTTTGATTTATAATTTTAATTGGGCGAAATAAGCTTTTTTAAAAATTTAGCCCCTCCCAAAAAACATTTCTGGATCCGCCACTGGCTCCTAAACGGTGAGTTCGATTGAACATACTTGGTACGTATATTATAGGTCACCGTCGCACGACCGTTAGTAATTTTGGTGAGTATAGGATTTATAGATTTTTTACAGGGCTACGACAAATATTTCTTTTACATTATGGCCTATGGGAGGAAATTCTTGAAAATGGGCTATCGTTTAAACGGTTACTTCGATTGAGTTCAAAATTGGTATGTATATTATAGGTAACTGTTGAAAGACTGGTGTTGATTTTGGTGGGTGTAGGATTTATAGTTTTTTTTTTACAGAGATGCGAAAAAATACCGGGCTTCGTCTCACAGTGATTTTTCCCCAGCCTTAGCATTGTTAAAGAACAAACAGAATCCTAAGACTGTTTTGAATTACACTTTATTATAGGATACAGAACGAAATTCTACAACGTAAAAGAAAAACAAAACAAAACTGAAAGAGCATTTCTTTCAAAAAATATTTAATTTACAAAAAAAAAAAAAAAGGCTGCATGGTAGTCTAAAGTAGAATACAAAGAAAACATCTGATACAATAAGACAAAAGTAAAAACAAGTTTTGTTTTTATTTGTTTTAATCGAAAGAAAGAAATTAGGGCATTGAATGATATCTTCTAAGAGATTCAAAGTAGGATTATGACCCAGTATAAAGTGAGCTCAGTACGCTTCAGTATGATACTGCATTTTTACACCACGCAAAAGCCATGATGCAAACAGACATTGGGCTAATACTAATTTCATTTCCCTTCAGGGGCGTAGCCAAGGGGGGGATATGGGGGTCATAACCCCCCCATGAAGAATTTTTTGCCATACAAAATGTATATTCTTCACTATATTATCACACACACGTATACATATATATGAGTTGTAGTAGTCGTAACCCCCCCCCCCATGAATAATTTCTGGCTACGCCCCTGTTTCCCTTCAATATCCTACCTTCACCTCCCCTCATCCTCCCCCCCCCAAAAAAATAGAAAAAGTTTCATAAAGAAAACTTAAATCAGGAAGGTATAAAACGATCCTAAATAAATAAACAATAAGTGAATGAATCAGGCACGGAATACACATATCTTTCTCGTCCAGAGATATGTTATAAAATATAACCCAAAAAGTATAGAAGATACATTTATTCAGATATATAATTTGGCAATCCAGGACAATATTTGATTATCAAACCACAAATTACCGAAAAATACAAGACAAAAGCACATCAACCGAATACGGTATTGTAGAAAATCACCATACATTGGAGACAATTTTATTCTTTTGTAAAGTAAACGTATAATTTTAATGTTGTGTTGTGTGTATTACTTACATACTTTGATTCGATGCAGTTCAAAACTTTTCAAAGACACACATAATTATTATTTTTCTTTTTTTTAACATAACCTTTTACCTGAAATTATTTTTTTTTTAAATATCACTTAAAAATGAAATTATTTACGGATTGCACATCTTTCTCATTCATGAGACAGGATATAAAAAATAACCTTTGAAAAGGGGGCACTCTTGGGGAAGGTTTGTTATTTAAATGATAGTCTTTGATGATCCATTGCGATTCTTGCACTACTTCTTTAGCAACAACCAAGAAAAAGTGTCACTTCATTTTGAAAACATTCAAATTTATTCTTTTCATAAAAGATACAGTCACCTTATTTCTCATTTTTCGTTTTCAATCATTTTAAAAATATGTACAGAAAATTCATGTAGACAATACGCACAAGCGCACACAAAAGAAAAAGAATGAAAAAAAAAAAAGAGATGCTTTCTGGGTAACCCCAGAAAAAAAAAAAAAAAAAAAAAAATTGGGAAATATTGAACGAAGTTGTTTTGAAAAAGGACACATCAAAATTTTCACACGCAGCTCTGATACTCGCATATAATTTATAATTTTCCAACTCTAATCATTTGGATTTAATTTTCCCAAGAAAAACCTTTTAAATGGAACGGAAACGATGTACACACACAACAGTTCCATTATATTTGACTCTAAATTTCTTGATTATAAAATGACCCCTGGGAGAAAAAAAAACCAATAAAAAAGTACGGGACACTCATTGAGGAAGCATACAAAACAATAACACTAAAAAGAACAAGTTACTTTAAAAAAGAAAATATTCACTGAGCTGTTTCAAAAGGTTCCTAATCGAAACTTTTACTCAATATAAGGCCGTGTTTCAAGCACCTTTTTTATTCAGTTTCTCATCAATCATTTTGAATTAAACACTTCGAAGGAAAACCTGCTAAACAATTAATTCATGAAATAGAAATATCATTACGCATAGCATAATTCTCTTAACCTCACATTTGGCACTGAAAATAATTTAAATATAGTGCTTATGAAATATATACGTTAAGTACGTAAATAAATAACGAAAGTGTGTACCAAAAAAGCTATTCATTGACAATGCGTTACATTTCTAGATTATAAACTCACTCTTGGAAACAACAAATTACAAGAAAAGAGTACGGTATATTAATTACGATAGCATTCAAAACAACGAGACGCGTTGCTTTCTGTGCAATACAAAAAATTAAAAAATAAAAATCGCTGAGCTGCTATAAAAAATTACAAATAAAAATTTAAAGAGTATATGTTCGATACGCACTTCAACCAGGGGCGTAGCCACGGGGGGGGTTAGGGGGTCATAACCCCTCCCATGAGGGATTTTTTGCCATGCAAAATGTGTACTTTTCACTACATTATCACACACACCTATACATATATATGAGTTGTAGTAGTCGTAACCCCCCCCCATGAAAAATTTCTGGCTACGCCCCTGACTTCAACAGATTAATTACACATACATATTTGATTACACATATAACTTTTTGAATCTATAATCAATGATTTCTTTTAAGACAAACACCTTCATCATTAAATTATGAAAAAAAAAAAAAAAAAAAAAAAAAAATCATTGACACAGCACACCTCTTTGAACCTGCTGTTTGGACCTTCGAAGAATTTTAGAGTGTGGCATTTATTCAGTAAATAAAATATGTCAAATAAACGGTTTTCCTCGACCATTTATTAAATCCTTGAGAATGAAATCACTCTTCGGAACAAAAAGCGTTGCAGGAAAAAATTAGTGCATACCCACTCAGACAGCACAATAAAACACGTTGTGCTGTTATCACAAATTTGACACACGATAATAACGGTACATACACATTTTTATAGTATTTTGAATCCAATTATAACGATTAAAACTATTTAAAGGAAAACTACTTAAATCATTAAATTAAGAAATATAAATATTGCATTCGTTATACCACAGCTCTCTCCTCTGGCATTTGACAATGAGAAATAATTTTAAACCATTCGCTTATTACTTAATAAAGAAAATATGCGCAATAAACGATATTCATTGACAATCCATAAAATTTAATGAACGTCAAATCGCTCTTGGGACCAAAAACATTGACAGAAAAATTGGTGCGGAATATTCATTCAGACACCGTACGAAAGAATAGGGGACGTTGCTTTCTGCGAAAACACAGAAAATTAAAAGGTAAATTATTCACTCTGCTGTTTTATAAAGTTACAATTCAAATCTTTTGCACAATGTAAAGTTGTTACATACACCTTTGTTTACAAGTTATTAATTCTAATAACGTATTTAAATTATTTTACGGAAAACCCCCTAAACCATTATGAAAGAAAAACAATGCTCAGTAATAGAACAGCTCGGTCAACTGATTTTGCACTGCCACACATAAAAAAATTTTAAAACATACAGCGTATTCATTGAGGATGATATGTACAATAAACGATAGAGACGGCATTCTTTGATAAATCTTAAAATTTTCTAATTATTAAATCACTGATGCAAAAAAAAAGTACGACTTACTTATGAAGACAGTATAGAAAACAAGACAGAAAATTACCACAAATTTGACACAAGATAACATTGATAGATAAACATTTGTACAATATTTTAAATCCAATTATTGGGATTTAAACTATTTTAAGGAATACCGCTTAAATCATTAAGTTGTGAAACATGTAGATTGCATTGACACAGTACAGCTCTCAACCTGCTGTTTGGCAATAAGAAACAATTTAAAAATAAATAGCACTTATTAAATAAAGAAAATATCTACCATAAACAATGTTTTTAGGCAAATCTTTACATTTCTTAAATATTAAATCACTGTTGCGAACAAATAATTGAAAAAAAAAAGTAACACTCCTTATGGAAACAGCATAGAAAAGAGGACAGGAAATTATCACAAATTTGACACATAACAATAAAATTTATTATATATTATAACTATATTATATATATTTATTATATATTTATTATAACATTTCTATGATATTTTGATTCCAATTATTAGGATTTGAACTATTTTAAGGAAAACCACTACCATCATTAAGTTGTGAAACATAAACGCTGCATTGACACAGAACAGCTCTCTCACTCAACCTGGTATTTGACACTGAGAAATAATATAAAACACATGGGCACTTATTAAACAAGGAAAATAATTACATAAAATGGTATTAATTGACAGAATATTAAACTTCATAAACATAAATTCACTCTCGGGAACAAAAATATTGCAAAAAAGAAGTACGGCACACTCTTTTAGATATTTCAATTATTGTAAGGTATACACCTTAAAATAGTATGAAAATAAAACTATGCATTGTCATAGCACAGCTCTCTCACTCAACCTGGTATTTGACACTGAGAAATAATATAAAACACATGGGCACTTATTAAACAAGGAAAATAATTACATAAAATGGTATTAATTGACAGAATATTAAACTTCATAAACATAAATTCACTCTCGGGAACAAAAATATTGCAAAAAAGAAGTACGGCACACTCTTTTAGATATTTCAATTATTGTAAGGTATACACCTTAAAATAGTATGAAAATAAAACTATGCATTGTCATAGCACAGCTCTCTCACTCAACCTGGTATTTGACACTGAGAAATAATATAAAACACATGGGCACTTATTAAACAAGGAAAATAATTACATAAAATGGTATTAATTGACAGAATATTAAACTTCATAAACATAAATTCACTCTCGGGAACAAAAATATTGCAAAAAAGAAGTACGGCACACTCTTTTAGATATTTCAATTATTGTAAGGTATACACCTTAAAATAGTATGAAAATAAAACTATGCATTGTCATAGCACAGCTCTCTCACTCAACCTGGTATTTGACACTGAGAAGTAATATAAAACACATGGGCACTTATTAAACAAGGAAAATAATTACATAAAATGGTATTAATTGACAGAATATTAAACTTCATAAACATAAATTCACTCTCGGGAACAAAAATATTGCAAAAAAGAAGTACGGCACACTCTTTTAGATATTTCAATTATTGTAAGGTATACACCTTAAAATAGTATGAAAATAAAACTATGCATTGTCATAGCACAGCTCTCTCACTCAACCTGGTATTTGACACTGAGAAATAATATAAAACACATGGGCACTTATTAAACAAGGAAAATAATTACATAAAATGGTATTAATTGACAGAATATTAAACTTCATAAACATAAATTCACTCTCGGGAACAAAAATATTGCAAAAAAGAAGTACGGCACACTCTTTTAGATATTTCAATTATTGTAAGGTACACACCTTAAAATAGTATGAAAATAAAACTATGCATTGTCATAGCACAGCTCTCTCAACTCGGTATTTGGCACACTGAAGTAATTTTAAAACATATGGCACTTATTAAATAAAGAAAAAAATCTTCAATAAAAAATGTTTTTTGGCAAATAATTAAATTTCTTAAATATACAATCATTATTGTCAACAAATAATTGAAAAATAAAAGTTCAAAGTCGGATTGAGACAGCATAGAAAAAAGGCAGAAAATTTTCACACATAACAGTGCATAAACATTTTTATAATATTTTGAATCCAGATATTAGGATTTAAACTATTTTGATGTAAAACCACTAACTTCATTAAGTTATGAAACAAATTTTGCACAGCTCTCCCAGCCTCACATTTTGTTTCTCACATTTTTTTAATTCAGCCCCCCCCCCTCTTCTCTTCACAAAATACAAACCAATTCAATATTGTGCGCTTTTTTCCGGTGCGCTTTTTTCCGGGTGCGCTTTTTTCCGGTGCGTTTTTTTCCGGTGCGCTTTTTTCCGTGCGCTTTTTTCCGTGATTCAGCATAAATATTTCTTTTACAAAACAGTTCGCAAATACTGTCATAACTGTCTCTATTCGCCAAATGCCTGAATAAAATCTAAATTTAGTAACTCTGCATGCTGTGTTATTTTAAATGAAGTATACTACCATGCATTATACTTCATTTAAAACTAGTAAAAAGCAAATAATATTTAAATGCAGTTCCTTTTGTCGCAAACATTTTGTTATTCCCACCTGCTTCATTTCTCTCGGACCTAATTCTAAAGCCGACGCGGACGAAGTCGCGGGTAGCAGCTAGCCATGGGCGCCCATAGGAATTTTTCCCAGGGGGGGGGCAAATTTCAAATTTTTAACAAATTTAGTTATGGTTTTGCCATTTGTATACATCATGAGATATTAACCTAAAACTCTAGGGGGGGCAAGTGCCCTACCTTGCCCCCCCTTATGGGCGCCCATGCAGCTAGTACATATTATATATATAAACATCCTCCTCTAATGTACGCAAAAAAAAGTCTAATAATAATAATAATAATAATAATAATAACAGTGAATCTGAATCTCTGTACAACTTCCTTTTTGAATTGCACAATTTCTATTCGCATTCAGTAGCCCACTCGACTCAAAAACAACGCTCAGATCAGAATCACTGCGAAAAGTAACAGATGTTACTCCATGCACAAAATACACGCTGATATAGCTTCGGGCAAACCAGATATCGCCTGCAGCCTGCATTGCTATCAGAGGAATGACAAATAATGACTGTCCATGTGTGGACGAAGGACCACTAACTGTTTTGTGCTATTCAGAAGCAGTATGCCGACTATTCCAGATCACAGACCTATGTATTTTGAGGAAGTGTCAGATTTGGGGGGGGGGGGGAGAACAGAACACAAGATACTATAGTGTAGTGAACACTGAACACACAAGAGCATAGACGAGTGATAGGCAAACTTTTTGGAAGCGGGGCAGAAAATGAAAGAAAAGTAAATTAGCGTACCAGCATAGCTTTTATATATGTATTTATTTTATTTATTTATACAAACATTATTGTGATGTAATTACAATTATACTTTTAAAAGTTTCTTATATTCTGGTTTGACCTACGATATACCAGTTCTGAGACATGGTGCTAAATACTCATTATTTATCTATCAGTTTGTCTCAAATAGAATTTTTCGATTACTCCTAAGATTCATGGCAAAAGTGCATTGCTAATGCACTTTTGCCATGTGCAATGCAGAGCTTGCAATAGCGAGCAATGCAATAAGCTTGCGAGCAATGCAATAAGCTTGTTCACACAATAAAAACAAATGTAGTACTAACTTTTAGGATGTGAGATATTAAGTTTGAAAAACTTGCTTTTCATTGGGCTTTGTACTACTATAGATTGGTTATTTAAATGAAGGTTAGGTTGCAAATTTTAAAGTTTTATGTATAAATAACAAGTGTTTACAATTATATTATACGCATTTCAAATTAGTCAACTATATATTACATTAGTTGAAGTACTTGCTCCATAAACAAATAACGATCTTTCTTTTTTTTTTTTTCTAATATTAAATTTATTAGATTCTCCAGTTTTAACCCGTCAACGATGGGTACGTCTGCTAGTATAAACTAAATAATGAAAATGTCTTCAATGGTCAGATTATAAAATCTTATTGGAAAATATAGCTTAACCCTTTAAGGCGCAGTGGTCCCGCTCTGGGAACACCCAACTCTAACGTTTTGACTGTAGCCAGTCACGAAGGATACATTGGATTTCTATAAAAATAGTTGCGGGTGACATAGCTCCATGAGAATTCTTTACTTTTTAGCACGTCCTTTCCCGTAAAAAATGGTCGCGATTATTTTTAACAGCACTGACATCTGCTGAAAAATGGAAGAACGCGAGAACAGCTAGATAGATTGCCCTATGCTGGAAAAAGGACAACCGTTGCCATCGCTCGAATTAACTACCAGCAGGATGGCGGACGATCGAAACTTTTGACGCACCTGGCTGTGCTCGCGCACAGCCAGGTGCGTCAAAAAGGGTCTCTAGATCTGTGGCACGCGATGAACGTTTCGATCGTCTGCCATCCTGCTGGTAGTTAAGTCGAGCGATGGCAACGGCTGCCCTTTTTCCAGCATTGGGAAAGGGTTGCGCCTCAAAGGGTTAACAATATTTACACGTTTTATTTTATTTTATATTAAAGAACATTTTCGAAAGGCACTTCAAAAATTCACTGACAATAGACCCTAATTTATTCTTTTTGGGATCATTTAAATAAATTATTCATGCTAAATCGTTTAGTAGAAAACAATACATGCCAAATTTTGGAAGTCCATAATTGATGCATATTTAAGTCAATTAGAGCACGGACACAAACCGAAATCATAAACACTTTTTAACTTTTTTGAAAAGCTCGACACAACTCATGTTTCCCGTTTCCGATTTTGGTTTGTGTATTTGTGGCTGTCAAACTAAGGGGGATGCCATGGGCAGAGGCCTTTTTAAGGGGTTATAGTGCGTATGCGGATTAATGCGTTTGTGGGGGAGGGGGGGGGGGGCGTTTCTTATGTCTGTTCTCAGTTTCACTTGACTGACCGCAGCATGTTTTCGTACGAATCAAATTTAATAAAAAATGTTTAAAAAACTATAGGCTTGCTCAATTCAGATATTTTTTTGGCTCTTGGAGTAGTAGTTTTATTTTTGTTAGTTTCTTAAAATCAATCAAAAGGGGAGAGGAAGAATTCCATTATTTATACTATTAGGTAAAACCCTTCGTGTATGCAATAATAAAAGGCATTCTCTTAAATGACGCCATCCAAACATTGTCGTACAAACAACGTTATTCTCAGTTCTTTTTTTTTTCTCATTGTACTATCGGATATTGCGGAAGCTTATTCTATTTCGATAGTGTTGTAATTCGAATGCATTTTTAAACATGTGACATCAAAAAATAACGCAGATCTCACATACGATATATCTGTTTGTTTATTATCCTATACGCCATGGTATATCGGAGAAGCTGTCTGGAAAAAACGCTAAAATTTGAAAATGTCTAAATTTTAAGATTTTTAATATTTTCTTCTTTATTTTTCGTATTGTGAAGATTTGCAAGCCGACTAGTCCAATAGAATGAATTTTGATTTTTTCCCCTGTTTTCTTTTCTTTTCTTTCTTTCTTTTTCAAGAAAATAATGGTGGTAAAAGTTTTGTTTTTCATTGCTAAAAAACGGATGTGTTTAGAGTGAGCGTGTGAGCGCAACTCTACATTAGGATAATTCCTGAATACCTCGTAGAAAAAAGTAATCAGTTTAGCTTTCAAAGGTGTCATAATTTTTCAGGAACACAAAAATATGTACAAGCAATTATACAAACAAAAGGCTCATACCAGTGGCGGCTCGTGATCAAAAAAATAGGTGAAGAGCTTATACCAAAACATTATGAAAAACACCTGATGCAGCCATTAACATGGGCACCGGCAGAATATTTCCCAGGGGGGGCAAAGGCTACTCAAGGGGGAGCAAAGACTACTCAAGGGGGGGCAAAGACTACTTTAACGTATAGTTACCATGTTGAAAAGAGCAAAAAAGCAAGGCAAAACACTGCATACAAAAATACAGGGGGGGCATCGCCCCCTTGCCCTATGCTGCCGGCGCCCATGACCATTAAGCATGGTAATTAGGCGGTGGAATAGGCCTTTCTGCGGAAAGAAATTTTAATCTTTCAGCGATGCATTAATTCCTAATGCCTCCATTGGTCGACACAGGGCCCAATTAACCTTTGAAGTGAGGGGAAGCTCAGTCTCATTTCGGGCCCCCCTTCCCCTTTTTGTTTGGATTAAGTAAAGTTTTAATGATTTTCTTTGTTAAAAGGATATTTAATTGATTTAATTAGTTCTAATGATTTTATTTGAAAAAAATATATTTTTCATTAATTTGAAATTTACCTTAGATAAAAATATGTTATTCATTATCTTCAATAGTTTACTTAATTGTAATGAGATTTTATAATATTTTTAAAATTACTGTAAAAAGTAAAATAAAAACATTTCCTTACTACTGAAACATTAAACTTTATTTATTTAGTCATATATTTTTCATGAGACATGGGGCTTTTTTCGGGAATTCTTTGTTCGTTTTGATGACATCATAAAAATCACAACATGGAAGTTCAGAATTAATTTTGACCTTTAGACGATTTTTAACATTACATATTGAAAGTTTACCCCTTTCTACCGACCAAATGTTCCTGATAATAGAAAATTTTGTCTCAACTGGAACAAATGTCCCAAGTATAGACATCGCAAACTGAACTAATTTAGAAATGTTGCTACATGGAATATCAAGACTTCTAAAATACCTTAAAAATAGCTTTCCACTTCTCTTCATTAAAAATCTTTAAAATAACTTAGAAGATAATTTAATAACAAAATTTTGAATTTTTATCCGTTTTACAGTCATTTTTGGACCCCCTTCAAATTATGACGGGAAGCTTCTCGAGCCTTTTCGCTAATCAGGCTCTGGGTCGACCACGAGAAAGAACATCTCTTTTATCGTCATCATTCCACCGATTAAACGGTGTTTGTAATACATTACAGACTATATCATTTAAGGGAAACATAAGGAAGGTGAATAAACAGAAAAGAAACTAACTATTATTATCATTAAAATTAACACAAGAAACTCTAAAATTTTCAAAAGACAGCAGTCAAAATCTCAAACAAATCACTTGGTTTCATTTTCCTACAGCAATTTGTTCTTGGAGACGAACTACGCTGGGTTTTCTCTCACTTGAAGAGACAGACCGTTTTCTGAGGGATCTCTTCACCTTTTGGAAAGTAAAGCTCTAAAATTGAATGGAGCGTCTGAGGTTACCATGGCAACCCCACCGATAAGTGCAGTAAAAGAGATAATTTTTCATTAGCACTTCACAACTCACCCCGTCAGAACCCGCGTACCACGTGACTCTAACAATGGACCAATCGTGACACGTCTTTGAAACTTTCTTTGGCCGCGCGGCAAGGGGATGGGAGGAGATGGAAGAGAGTTTGGCCTCACTGATAGAAAGAGCATGATTTAGCTCAGCACAGTGTATTCTTACAGACAAAATTTAAAAAAGGATTATGGCTTGCTTACGTTACACAATTTTTTGTTACTTACAATACTTGGTGAAGAGGCACTTCACCTACTTCACCTGAAAAGCCGCCACTGGCTCATACATAAATTTTATCGGATTCAAAAGAAGCAACAGGAAAGAAAAACCCGCACAAAGATTGGGGTACTTTTTGGAAGGAACATTTTCATCAGAGATCCTACATACGAAAACTCCGAATGAATACAGATGCCCCGGGACATTCTCCATGAAACTGGAAAAGCATGTTTCTTCTCCGGGGTCAGTCGGATCAGTGACATACACATGGTCAGGATACTTGTCGTGATTGGGAAGCGGGAGGGGAAAGCCATAGGGGGGGGGGGGGAAGGAGAGAGGGAAGAACTAAAACCTTGCAGGAGATATCTCAAAAAATCTCGAGTGAGGAATGAATTCCCAAAAGGACAGCCCCCCCCCCTTTGCCATATAAAAAAGCAAAATGGAACGTGGTCCCTCTTGTAAATGGGGAATCTGGAAAAATTACAGATTTCTGTAAATTAAATGGAGTATCTAAAAAAAATACAAAACATTTCCATAAAATAAACGGAGAATCTGTAAAAATTTTTAAAAATTCAGAAGAAATCAGTAAAACGCATAGATTTCTGTAAAAGAAACAGAGAATCTGTAAAAAATTACGGAAGACTTCTGTAAAACACACAAAATATTTCTGTAAAATTGAAAGACTCAGTAAAAAATTACAGAGGACTTCTGTAAAACACACAGAAGATTTCTGATAAGATAGATGGAGAATCTGTAAAAAATTACAGAACATTTCTGTTAAATATACGGAAATAAACTGGCGTCCTGGCTGACAGTTTTTTTCTGTAAATTTGACAGACTTTTTTTTGCAGTGCAAGTGTGTAGATCGGTCCCTGTGTGCAATTAGTTTATTGTAATTTGTGTACCAGGACCGCGATTAGATTTTGTTTCTTCGACATGCGAGAGACGCTGTATTTCTAGAAAAACATCAGATTTCATTTCACACACACACAAAAAAAACTAATTATGTCACATACGCGCTCCCAGGGTGGGCTAAAGCCCCCCTATACCCGGAGAGTTAGATGCGAAAAGCTATAAAAATTGAAATTTGTCTCAATGAATTAAAATATTTTATTTTTAAAATTGTCTTCAAATTATTTCTAATGTTTTTGTGGGGGAGGGGGATTAATTAAAAGTGGGGGGTGATGGTTTTTAAATAAATACTTACAGTTAATATATAAAATAAAGTTAAACTTGGGCACAGTGTCTCTTAAATGTTGAATAATCATTTATGACTTTAATGACTTATGTTGATAGTGGGTTTTTGTTGTATGGACAAGTTCTAATGTTTGAACGTTATAAGCAGTGACGTATACAAGGGGGGGGGGGTTCAAACCTTCCCCTTGTTAAAGTTCTTTTTAACAAAATGTCAATAAATTTTGAGTTTTTAGCTTAAATATTACGCATTTTTACACAAAGTTATGTCTACACCCACCCACCCCCTCACCTTGAAGGAAGTCTGCTTACGCCGCTGGTTATAAAAGAGTTGTAATTATAATCTAGGTCACTATAACCGATTTCAGCAGTAATTGTAACCCCAGCCCCCCCCCCTCCCTAAGCCAAAAACCTGGGTGCGCCACGGTTGTGTCTCGAATTTCAAAATTTTCAGGATGGCTGCTTATAAGCTGTACTATACACAGGAATAAAAGATAAATCTGTATCAGTTACGAAACTCTCATAAAAACTTCTTATAAATGGAAAATTTTCAGAATGTGTTACTGTTTCAAAAATTTCACTGTGGTTTCGCCGGTGATTTGGTACATAAATATACAAATAAAGAGATTATGTCATGAACTTCAAAATTTTTAAAATGCCTCTTTACAAGCTGTACTACATACTGAAATAAACGATAAACCTATACGAGTTACAAAACTTAAAAAAAAAAAAAAAAAATCTTTAAAAACGACAATTTTGCATAATGTATCACTCATACAAAAAAATTTCTGAGCAATTTCATGTTTAAGATATTTTTTTCTGAAATTTTCATAAAAGGCACAGGTTTCAAATTTGTTACAGTGTGTAGTGCATCTTATTAAAAATCTTAATAAATTTTTTGTTATTCTTGGTGCGATTAGTTTATTTTAATTTGTGTACCAACACCACGATTAGATTTTGTTTCTAAGATATGCAACAAACCCTGTATATCTGTAAAAACATCAGACTTTGTTTCACAAATACAAAAAAACTAATTGTGTAAAAAACTTCAAAATTTTCAGGATGGCTGTTTATAAGCGGTACCATACACAGTAACAAAAGATAAAAACTGTATCAGTTAGGGAACTTTTAGAAAAAATTCTTAAAAATGGAAAAGTTTTCAGAATGTGTTACTCTTACAAAAAATTTCACTGTGGTTTCGTTAAAATCCTGTGATTTTGGTACATAAATACACAGTGTCGCACCCAGGATTTTAGTTTAGGGGGGGCTGAGCTGAAAATACTGCCGAACTCGGTCATATTGAGATCGATAATTACAACCCTCTTATAACGTCAAAATATTCTGTACCACTTGATTTGCCCATACAACTAGCCCACAAGCAAAATCTCATTATAGAGTAATAAATAATTATCTGATCTTTTCAGTGATATTGTAACTGACTTTAACAGTGTTCATAAACTCTTTGTAAGTATTTATTTAAAAACTAACATCTTTTTAGCTAAAAAATACTTTAGAAATAATTTGAAGACAATAAATAATAATAATAGTAATAATTCATTAGTGACAATTTTCATTTTTTAAAGTTTTTCACTTCAAACTTTCCACCTTTGGGGGGGACTTGAGCCCCCATAGCACCCCCCCCAGGTGGGTGCGCCTATGTAAATACAAATAAACGAATTATGTAATGAACGTCAAATTTTTTAAAATGCCTCTTTACAAGCTGTGCTACGTATTGAAATAAACCATAAACCTATGTCAGTAACAAAACTTTTAGAAACAATTCTTAAATATCGAGAATTTTGCATAACGTATCAGTCGTACAAAAATTTTTCCGAGCAATTCCACGTTTAAGATTTTTATTTTCTGAAATCTTAATAAAAGACACAGGTTTCAAATTTGTTTCAGTGTGTAGTGCATCTTATTAAGAATATTACTGAATTTTTTCCTGTTCTTGGTACAATTAGTTTATTTTTGTTTGTGTACCAAGACCGCAATTAGATATTGTTTCTTCGACATGAAAGAAACGCTGTATATCTGGGAAAACATCAGATTTTGTTTCCCAAATACAAAAAAACTAATTATGTCAAGAACTTCAAAATTTTTAGGATGGTTGTTTAAAAGCTGTACTATACACATGAACAAAAGATAAACCTGTATCGGTTACGAAACCTTAAAAAAAAAAAAAAAAAAAAAAAAAAAAAAAAAAAAAATGCTTAAAATTGGAAAATTTTTCAGAAGGTGTTACTCTGACAAAAATGTAACTGTAGTTTCAAAAAAGCATGTGATTTTGGTGCATAAATATACAAATAAAGAAATTCTGTCATTTTAGAATGCCTCTTTACCAGCTGTACTATACACTATAATAAGCGCTGGGCACAGGGGCGTAGCCAGAAATTTTTCATGGGGGGGGTTACGACTACTACAACTCATATATATGTATACGTGTGTGTGATAATGTAGTGAAGAATATACATTTTGTATGGCAAAAAATTTCTCATGGGGGGGTTATGACCCCCCTCACCCCCCCCTTGGCTACGCCCCTGGCTGGGCGTGTATCAATAGTTAAACGTAAAAAAAAAATTCTCAGATATTGGCAATTTATCAGTATGTCACTTTTCGAAAATTTTTATGTGCAATTCCTATTCCTTCCTTATGTGCACACTAGAGAAAAAAAGCTTCTTTAACTGAAATGCATTCGAATCCACCGCTCTTTTCACCCCTGCCCCCCACACACACCCCGTCTACACAATTCAACAAATCACAAGAAAGCGCCGCCTTGAAAGCGCGCAAGAAAGGCGTTACCTAAAAAAGGGGATCTGTGAACGCATTTTAATGAGAAAATCGGCTGTGAAATTCAGCGCCATCTGTTGGGAAAAGGTGACTTTCGCAGACCTCGAAAAACACCGTTAAACCGAATGAGCAAAATTCGATCAGTCGGAGCGACTTTTGGGCCAGTTTTCTAAAGTGCGCTTCTCCTTTAGTAGCGTTTTTCGATCACAAGACCGGAGCGAAATATAACAATAAGCGAGGAGGGGAGTTATCAGAAAAAAGAGGAAGCGAGACGGGAATTTTCTGAAAAAAGACCACTCAAAGAGCACTTTCGCGGAAATATCGGTAGGTTTCCATGGAAACGGATCGCTCCGCAATGTATCTTTTTTTCGATCTTTGGGTTTAAGCGTGTAGCCTGTGGATTGTAATCTATTATATAAATGTGTAAGTTTATCTGTTTGTTTGTTTGTTTGTTTGTTTGTCCGGGAACTCCTCAGACAGCGACAGACCGATCGGCTTGAAATTTTGCACATACACGTAAAACGACATAGAATAGGCCGTAGGCTACTTTAAAATTCTGGAAATCCACCCGTTCCCTAATTTTTAACGATTTTTCGGAATTTTCAGGGTAGAAAGCTACTCAAATGTCCGATTTCAGCACATTCGTGATCATGCGCCGAGACGCTTGGTCGCAGACCTACCGAATTTTGCATACGGCTTCACTAGGACAAATCCTAACACGCCTCATAGCGATTTTTTCGAAATTCGAATTAAAAAATGTTTTATTTTATGTTTTGTCCGATTTTTCTCGCTTAATACGTAATAACGCCGGTAATTACACTCGCAAATAAACGATATTTACATCATCAGATAGAGGAGAAAGTTTTCTTTTAAAAACTGTTTGTTCGGACTGCATAATTTGCAGATTTTTGGGATTTTTTCAAATAAAATTAAATTTGACGCTGGCTTTCGTAAAATATTTTTAAAACTGCTGCATCTTGAATTCTATCCGTCATAACTTTTTTATATTTTGTCAAATGACGGAGCATACATTTTGCCCTCTTTTTAAAGAGAAACCAGAGAAAAATATGAATTAGGAGATTATTTACGAATTTTTAAGTAAAGAAGGATTTTCATTTCAATAGCAGCTGCTTAAAAATTTCGGAATGATATCTTGCGGTTTGGTTATCTTGGAAACAGTAACAATGATTAAAATTGCCAGTTGAAAAAAATAAATAAAACTACTTTAACATAACTGAGTTTTCGCATGTGAAATGTGCATAATTTTGATGTCACAAGTTTACAACCCCTTTCGAAAGTCAATCAGAATAACGGACTCATAAGCAAAACATACGCCACGCATGAAATAATTCTATATTTTATTTTACGTTACCAGAAAAAGAATTGAATGCTGTTTTTTCACCAGTGAATTATCCAACATTATTTACAATTGAGATTTTAAACGGGACACGTTTTCGATCGCAGGAAATATATTGCGGTGTTAAACAGGACCTGATTATGACCAGCGGGGGGCCCCGGGCATTGATGAATTTGGGGGCCCTCCATCTATGAAATTTGTTTTACTTTTCATAAAATTTTGTTAAAAAAAAAAGAACATTTCAAATTGGGGGCCATTTCGATCCGGGGCCCGATTTGCCCTTGCGATAATAGGGCCCTGGTGCTAAATCCGCCAATCTGACAAGAATTATGCGTAAAAATTTATGGAGCTGATTTAGTGGCAACCATTAAGTGAAATGATTATCGTTTATGCTAATGCGTAAATTGCAAAGTATCACCAAAGAGTTAAAGACTGCATTCGTGGCAAATATCTAAACCGTTTCTTTAAATTAAGCATTAACGGTTGCAAAATGAAAATATATTGTATTGGTATCAGTAAAAGATAGTATAAGTAATAGTAAGTAGATATGCTAAGGCAATATTGATCAGGGCACAATATACCGCATTAATAAATATTTCGTGAAACTAAGTCTTTTATTTATTTTTGAACAGCCGTATTTCTTCGCAGCTAACTAAACATTAAGTAATACTACGTCCCGTTAATATATCCCGCGGTAGTTTCAACAGAAAAGACTGCAACAGAACTTTCTTTTTTCTTGCAGATTCTGTTTTGTCACAGGTAGTTATGATCACATTTTAGGAAAATGTTTTCATCTTGCCTTGCGAAGAGCGGGTACACAACTATTTTAACTATAAAATAAACCGGTTCTCTACATCATGTAGTATCTAAGGTATTAATGGGATAACTTAAATCTAAAAATGAGTATGATGTAACAATGAGACATTTTGAAAATCAGGAATTTTCACTGCAAACCGTCAACGCTTTTCTTTTCTAATCGCGAATGACATAGACATAGTTTTTTGCGTCATAATATTAACAATGGTCTCAGGTCAGTACTTATACCAACTTTACAAATAACTAATGAGTATCTTTACGCCAAGAGTCAAATCATTTTGCTTATTTTTAGATTACAAATCACTGGAATCAATTTGAACTATACATGTAAGAAAAAGTTTCATTCCCTACCGTACGGAGAACGGGCACGCAGCTAGTCAAAAATAAAAGTGCAGAACGAAATATTACGACAGTCTTAAATACAAAATTTCAATGTTCTATGTCTAATAGTTTTTATTTTTATTCGAGATACGTACTTATTTTTAGTGCCAAAATTTGTAATATTGCCCCTAAATTTACCAAGCTTGGGGAAAGTTGGCAATATTTTGGGCATGAGCTAAACAGAGATAGTTCAGGGATTTTTAATGTGAAAGGCATGTCCATCGACTTTAATACATCGAAAGTCTTTCATATAACTCTGTAAATAAACTACTCAGCCAATTGGAATCAAAAAGGGACACGTACAACTGTTTTAAGGCAATCCTAAATTTGAAATTTCTTCGGCTATTCCTCTTTGAGTTTATCGAATTACACAAGAACATACGCACATCAATACATGCATACGAGCAGACGTCCCTCAAATTTAATCAAACTAGATCGAAAATGCAACATGCGTACGTACAGACATTACCAAAATACTAGTTAAAGCGAGTTCTGGGATTAAGGCCAATTATCTACACGAAGGATCTAGGCCTGTGGATGGGGTGCCCTCCGTGGGGGGTCTTTCTAAGGTGTCCTAACCCGTATTTACGCTAAATTTCGGTAGAAACCACGGAAAACTCCGAGCGGTTAGATCGGCGGACGCGATCTGGTTTTGAACCAGATACCTTCTGTCTTCCAATTCAGAGCGCTACGCGCTCGGACTAGTTAAAACAAATCGAACATGTTGTTGTTGTTGTTGTCGTGTCCATGATAGACGACGCTATCCATGGAAAGAGGGGTGCCAGTGCCCCCGAGGGGGTTGGACTTCTACTTATTGGTCCCTGATCGGCGAGGTATCGTTTAATAACTTAGAGGACATTGGAGCCACGACGGATTTTACGTGCACCAGCTCCCATGAACGTACACGTTTCCACAGCGGACAAGCCGAGAGGGAGATGACCCTTCCAAGCACTGGCCAATCCGGATGCTGCTTCACTTACCGTTTTCTTATGGGAACGGAGTTTAGCGCCCAGACCACTGCGGGACTATCGAACATGTAACATACGTATATAATTTCATACGTAGATGGAGTATACGACTATAGTACGTTAACGTATATTATAGTTACGTATATAGTGCGACTATATATGTAAATAGATGGAGTATACGACGTACCTACATGCATGCATATGCGTCGCGTAGTAAAAGTGTATTTCTTCTATACTGTATTGCTTCTGCACTGCATTACCATATAAGAAAAATGCGATTACAAATACATTTCAAATATAAAAGAAATCTGTAAAACACTTGTGAATGTTATCATTCGGATTGCATCGTATGGACGGAAAGGGTTAAATGCATGTCAACATCACATAAGAACTTATCGAAAAGTAATACTCACAATGGTGATTAGCCAACCTCACGCATAAAGTGAACGGACCAGTTCCTGAAATCCGTGTTCAACCCGATGAAAACTCATCGGTTAGACTACTTCGGACGTTTCCACGTCCGAGGGGACATCAACTGCGTGTATCCGAGCACTTTTACAGTGGACCGCCCGATTTCTTCTCATCGGCTCAAGGCTACGTGGCCGGCGAAGGCCCGAGCAAAATTGCTAGTAGGGAGAAGAGTTCTGGAGCATCATTCCCACCGGCGAGTGTTGATATTCCCATTGACTGCGCCCCCTGACGACTGAATATCGAGAGCGCCCCGGCAATCCAAACGGGCCGAAAAACACTAATACGCGGTTAAAAGAAAATTAAGAAATTGTTAGTTAGTTAATGCTTTTTCAGACGCTTCTTCTACATCTAACAAATTAGTAATAAATATATATCTTAATTCATTTTTTATTTGACTCTTCAAGAGATTTTAATATTTTTTAAAGATTCGTTTTTCGTAACAGCTGTATATTTTAATATATTAATACAGCACTCTCCCTATACTTCCCTGAATACGTATGTTCGTATTCATAGGTTTTGGTTAATTTTAACCATGGCAATATTAAATTTTATTTTGTTTTTTGTTTTATCACGTATTATTCTAATTATAAAAGTAGGCGCCAATAGGCGGTCCAGGGGGGCACATGCCCCCTGTCAAGGAGCAGGTGATCCCCCTTCGGGGATTTCTAATTCATTCGTCGGGAATTTTTAAGATAAGAAAAAATTAAATTTTTATGCCAATTTTAATTTTGAAATATTAAAAAATGTACTTTTGTAGTACTTTCGCTATTTGAAGATTCCTGAAATGATACGTTTACAAATCAATCAGAACTAAAATGGTTGAGTTATTTTAAAAAGATTAAAATGTCATGGAGTTTTAGGCGGTTCTATCCAGATGTAATCTGAATATGCCTTAGAACCCCTTAAAATGTCCTCCGACCAAGCACTCCCCTCTTCTTAGACGTATTATTAAAACAAAAAGAGAAAAATTCTCTATGTAAATTATTCAGGAGCTAAGTTAAACCGTTTCAAGTTGCTCTAATAGATTAAAAAAATATATATTAAATAAAAAACATGAACTGTTTCTGGAGGGGATGGGTTCAGTTATCTAACAAAATTATACTACCATAAATAGGAGTGAAGCCAAGGGGGGTTAGGGGGGTTATAACCCCCCATGAGGAATTTTTGCCATCCAAAATGTATATTCTTCACTCCTTTATCATGGGTTGAAGTAGTCGTAAACCCCCCCCCCCCCATGAAAAATTTCTGGCTACGCTTCTGATAAGTAAGTAAGTAAATAAGACACTGATCATGGCAGATGGTGGAAGTGCTAAGGTCCCTCGTTTCGGCCTACCGCGCGGCTGTCGATCTAACAGTCTGCAGTTTTGTTCTGTTTCCTACAGATAGAATGTGAATACGCGTTATTCATACGGGGTGTTCGCAGTGGCGTAGCGTAGGTGGAGCAGATGGGGCGCTCGCCCGTGCAGAAAATTTCCGGAGGCGGCAAAACCCCTATTTCAAAGAGATTAAAATGGCATTTTTAATATTTTAACAGGATAGCCCCGTAGTTACATATTTAGCTTTCTTTGTGCTAAGTAACTACATTGAAATCCTGTTATTTTGTTTTTATCTTGGTAGTAAGTATTCGGTTCATGGGGCCTGACGAGCATAGTCGATGCTTGCTACCCATTGTTTTACTCCATACAATTCCATTTTATTTTTATTTTTTACCACTGTTTGGATTTCTATTTACTGGATATATCTACTCATGCCTGTTTTGGATAGGATTTTGTGTTCATTGAATATTTGGTCTACGATACTGCTGTTAAATGATTCCTTGATTCGTAAATTTAGCCATTTTACTATTATATATATATATATATATATATATATATATATATATATATAAAACTAATAAGTAAAACACAAAACATACTGCAAATAAGTCATACCTCGCATAAAAATAACAGCTATAAGCAAGAATTAGAAACCACATTTTGAAAAGATAATAAATAAAAAAAATTAATAAAAGCTAAGCCAAATAAAGTGCAAGAATTAATGTGAAAATAGAATGGAACGAAAATTATAACCAATTCACCATCTTCAGGGGCCACAAACAGTGGAATATAATTAAAAGTAAACCAAATAGTAGGGTTTCGGTTGTGTGGCATATCAAAAGAGATATTAACTCCACACGTTCTGGGTCCTACCCTACTATATAAAAAGGAAAAAAAGAAATAAAAAAGATAACAAAAAATAGAAATAGCAATTATAAATCTACATACCAGACTTGAGCACATGGAAATCTTAGTGAAAACAAGTAATATGTGTTGCCAATTTTTACACTGAATATTCATGTTTACACTGAATATATATATATACACTGCTGGCCACCCAAATTGCAACACCAAGAAAAACAAGAGATATCACAACAAAATTTATTGTGTAGATAACATGTCGACCAAGTAACAAATGATTAAATTTACAGCATTCTATGAAGCGTGGTTCCTGCCAAAATCAGTACCCAGAGTAGCCGCCGTTGTTGGAGATCACAGCTGCCACACGCCTCGGCATTGATTCAAAGAGACTTTGAATGTGTTCTTGGGGTACAGCAGACCAAGCAGCTTCCACACGTTGCCAAAGTTGATCTGGTGTGACAGCTGGGGATGAACTCTGGGTCAGTCGTTGAGCAACCATGGACCACATGTTTTCTATCGGCGAAAGATCCGGAGAGCGCGCCGGCCAGGGAAGCAATTCAATCTGGTGATTGACGAAGAACCCTTGGACAATGCGTGCCACGTGTGGCCGTGCATTATCCTGCTGAAATATGGCTGTTGGCAAGCCCTGAAGGTAAGAAAGGACAACTGGCTCCAACACCTCGGAGATGTAGCGCTGGCTGGTTAAAGTACCGGCAATGCGTACTAGAGGAGTGCGAGAGAGATATCCGATACCGCCCCATACCATAATACCCGGTGCAGGACCAGTGTGACGGTGCATAATGGAGCTGTTCAGCATCCTCTCTCCACGGTGTCTCCAGACTCGAATCCGACCGTCGTGGTGTTGCATACAGAAGCGTGACTCGTCAGTAAAGAGAATTTCATTCCATTCTGTCGTCCACATCCTTCTTTCATCGCACCATTGGCGGCGGAGACGTCTGTGGTTCCGCGTCAGAGGTAGACAAAGCAACGGACGTCTTGCGGACAGACCATTCTGCTGTAAACGACGTCGAATGGTACGCGCAGACACTGGATGATGCGTTACAGACTGAATCTGCTGTGATATGGTTCGTGATGTGACTGAGCGGTCCGTCACTGCCATGCGTACAATCTGCCTGTCATCACGTGACGTGGTGCACTGAGGTCGATGCGGTCGATCACGTCTGTCCGTCGTACCCTCCTGCACCCAACGATCACATATCCGCATCACAGTTGTTTGGTTTCGTCCAATACGACGACCGATTTCCCTGAAAGATAACCCACAATCTCGGTATGCCACTATCCTTCCTCTGTCAAACTCGGATACTTGATCAAAAGATGATCGTTGTTTCCTACGAGGCATAATTTATCGTTTTTTTTGAAAAAAAAGCAAGAAAAACACAATTGCTGTACTTGAAACCGTCGAAATCTCCAAGCCTTAAATAGCGCTTTGAGGTGGCGCCACAGGCGCGCTTGATGTGCGTCTGCGCTGAAATTCTAATCATTTGCATATCTCACCTCAGCTAATGCATGTTGTAAATTTCATATTATTTGCATGCTTCCTTCAGGGTGTTGCATTTACGATGGCCAGCAGTGTATATATAAACATTACAAATCAAAAGCCTGCTTAAATCCCACATTTCTAGAAATACGCAGTTTTAATTCAGTTGGAAGAAAGGAATCTGCTTTCAAAAACTGCGATTACTACTAGAGATCAGTTCGGGCTCATTTTTTGAAGCCCGAGCCCGAAGACTTTTAATCCGAGCCCGAAATTTCAGCTAAAGATAAATGAAATTCAGTTTCTTCATTAATACGATCCGATAAATTTCGCCGTTTGTGCAAATTAAAGACAAGTATAGTTGCAAACTCTTAATGAACTTTCTAATTCTTTATATCCATGTTTATCAAATAACAATCATGTTTCAATTTTTATTAAAAATTCCGTTGAGTAGTTACATCAGTGTTAAACATTCGTATGTACTTAGATATGTTAGATATAGAAATATACAAGTTATTAATCTCGTATAGTGACATTAAAAATTTTTATATTTAAAACACGTCCAGAAGAAGGATTTTGCATGATAAATTTAAAACAATTGCATATTTGCAAGGAATTGCATAAGAATATATTATTGCATAAGAATTTAGTTGGTAGGAACAAAATTACTTTTAAAAAATATTTTATGATACGATGTGAATATATGTATTTAACTAAGCTAGACCAGTAAATAATGAGGCCAAAATTTTGAATTAACAGCATTTTAACACACATACGCAAATGAAATAGCACAACACACCATTTAGTAAGTTATGTGAAAAAGCTAGCTTTTTACCCATCCATTATTTTGTTGCAAGTCCTAGCATCACATCAGTACGTTTATTTTTCCGATGAATCATTTTTTAAAATCCGTTTCATTCAGCGTTTCAATTCGCCAAGTCCCAGTCGCCATTTTGAGGATAAATGAAGCAGCCTTGAAACGAACGTTAAAAATCAGCCAATAAATAAATGAATCCATCTGGCCTCCATAACCTTTTAGAAATGCTAGCAGATTTATGGCACAAACATAGTAAGAGTGGGATTTTAACATAACATTTACTTTATTAAATTAGAACGGAAGAAACAGGCACATCCGATAACAAGGTAACATTAATAAAGTATAGAAGAAGTAAAAAGAATGCGTGCGCGAGCACAGTTACAGTTACGTAGATAAATGTTTATTGAGGGATACAGAATTCAGTAGGATAAGACATTGTACAGTAAAAAAGTAAACAATTCAATACTCAACAATTTTCTTAAGCTGTTGAAATTTTTATGACTGTAACCTATTTATAGAAAAATACAAGTGACGCATATTCTACAGCTTACGAAATATTGTAACAGTAGATTAAAGCTGTTGTGAACTAATAGTATTTACATATATTTAATAAAACTCGGCTGTTCGAGCCTCGTTCGACGCCCTACCCCTTCCTGAAGCCCCCTAAATTTTTTGTTTCATTATCGCCCTATTAAAACGATATTAATTGTCTATGTCATTTTATCTCTCATCTTTCGTGTATTTCGCCTGGTAACCCTATTTTGAATTTTTTATGATTGTAACCTATTTATAGAAAAATACATGTTTTGCATATTCTACAGCTTACGAAATATTTTAACAATAGATTAAGGTTGCTGTGAACTAATAGTATTGTAACATAGTCGAGGCAATTTCCGATGGTGGTAGCATAAATGCGGCCAAAGTACACTATATACAGCCGTACAGCTCCTTTATTTACAGAAATTATACAATATTTGCATTTCGCATAACTCGAACACAATATGAACGGAGCAACAGCTTTTCTCCACACTCGCTCTCTTCGTCCTTCGATTGGACCCCTCCCCCTCTACACCGAGAGAGAAAAAAAACATCATAAAAAAAAAAAAAAAACAATCTCTCTTCCCACGAAAAGTGTGTGTCATCACCCGATTCCCGGAGGTCGAAAAGTTTGACCGTGGGTCAGTCCAATGACGGAATATGAGAAAACTGAAAACACACGGGGGTGGGAGATCGTACAATATTTAAATATATGTAAAATTTTGTCGCATTTTTAGGTCGTTTTTTTGGGGGCACATTTTTGGGACAATTTTCAATAAAGGAGGCGAGAGATAAAATGTCATAGTCATTAATATATATTATTTGACCTGGCAGCTGCGTTTCTATTCTAAAATTACCTTCGCCTATTAGATGTCTTGTTATTATTATTATTTTTTTTAATCCAAGCTGGATACGCATGGGGGAATTACTGTTTAGTATTTTCTGTAAGCAGGGGGCTGCATGATACGGATACGGAAAGTAAGGTAAGAATCGCATCATGGCGCCATTTCGAAAAGGTTTCTTTGGAAGATAGTAAAGAGGGGCACTTTTTTCTTTTCCTTTTCAGGGATGGCGCACGGTGTCTTTAACCCATTAAACGCCGCTATGAGAATCAGATAGAAATTTTTAAATGTATATACATTTTTTACATACATTGCATGCCTCTATTATAGAACAGT
>JAWZYV010015419.1:0-149758 GCA_038373885.1 Cheiracanthium punctorium | reverse complement strand
TGGCTTTACAATTGAACTTTAGATTACAATTTTATATACAGCTCGCCCCCCCCCACCCCCAAAATAAAATCCTGGCTACGCTACTGTCAGTGCCGAAATCTCTCCACTTGCAGAAAGAAGATACTCCTGAATATAGACAGTATACGAAAATATGATTTCTATTTCTCGCTAGCGCCTCACCATGACACAGTGGTTATGCCACTGAAAATGGTAGACGGCCGAAGTGTGAAGGTCCTGGGTTCGGGTCCCATTGCGCGGCTGTCAATCTAACGGTCTGGAGTTTTGGTAGGTTTTCTCCAGATGTAACGCGAATACGCGTTAGAACCCCTTAGAAAGTCCTCCTACCAAGACAGCCTCCATTGGCAGATCGCCCTAGTGTAGCGTTGTCATAATCACACACAACCAACCTATTTCTCGCTAACTGTTAATGACCACAGGGATGATTTTGACCCACCACCTCCTTTTGGAACTTACAAGGCGCCTATTATTGCATGGGTACTTGGGGCACACATAAAAATAGGTCCAAAAATTGTGGTTAAAGCTATGTACAAGCGCACAAAAATTCAAGCAGCTGTATACAGGTGCCGAAAATTTGAAAAGTGTCCTGGGTGCAAACATTTGATAGTCAGGTCACGCTTACAATACTCCTATTCTTAGTCCCGGTAAAAGCATATTCACGGTAAGCATGCGCACATAGCAAAAGTTTTTCTAAGCAAAGTGATGTAGATGTAGATATCTCATTGATGAAACCATACTTCGCCGCTCTCTTCCGTCATTCCAATGAAAGTCCCCCACCCCCGGTCAGCAAGAGAAAAAAAAAAGCATAAAGATGGGCCCGAGAAGGGAGTTTCCTTGACCTCAGGCCCTCAGTCTCAGTATGGGGAGTAAAAATCGCTTGAAATGGAACAGCTACTTAGACCTTTTCAATATGATCTTTTGCAATTGTTTTTTCCAGCTTTTCACATTAATGAATTTTTTGGTGTAACTAGTTAATTCTTACCACTTATCGGAAAAAGGTTCACATTTTTCTAGGGTGGGCTAATTGTAGTCCAAGGGTGGGCTAAGCCCACCCTAGCCCCCCATCTGTTACGCCAATGTTACGGATTGAATTAAGTTCATGAAAAGTCTTCTACCTACGTTTTCTGATAGGCAAAGTGAGTTGTAAACATTTTTAAAAAGTCAACTGCGTCTTTACAAGAAGGTTGTTAAATGTACAACTCTCCATAATTATAATTTGCTTTAAATTAATTTGTTTATTACTTCTTTCCCCAGAAATAATTTATATATTACTTTTTTTTTCAGCTATGTATCGAAATCCCGTTGAAGGGACATTGACTTACTACGGTGCATCAGTTAGATGGTCCTTCCCTCACCATCCAGCAGCCTTATTCCGTGCAAGTCCGCCAATTATAATGGGAGGAGAAACTTTTTCGATTAGAGTGTGCCCTCTAGGAAGAACATTCACTTCGCAGAGGATACCAAGCCCAACTGCCTGTAGAGTGGAAATTACCTTGGCCTTTGAAAACAACTTAGGATTCATATATCCCGAAATACGTGTATATCAAAGAAATATTTCCAATTCTGAAAGCGGTTTGACAATGCATACTTTTAGTGACTTTTTTCCAGAATTTCAAAACTTGCATTTTTCCTTTACTCTCAGGGTAACTCATTAATTGCAGTGGATCGTACCAGAGAAAAATAGATAATGAATAGTTAATGAATCAATTTTGAAGAATGTTTGTGCTCAAACAGTGCCTCGCCAGCTATTTGTTTGCATTTTGCTTCATTGGGTGTATGGCTGTTATTATATTATTATTTTAATATTCTTATCCAGTTTTTTGATTTTTTTAATTAAAATTCAGCATATTTTGTTTTTATTTTTCTTAATGTATCAAGTAGTACAATTTTATTGTGTTATTTTATTAGCTGCTTATTCAAACCAACCCGGTAAATCTCTTGTTAAGCTTACTTAAGAAACCTATTTTTAAAATTATATTTATAATGTATTATACAAATACTACTAGCAATTGCAAAATTGGTAAGTAACATTAAACTGTTAATAATAAAGATGTACTGTTTCTTGTGTTTAAAATGTTAAAATTTGGTGTTCATTGTTGATGTTTCCTTCACACACACCTCTGCTGTACTTCCTATAATTTCGTAATTTTTGGATCTTCTACGGATTTAGATATAAATTTTAAATGTGTTTACTTTAAATTTATTTATGAAAATATTTTTACATGTATAAATATTGGGCATTAAAAACAGATTCAGCAATTAAACCTAGTCTTTGTCTGTTGACTGTGTTTACTAATTCATATGAGTTTATCCTTTCTTTTTAATTATCATTCTACCTGTTTTTGTCTGAAGTTTTTCATACCTCTCAACTACATGTTGTTTTGATGATTTTTCCTGTTTTTGTAATGAAATTCCCTTCTCTCCCCCCCCCCTTAAACTTTCATTGCCTAGTGATCTTCGAAATGGTGTACTAAGTACAATAATAAAATTGAACTGATTGTTAGTAGGTTTAAGTGGGGTAGGAATGGGGTTAAATAAACAGTACAAAAAACAGACAAGTGTCATATTAATTCATGGGTTTTTCCAGTTCATGTACATAAGCAATATTTTAAAACTAATGTATTTGATTTAGTGACATTATTTTAGTATGCCATGGCAGGATTTAGTTTCATATTCAACTGTGTCTATTGAGTATTAAAATTTACATTCCAGTAGCATTTTTGTGATTCAAAATTCTTGAAATTTTAATGATATAAACACTACTATCATTCATGGGTCGTTCTACCCCCCCTCCCCAAAAAAAAAATTACTTGCAGTTTGTGGTTGGCAGTTTTAGAAGGAAAAAAATTTAATATTTTTGTCAGATATTTTAAATATTATGACAGATTTTTAAATATAATTAATAAATTCTGATGATGTTTTTATTTTTTTAGTCGATTTTTTCAATAAATGGAGGGATACTTCTATACCTTTCGTATGTCACTACATAGTTTCCTCTGTTTACTTTCTCACCTATTGGTTAAACACAAAAAGAGATATAAATTTAATAGAGTAATCTCAGTTACTAGACAATTTTTTTTACAGTATAAATGAATTCTGCTACAAAAGAAATAAAAATTTCAAAATCATCCTTTTGAATTAGTGTCAGTCTTTCTCGTGTCCTCCATTCAAAATGCAATTAAGTACAAGACTTTCCCAAAAATAGCACCCTTGTCACCTCATTATAGGGTATTAGAATCACAGGTAAACATTTTCAGTAATTTGGTTGGAATTCGAGCATTTTTCTCTCTGAAGTCAAATAGGTCTTTGTATGGATTCTCTGTTCTTAATTTTAAAAAGTAAAAATCGTTTATATGTTAAAATTATTTTTTAAATTAATAATAAAGCTCTTTTTCAGTAAAATTTAAATTAAAATGGTGTGTGTGATGTTCCTCCACCTCCTCGAATATATGTCTTGTACTTCTTGGTTTAATGCAGATTTCCTTTATTAAGATATATATATATAATGATGATGATACTTCTCTGGGTTAAAAATTGCATATAAATAATATAAAGAATACATTTAAAATAAATTTCGAAGCCAGCACCACGCTGCTTCTAACACTGTGGTAACACCACCACAAAAGAAAACACGTCCTCCCTCGACAAAGGTCAATATCCTTCTCTGCTTATCTCTTCCACTGTCGATTGGGGGGCGGAGAGCCGACACTCTGACATCACAGTGTGTTAACTGTATAAGTCAACATGATATACGAAACAAAACATAACAATTTGTATCCTCTGGTTCTGTTACTATATAAATGCAATGTAGAGTAGCAATGCAATGGATATCCGGCAAACATGCCGGATAATGGGCAGTAAGTAGCCGATTATTAAAAATATCTGGCAGTATATCCGGCCTAAATTATATTACGAATTATATTATACAATTATACTACGAAATTGATTTCAAAATCAGTCGTTTGTTTGTCTCGATTTTGGCCAGCAGTATTGCTCATGAGTGTTGCGAAAGTTTTAAAACATGTGCTGCTCTTAAGTTTATATTATGTTTATTTCCCTATTAGTAGTAGAGTCTCTAAATCACACATAACATTATTTTAATTTTGATGCATCCCATGGAAAAAAAAAAAAAATAACATATCGCCCACTTATCAATCTGGCCAGGAAACCGCTTGATAATTCACTTCAAACTTTAGTCATAACACCATCGAAGCTTGGTAGCTGAATGGATAACACGCTCGGCTACGAACCGAAAGGTCCCGGGTTCTATTCTAGCCACGGACACTCGATGGAAACAGATTAAATTAAATTGAAATTTCAGCGTAGAGGGGAAAATGCGTGGCAAAGTAAAATATGTGGGGCGCCCCGTGTATTTAGAAAAAAAGTTTTTGGAAAATTTTTTAAGCTTGAAATGTCAAGCTTGATTCAAGCTTGAAATATCAAGCTTAATGCAAGCTGGGCAAGTGTAAACTAGAACACTTGATTCAAGCTTGCATGAAGCTTACACGCTTGAAATTTTCAAGCTTAATTAAAGCTTATTGACTTGATAAATTAAGCTTGCTGCAAGTTTGATGCAAGTTTGCTGTGCTGTCTGGGATTAATCCTTAAATCCTAAATTGGTTAACAATGCAGTAACTGAAAACATTAATCAAATTTTAAAAAAAAAAAGTTGTAAAAATACCAGGGTAAGTAAATTAAGTAGCATTTGTCCTTATTCTTGAAACAAAATTTGCTGTAAGTCCAATATCTTGTCATGAAGCAAATTTTCGATGTGATAAAATAATAATCTTGAAGCACAATAAAATATTCAATACTGCTTACATGCATTTAGGTGCATATGTCATATTCATTGTCCTTATATAGGATTTTTTTTTTCTTTGAAAGGAAAATACAGTTTTAAACTTTTTACAGTTTCGATTATTATATTCATGAAGTTTTATGTAATTAATATACATAAATTTCTTTTTAATTATATTTATAATTTGAAGCTATGTCTCAATTTAAAATTTTATTTTTCGAGTCTTCTTAGCTGCAAACGATGATATAATATCATCATAGGAAAGTTTTCAAGACAGCTCATGTTCTATTGAGATTATACTTAAATTAGTCAATCGGTGCTGATCTATTGTGTTTCGATAAGTTTCAGTTTACTGAAGCTCCTTTCATTTAAAGCGACTGAGACTGGCATTGTGGAAAAAATTACACATTGATTCCAGGTTTCTGCATAACGATGTCACTATATTTGGATATGCATCTTGAAGACTATTTTTATAGATAAAAGTGAGAAGCTCAAATGGAAATGATTTTTTAACTTTTTCATCTAAGTTTAAAGCTTTCAACCTGTGGAACAATTTCATTTTCATCTATATCCTCTTTATATACTTTGGATAATTCAACTGCCTGAATTTTAAGTTCATCCACAGACAAGGAATGAAACAGCTCCATAGAGAAAACTGAATTTTAGGTTAATTAGATCAATTGATTTGAATCAGTTTTGAAGCTCGGAAAGAACTCTGTCCGTAATTTGCAAGAGTGATATTCGAAATGCATCATCTTCCGACCGCTCACAGTTTTCATCATCACATTCTTCATCAAACATTTTTTTTTCGCTTTTGCTTTCTCTGATCACTTAATTCTGACCGATTGATTTAGCAATTTGTTTTGCTTCTGTGATAGCATCAGTACAATTAGTTTCTTTAACTGATTGTAATAGGTCGATTAGACCATGAATATGTTGCACAGACATATCAATAGTAGTACCTTCTTTCTGAAGTAATTTATTAATTCGATCGATTTGACTGAATACTTTATACCAAAAAACAGACATCACGAGGAATTCAAATTTTCTTATGTTTGTTGAAAGGGAAGCAGCTTCTAATTCAGTTTCTGCATTAATTCCAGGTCCGTTGGTTAAATCCTCTAAAGCGTTTATTATCTTTTTTATGTGCATGTAAATAACTTTTACAGCTTCAAGTTTTGCAGACCACCTTGTTTTTGCTGGAGATTTTAAAGTAATGCCTATGTGCTTCTGTAAAATTTCCCATCTGAGAGTGGATATTGCAAAAAATGAATACAAACATTGCAGAGTATCAAAATATTTCTGAGCTATTTGAGAAACAGTATCTAACTAAATTCAGAGGGTGAGCTGCACAAGGAGCAATATGCCAAGGGATTTTCTTCGAGTATCTGTGATTGAACGCCTTTATATTATCCTGCCATATTGGCACCATTATCGTAAGATTGCCCTCTGCAGTTTTTAATATCCAAGCATCCTTCTTCTAGTTTTTTAGTAATTAATTCAGCTAGAGCAGATCCTGTTTTTTCGCTGACAGTTCAAAAATCAATAAAATTTTCCGTTATTTCAGGACCGTATTCATCAGTCTTTGCATATCTAATTACATGGGACATTTGCTCTAAATGGCTAACATCTGGTGTACAGTCAAATATTATTGAAAAATAGGTTGATTCTCTGATGGCGTTCAATATTTGTTCCCTTGTTTTCGCAGCAATTATATCTAAAAATTCATTTTGAATCTCAGGCAAAAAGTAGCTTACTTGGCCTTTTTATGACATTCTAGATGTTCAAAAAGAGGACGATAGTGAGAGGCTAGCTCGATTGCATTTAAAAAGCTTCCTTTTTTATTGTTAGTAGTATCAAAACTTTTGTTTGAACCATGTAGAGGACCACCCTGCTTGGCCAAGTGTAAAATTACATCTATTACAGACTGCAAAACAGCTTTCCAGTTATTTTCTTCTTGTTTTATTTTGTCTTGCAATTCTTGCTCAATACCAAACTTACCTAAGGACGATTGTAATATTTTTCATGAACAGAAGTTGTTTTTTGTGGTTTACAGAATTTTCATGTTCTGGAATTCTCTCATTTAATTTTTTCCACTGTGAGAAGCCTTCTTCCTTTACTAAACAAGATAAATTAGTATTTTGCACTGCAAACCTTCTGCATGGTAAGCAGTAAGAGCATTCTTTAATTTTCTGTAAACTAACCAAGACCATCGAATTCTCTGTCCATTTGGCATCTGCTTAAAAAACCATTCTTTTGTGAGCTTTCTTCCTTCTCTAACAGTATTACTAATGTCAGGTTCTTCAAGATCTCTTTCTCTCATATGTGTAACAAATCACCTTTGAGCATCTGAAAGTTCGCTTTGCCAGGAACCTGGATCTCTAAAGTCAAAATTGGGATTTTCTTTACTAGATAATCTATCATTTCCAGGCTCATGTATTTCTTTGTCTGATAATACTACTATATTTTCAGCATTTGTTTCAGGCTCTGAGGCAGCTTCGCATGCTTGGCTTCTTGGTTTTATTTCACTATTTATATCATCGTCTATAACAGGTTCATTTTAGCCTGTTGTTCTATTGTTCAGCCATGATGTCATTAGTGATGAAGACTGTTGAACTTCTTTTGCTTTTGCTTTTGCTCACTTACAGTATTTGCTACCTGAAGGTTTCTTCGACATTGATCAAAAATACAAATTAATAAAAAAACTTCAAAGAAACTTTATTATAAAAAGCTACTGATTTTACTGTCCGAAATACAAATCAAAGAAAGTACGTTACTCGTTTGTGCACACTCACGCACTGATAATTGTACGTCCTGTTTTTTTTTTTTTTCCCCCGATTCTTGCAAACATCCTCCCCCCTCTACTCCCATATCGCCATGGGAACTTTGAACATTCAACAATTACACTAAAATAGCGTATTGCACTGCTTTCTGCAAATCTCTTCTTCGAAATAGTATTAACAAGGAGAAAATTATTCTGTCCCAAAAGGCGAAAGTCTACATGCTTTTGGTTTTGCACTACAGTACATTTTGAGTGTGGGTGCAACGATTTTAGAAATCTACTTTAAACGTAAGAGCTAAAATGAAAAATCTAATTCTGTAGCAAGCAAGGCATGTGTGCTAAAACCAAAAGTTAACTAAAAATCGTCGCACCCACAGGTTTGATTTGAAATTCTCTTTCTGCGCACTCCCTCTCGCGCATGGGGACACTTGCCCTGCCTGCTCCCCCCTAGCTACGCCCATGGAGATGGGACCCCGGAGACTCATCCCAGAAGCAGAAAGTGGGTAAAAGTGAGTCAGACGTCGCAGAACAACAGTCTTTGCAGAACGCTTCATCTTTTAAAAGAAAGAAGATATAAAATGATATATGTTCTGAAGAGTAATTAATGTGACATGCCCTTTATGCTATGCCTTCTTTCTTCACTTTTTGCACAATTTTTATACCTATTTTGCATTTGTCAGATTTGGACAAAATGCCTGCAGTACATTTGCAATGGTTCAAACTTATGTTGCAGAACACTGAATATAATTCTGCTCCTGGGACTGTTATAAGCTATTTAGAATTTTATATTTGCATTGTCTTGTAAGATGTGATTAGGAAATAAATTTGCTGAGGTGTTTCACCACTGATTTGAATAGCCGAAATTTTTTTTTTCAAATGGCGGGCCTCTACCTTGGAGGCATTGGCCACTACTAAGGCCGGAGATGTTGGTCATTTTATTATGGGGGCATTTAGTAGGTGGACCAACTTTGCCCTCTATGAAGGGACGAGCACAATGACAGCCACGCCCAGCCAGGGATTGAACCCCGACCGTCGAGAGTTGAACCCGAAACCGTAGTACGGTGCTTTACCCACCATACAATCCGGTTGGCATAGCCGAAGAGTAATTACTGGATCTTGAGGCTTTGAATTTTAAACATTTTCCTTACCTTAAAGCACATACTTCTTCTATGGTATTTTGCCTTTGCAACTACATAGTTTGCCAACTTTTACGGATTATATTTAACCACTTTTTCTAAACATTAGTTTTCGCCTTATAATACAGCACAATGCCACAGCTCGGAGGGTGGGCGGATTACTAATTTGAAAAAATATTTAACTAAATTTGCTGTTTACAAAATGTGATTACTTATATTCCGCAAAAGTTGCCAGCTGTAACTACTCAGGACTGCTTGTAGCACATTATTTTTAGCCAAAGTTGCAAACATTACGGAATAATACCAACTGCTTTTCTTAACACAAATTTACAGCTAAGAATATGGAGAAATGCTGAATTTACAGTGTCTATCCTGCCCACTGTTTTGAAAATTTGCTTAAAGAAATATTATTTGCAAATAGGGGTTGATTATACTTACTAAAGGTTGATAGCTCTGTTTATAGCACATTAGCTAAAGCTTTTTTTTTTTCCCTAAGGCACATCTGCTTGAGGTGGCCATCTTGACCTGAGTGTGTGGTGTTAATTCTTGTCTTTTTTATTTTACTTTACTTCATATTTTTAAAGTTTTCTCTCCCCGTTTCTACTATTTTCCTTTTTCTCTTCTTTGATCTTCCTCTTCTGTTGTGCCTTTTTATCTGTATTTGTACAATTTGTGTCGTGGCTGACGAAAAAGACAGGCTGCGGTGCTGACATTTTGGTCACACCCTTTTGTCAACTGAGAGTGACGTAGGGGCTGTGGCCATCTCACTGTGGGGATCTTGGATTAAGATGGCCACAACTCCTAAGTCACATGACTCTTAGTGGGCAAAAGGGCATGACCAAAATGTCAGCAACGCTGTCTGCCTTTCTCCTAAATCACATGACTCTTAGTGGGCAAAAGGGCATGACCAAAATGTCAGCAACGCTGTCTACCTTTCTCGTCAGCCACGAAGTTTTGTGTACTGGAATAACACAAACAAAAACCATTTTTACTGTGCAATTCGATGTTGGCTTAGTTTGTATGTCCCATACCGGATCATTAGAGGTATAAGGAGGTTCCGTGTTCTGACAAACACCGAAGGAACTTGCCGATAAGCCAAAATCAAATCAAACTAAAAGGGACACGAAAGCTGTCTGTCTAAGAGGGGGATGCCTTGAGCGAAGACTTTTGAAGGAGTTCTAACGCGTATTCACAGTTGTTTTCATTAAAAAAAATACAAAATAATACCGCAACTTACAACACAAAGGCCTGCTCCTTTGCTCCAAGTGCATTCTTGCTATTGTATCAACGCCTCCTAGATATAGAAAGCCTTACAACTCCTACATTGCCAAGCTTCGACGTCATCACTAGGCCTACGAAAGTGACGTCATGATAGTTTTTATTTCACAATGTAATTAAAATACCTTTCTCATACAAAATTATTATGATCTACTTCCTTATCATATTATCTAATTAGTCATGGTTAAGAATTGCCATTTGTCGCAAAATTATATTTCTTATCTCAAATTATTAAAATATTTCATTTCATCGGTAAATTCACCGGAAAATTTTAATACATATTTTGTGAAAATAAACTTTGAAATGTACGCCTAATTCCGCAGGAGTTATAAGGCTTTCCATATCTAGCAGGGGTTGATTGTATGCTAGTACAGATTTAGGGGGTTCGGAGGCGTTGCGAAACAAAGGAGTGGACACCCATATTTATTTTCCCAACAAATGAAACAACTTTTTCAAACCACGTTTAGCGAAATACGTTCAGCGTAAACTCAGAGCCTAGCGCTCCTTGGCTCGAGGGCGAGGTTAGATTTTATTTTGGGAAAAAATACGTCTTTTCCTTGATTGGTGCTGCGTTCTTAATGCAAGATCAATAAGGCTTGCCTTTCAACAGATTACGTTGAGTGACAGTAGTATGCAAGATGTGTTCAAATAAACATCTGACCCCTTTGGGATAAACATCGTGGCGTTGTTTCTTAATTATTCAGTATGAAAATTTAAGTAAAAATGTCTATTGCGGGGACCACTCTCTTGTGTAGACCCCAGCATGGGCGCCGGCAGAATAGCGCAAGGGGGGGGCAATGCCCCCCCTGTAATTTTGTATGCAGTGTTTTCACTTGCTTTTTTGCTCTTTCTAACATGGTAACCATACGTTAAAGTAGTCTTTGCCCCCCCTGGGAAATATTCTGCCGGCGCCCATGGACCCCAGAGCATCAGCCCCGCTTACCGTCCCCAAAATCCAACCCTATTGTACAGGTAAAACGTTGTCACGTATAAAAAATATGGATTTCTCTCCATTTATGAAATAAACTATTTACTCATCTCTTTTCCACGATGCAATACTTAAGTAATTTCATTTTTAAAAAAAATCCTTTAAAATGCTTTCGCGTTCGTCGAAATTTTTAATATTTGCTTGGCATTGCATAACTAAGACTTGACTGCCAATTGCAACACACACATTCGAACAGTTCCATTTCTCTGAATACTGTGAAGAATGCATTTAAAGAGATAGATTATTAAGGGAAAACATGCAGTGAAAATAACTTAATAATTATTTTCTTCAAAAAAATAATTAAAATCTTAAGAGAACATTTTTCAAAATTGTTAATTACGGAAGAAACTGTAACATACTGGAGTTAGAATACTCCATTTCAGTACAAGTACATTAGCGAGGTAAACAATTAAAACAATCAACACGCACAAGACATAACAGATTAACGTATCCCTGTTTACAATTAGAATATTAACTTTTGTTACCGCTTCAGCTTCTTGCACGAGACACGACTGTTGTATAAGCATCCGTTTTCAAATTTAAATTAATTTGCTTCAGAATTCTTAAATGAAATCAAGAGAGTCATTTTGGCAAATCAAAGTAAAATTATTCGAAGTGTTTACGATCTCTAATTTTCAGCTTTCCGATTACTATTTCCTAGTTTAAAATTTAAAAGGAAAATGGTACATCTAACAACCTTTAATTAAATATTTAATTAAATATCCTTGACGCAAGATCGCGCGTGGGCATTCTAAATATTCAATGGAATGTTCTCAAGGAGCTTAATTTTACTAAAATTTGCAGTAGTATATTTACGCCATATTGTTATTGGCTAGATTGCTAATAGCCATTTGGAGGATCAAAGGATTTCCTCTATTTCATAGATGCAACATGTGAAAAATTAAAGGTTTAAAACTTGGAGGATTCTCTTCCAGATTTTTAGAGAGGTAAAACAGTCGCAGACATCGAGACTCGATAAACATAATAATTGGACATTATTGGCTAGATAAGCGAAAGACATTATAAGATCAAAGAGTTTTTTTATCTTCTTCTAAGATGTTTAATGAGACTTAGTTTTGAAGGATTAAGGATAATTTTAGGTTTTTAAGTAGTCTGTAGAGATGGGAGGAGCAGGAGAACGACCAAAATGCTCCCTCGTCACACCGTCATACTTTAAAAATGACTATGACTCCTTTTAAACAATTAAAAACATAATTTATTAATATAACAATTTAAAACATTAATATTAAACTTAACAAAACATGTTAGTTGGAAAATAAAATGCCTAGGCTTTTACAATAACAAAATACTGCCGAAGCAGATTCCTTTTTTTCCACCGCACGGCTGCACCGAGTAGGATTATATATCACAGCAATCCACGGGGACGAAACTTTGCACGCTGGACCAGGCGTCTGTTAGGAAAAATGGCTAAAGGATCACGATACATCTTTGCTGTCGGCATGCAGCGACTGTCGGGAAGATGACGTCACTCGCAAGACAGTAGGCAAACATCCGACTTTTAAGTGAGAAGGCAAGTCGAATCACTAGCCGATCACCAGCCAAAATTCCAGTCTTGCCTGTAGGGCTCCAGGCACTACATCACTCCCCTCCGTAGACTGTAAGGTAGACTAAGCTTGGAATCGAATAACTGGACGAACTTCTCTGCCAGATCTTGTCACTGTAGGTGGAACGGAAGTATCAAGTGACGAATCTGTCTTGCTTTCGAGAACGGGTTCCGGGTCGACAAAAGCTGGCTTCAATCTGTCTATGGTCACCGTCCGACTCTTGCCATTTACTTCAAGAGTGAAGACTTTATCGGTCCTTGAAAGAACTTTGTAGGGGCCATCATACGGCTGCTCGAGTGGTCGGCGCACTTTATCAACTCGTAAAAATACATATTCCGTAGTGGAAAGATCTCTACTGACGAAGATAGCTGCCGTCGAGTGATGCGTTGTGGGAACAGGACGCAATTTTGCCATCTGTTTGAGGATCTGCACAAACATAGGCGGACTCACAGTTGGCTTGGCATTGTCGAAGAACTGTCCTGGCAAACGCAAGGTTTGACCATATACCATCTCGGCAGGAGAGGCACCGATGTCTTCCTTCATACAGCAGCGAATGCCCAACAGAACTAGTGGCAGAGCTTCCAGCCAGTACTCCTCGGAGTGAGACATCAAACCGCTCTTCAGCTGACGATGAAACCTCTCGACGATTCCATTGGACTGGGGATGGTATGCTGTGGTTCGAGTAAGCTCCATTCCTAGCATTTTGGAAAGTGAAAAGAGATTACTTTGGAAGTTTGTGCCACGGTCGGTTGTTACAACTTCAGGTACACCGAATCGTGCTACCCAACCGTCAAGGAAAGTTCTGGCGGCAGTTTCAGCAGACTGGTTGTCCATAGGAAAAGCCTCTATCCACCTAGAAAAACGATCAATACAAGTTAATAAATATGACTTTTCTTTCACTGTCGGAAGTGGTCCCACGATGTCTATGTGCACACGTGAAAAACGACTGTGGGGCAAAGAAAACTGTCCCAAAGCTGATTTAGTGTGTTTGAAAACTTTAGATTTCTGACACGGTATGCAGGACTTTCACCATCTAGTACAATCCTTTCTCATGTCTTTCCACACATAGCGTTGCTGAAGCAATTTTAAAGTGGCCTTTATTCCGGGATGAGAAAGTCCATGCACAGAATCAAATACTTTCTTCTGAAACGTTTTTGGCACATAGGGACGATCTTCACCAGTGGACGTGTCACAGTACAGTGGTTTATCCGCAGGACCAAACTGTAAGGTCTTTAGCTTGAGGTCTGTCTCTGATCCCAACAATGAACGCAATCCCTCATCTCTAGCCTGATCAGAAGCCATAGCGTTATAATCAATTGGGACGGAAGAATCGATTTGAGAGATGCGAGACAGTGCATCTGCTACTACATTTTCTTTGCCTGAAATGTGCCTCATATCTGTTGTGTACTGTGAAATAAACTCAAGGTGACGAATTTGTCGGGGTGAAAAGTTATCGTGTTTCTGTAAAAAAGCAAATGTCAGTGGTTTGTGATCTGTAAAAATAATACTTTCACGACCCTCTAACATATGTTTAAAATGTTTAACAGAAAGATAAACTGCTAAGAGTTCACGATCAAAAGTGCTATAGTTTTTCTCAGCACGTGTAAATTTTCTGGAAAAGAATCCAAGCGATTCTATTTCTCCGCCAGTGTGCTGATGAAGCACTGATCCAGCACCAACATCCGACGCGTCTACCATGAGTGACAATGTAGCATCCGGAGCCGGAAAAGCTAGCACAGTAGCATTAGCTATCAATGCTTTACACGATTCGAAGGCTGCTCGCGAAATGTCAGTCCACTTGAGTGGGGACTTGTCATTTTTGGTTCTACCTGCTACGAGTTCATGTAAGCATGCCTGAACCTGCGAAGCACCCTTCAAAAATCGATGATAAAAATTCAGTGTAGCTAAAAATCGTCTCAGCTCCTGGGCAGTTTGAGGCAAAGGATAATCTTTTAAAGTTTTAACTTTTTCAGGCAAAGGTGAAATTCCTTTAGCAGAAATTAAAAATCCTAAGAAATTAAGTTCAGTTTTTCCAAACAAGCATTTGTTAGCATTCAACACTATTCCGTATTTCTGAAGCCGCTGAAACACAGTTTCCAAATCTTTCGTATGAGTTTGTTCATCGATTGATGCTATCAGTATGTCATCAACATACGCATAGCAACAATCTAATCCTCGAAGTACATTATCTATAAATCTTTGGAATGATTGTGATGCGTTGCGCAACCCAAAGGTCATAAAAACATACTCGAATAATCCGATTGGAGTTATGACAGCGGTTTTCTGAACGTCTGCAGGATCTACCGGAATTTGGTGATAAGCTTTGACTAGGTCCAACTTTGAAAAAATAGTCTTACCCCTTAACCCCAGAGTAAAGTCGTGAATGTGTGGCAAAGGATATCTATCGGGAATGGTCACTGCGTTCAACCGACGAAAATCACCACAGATTCTCCAGGATCCATCTTTCTTTGGCACTAAATGGATCGGACTGGACCACGGACTTTTTGAAGGCCTGATTATTCCCTGGTCTAACAAGATTTTAAACTCTTTACCAAGAAATGCCAGTTTTTCAGGGGTTAATCTTCTGGGTCTAGCAAATACAGGAGGGCCTTTTGTTTCAATACAATGCGTAATTGGAGTTTTTGTTTTAGCTGTTTGAGTATTTAAAAATTGTTGGAAAATAAATCGGGGTATCTTAGAAGTATAGTGTGATACACAGATTCACCAGATATCTGAATTAAACTAGACCCATTTATATTCGAAATTGAACATTTGATTTGTGTTGCTGTAGTGTTGTCTATTAAAAGTTTATTTTTAAAGTCAATTAAAAGTTCATAATGTTCTAAAAAATCTATGCCAAGTATTGGTTGTGAAACATCTGCAACTATGAAAGTCCATGAACACTGCTCTTTCAAACCAAAGTCCAAAGACAACTTGACTGTACCGTACGTGGGTATCACAGAACCGTTTGCAGCATGAAGTGATAAAAAACGCTTTTGAGTACACTTTGTTAGTTTCCGTGGATAGCAACTAACGACAGCTCCAGAATCGACCAAATATTTAATGTTGGTTTTACGATCTGTAATAAAGAGCCGGCTGGATACATGAACCCGGTCTGCCGCCGACGAAACAGCCGTATGGGTCAGTTTTCCGACCAACTGCATGGTTTATTACACTTAGTTGCTTTATGAGCAAAACGAGAATGATACCAGCACAGTTTGTCAGTTGAAGTTTTAGACCTCTCATTTAACCTGCTCACCGAATTTGCAAGCTTGTTCCGATCAATCCTCGAATTACGGGAGCGGTTTGAACCAGCAAGACTCTTAACTAAACGCTTTAGCTCCTCGATTTCAGTTTTGAGAGCAATTATCTCGCTGTTATCAGTTACCGCACCCACTGCGTTAATTGAGGGACCAGAAACTTCGTAAATCTTGTCGGCTATTTGAGCTAAGCCAGACAAGTTTTCAGTACTAGCGCACAAGATCTGTTGCATGTTATTCGGGAGTCTCTGCAGCCAGAGAGATTTTAACATAGTCTCTTCTAATTTATCAGAAGCTAAGGCTCGCATTTCATCCAACAAATGCGAAGGGCGCTTATCGCCAAGTTGTAAATCTAAATAATAGACTGAAATTGGCAATGTCGGACTGAGCAAAGTGTTTGAGTATGCGATGTTTTAAAGTTTCATACATGTTTTCGGTCGGGGGATTCTTAATCATGTCCTTCACACATCTTAGAGTTTTGGTATCCAGTGAAGACACAACCGAATGAAATTTCGTAGCATCTGCTGAAATTGCAGCGACAAGAAACTGGGATTCAATTTGAATAAACCACAGTTCAGGGTCAGCTTCCCAAAAAGGTGGAGCTTTAAAAGCTACATGAGACACCTCTAACCCAACCGAAACTGCACCGTTCTGCTGTGCGTTAACAGACATTCTGAAATATTTATAAGCTATGGCAACTGATCAGAGGGAAGGTGTTCAAAGCGATCAAGAGACAATAACGTAGACTCACCCAGCACCAAAAGACAGGCACGACTTCCACACTTCAATCTGAACTTCCAGATCAGTCTTCACTTCACAGGAACATTTTCAGGTGTTTAAAAATGTCCGGTCACCAATGTAGAGATGGGGGGAGCAGGAGAACGACCAAAATGCTCCCTCGTCACACCATCATACTTTAAAAATGACTAAGACTCCTTTTAAACAATTAAAAACATAATTTATTAATATAACAATTTAAAACATTAATATTAAACTTAACAAAACATGTTAGTTGGAAAATAAAATGTCTAGGCTTTTACAATAACAAAAACTGCCGAAGCAGATTCCTTTTTTTCCACCGCACGGCTGCACCGAGTAGGATTATATATCACAGCAATCCACGGGGACGAAACTTTGCACGCTGGACCAGGCGTCTGTTAGGAAAAATGGCTAAAGGATCACGATACATCTTTGCTGTCGCCATGCAGCGACTGTCGGGAAGATGACGTCACTCGCAAGACAGTAGGCAAACATCCGACTTTTAAGTGAGAAGGTAAGTCGAATCACTAGCCGATCACCAGCCAAAATTCCAGTCTTGCCTGTAGGGCTCCAGGCACTACAAGTCTAATGCCAAACATAGAGTTATTTTGAAACATCGAGACAAATTGGGAACGTTTTGAATGTCACATTAAATCCTCCCTCCTCATAAAAATAAGGGTAAAAATTGGAATCTCTTTGATGTAGTACGCTTACAATAAAGCCCCTTATTTGTCTGAGGTGTAGAAACAAGCTGGTATGACTATTTTTGTCCCTTTGTTGTAAGTTTAAAGACAATATTTGAAGAAAAGGCTGATTTAAATAGGCGGATTAATTGTTATTAAGGGAAGAGGTATAATGAAGCATTAATTAATTGCTCAATGTAATGGTTTGTATTTACAATTATTTCTGTCAATTGACGACATGACACATAGATATCTAGAAAATAACGCTAGAAATAAATACACTGCATCCAATACATACTTCTCAGTCAATGGAAAGTTAAATAAAACTATTGTGCATTAATATATAGGGTCTGGGGAAAATGGTGTGAAAATCATGCATTTTCTTAAAAAGGTCCTAAAATCAAGCTGTTTTATTTATGTTAATTAATTTATTGATGTATATTAGGTTTGGCTTATATAGATTGAAAATATAGCATGGATTTTTCATGTTATCAAAATACTTTTTACGGAGTTATTTTCAGTTAGACAAGTATTGATAACCCCATTTTACCCCACCATGGGAGGGAAATGGGGGTAGAACAAATGTACTTGCATACTTTTGATAAAAATCATGTTAATGCTATGAATGAAAGAAAAGACACTCAATTTAAAATATTCTTAATATACAGAAAGAAAAAATGCACAGAAAAGGATTATAAGGATTATTTCCCAAAACATTTAGCTAAAGAAATAACCATAGCTGCAACAATTCCGGGTATATAATTAACCACTATTCGTAAACAGTATATTTTTATGAATTTTTTTCAATACAGCAATTACACTTTTGCAAACAGTAATGTCCGCGTTAAAGATTTCGCTATTGTCTAAGACAAAAATTACTGTTTACAAAAAGTGGTTAATTATATGCCCTGAATTGTTTCAGCAATGAATAATGTCCACGATTATCAAATTCAGGTTCACTCAGCATGTTGCAAATGTTACTTGAATCGACACACGGGTGTAGGCAGGAGATGACTGATGAGGCTGCAGCCACACCTGAAATGAGTAAACATAAGATATGAAAAAAAAAATACTTATTCGTAGATAAATTTGAAAGTTCCCTTGAAAAATTTGAGATTAAGCTACAGACCAAGCCAAATTTAATATTTTCTCTAATGTATGTTTTTCCAACTGCAAAGATTTAAAATTCGTTTTATGAATTTCTTTTTTCTTTCTTTTCTTTAATTCATTTTTCTATGTGAACACTTGTAGGCAAAATAAAGAGGTCCCCCCCCCCCCACACACACAAGAAAAAAAAAAAAAAGTTATACCGAATTTTTTTATAAGCATATAGCATTCTAGTTTTTGAGTTGTCAGTCACCCCCCGAAAAAAATTTTTGGCTACGCTATTGATTCCGCCAAGTTCATTTCTACAATAGACGGTAAATTAAAATGTAAATTTCAATGATTATAACTATTGCTCCAAGAATATTTACTGAAGAAGAAATAGAAATGCCAGTACCATATAGAACTATGCCATTTTACCCCACCTCAGAAAAAATATTAAAAACAGAAATTATACTTTTTTATATAATGCAGTTCTTTTGAAGTCTCTCTCCTAATACGTATCAACATACAAATGCTCTATCTAATTATAAGGAATCTAGAAGAAAGTTTTTCAATATCACTTATTAACAGGTAGTATGTTTACACAAAAAACAAGAAGTTTTGCGCAGATTAATGTTTTTAGAAATAGCCTAAAACTTCATTAGAAGTACTTTTTAGGGTGTTAAAATACATCTTCATAGAAAATAAATTGAAAATCTAAATTTTTATGCTGAAAAAAGGCATTTTTGAATATATCCCCATTTCCCCCCACATGATCCTGTGCAATATTTTGAAAAGTTTTACAGAGAATTTGCGTTTAAAGTACTTAAATTATAATTTAAATCAATCTTTTATATTAAGGTTTCAGTCGCATTTTAACTTATACCTATTATTTTCATATGTGGACCAACTTAGTTCATTCGGGCAAAGTCGCCGGAATAAATCTTTATAGAAGTCTTGTAAAATAATCCAAGAGCCTATTTTAATTTTAAGTTTGAGATTTAAACTTTAATATGTATGGATCAGTTTGTACCCATCTTCCCCATAGTGAAGCAAAGGTGGACACATCGTACACCTTCACAAGAATTTTCGTATTTGTGTTTCTTTAATACGTACGTTTAATTCCTAATCTACAATTCGAAATATAGGCAAATATTGGACTGTCCTACTTCATGCTAATCGCCAAAGCTTGCGGTCGTGGGTTCCCACTAGTGATGTGCCGTTCGTATAATTTCTATAATCGATTAGTACTGTTCGAATAGAATCAATAATCGATTAATCAAATAGTGAATATTCGCGATTTTAACTATTCGAATAGTATTCGAGGTTTCACGACTCGAATATTATTCGCGATTTCACTATTTGAATAGTATACGTGGTTTTCACTATTCGAATAGTATTCACGATTTCACGATTCGAATATTTGAATAAAAAAATAGATTTCACCATCCGAATATTTGGAGGGAAATCGAGATTTCACTATTCGAATATTCGAACAGAAATCGAGATTTCACTGTATGAATATTGAAAAGGTAATCGCAATTTCACTATTCGCAAAATATTCGAGATTTCGATTTTCGTGTGCTATTCGAATGCCATTTGTTGAGCGTTTGAGTGGACTTCTCAAAATCGATAATCTCGAATGCATTAAAAAATCGATTAATTCGAGTAGTTTTATTCATTCATGTCCAACAATAGTTCCCACTCTATTCCCCGGCTGTTTGTGCTCGCCCAAATATTATGATGTAAAAACATGCACTTAAAATGAGTAAATAATTTGTAATTAGGAACAAGTGAGGAACTGAGGTAACGGCCAAAAGAGCCATAGATCTCGATAAAAGTTCTCAGTTTCAAGAGTATCCAGGACTTGGCTTGTATTATTTTTTAAGCTGTTTTACTGAGTTGTCTTTTCTTGTTGTTGTAAAATGTTAAGAAATATGTTAACTATGCTCATTCCAAAGAACAACACCATATATTTTAATAATTTCAACAGCAGATCATCATCCATTTATGAAAGCGTAATCATAGCTGCCAACTCTTCCGGTTTTCCGGAAGATTTTCCACCACTAATTTTTACTTAGGAATTTAAGCTTAAAATAAGCCCAAAATTTTCTTGTAAAATAAAACTGCTTGAAGATAGTGGTGAAAAATCTTCCGGAAAAACCGGAAGAGTTGGCAGCTATGCGTAATATTGAGCATTGCTATATTATCAAAAGGGATTTTGTTCTTTAATTCATTTAAGAAAATACATCCGCTTTTATCCAGATAAAAAATCATCAGCTTCAGAAAAAAATAATCAGTTGTCTGTGTCAATAATCAGCTGCGGTGGAAAGCTTTTCTAAACGTAAGCCTGTACTTAGTCTCTGTGCAAAATGTAGGAAATTTGACTAATACTTATGCAATGTTGCTATTGACAGAGTTTTTTTTTAATATTTGTTTATGTATTTATTTTTTTAGCAAAACTAGTACGCGTTAAGGAACTAAAAAAGGCTAACTCCTTGAGTGGAAAATTGAGATTCAATGCTAAATTTGCATAATACCGTCGCTCGCACTATCAAATGTATCTCTCTCGTCAGTTTCTGATTTGTTACCGTAATATTTTTTCTTGTTCTTTCGTTCTACACAGCCGGTTTCCGGCCAAAACTTCTCTCTGTCAGCGTCGACCGTCTTGACCTATCTGATGCCAAGGTCCTCCACCCATTGTGCAGCCGACGAGGTATACAGACTGCGGTGCTGATATTTTAGTCACATTCCTTTGCACGCAATAAGTCATGCTATCAAGAGGTTGTGACTAGTGACCATCTTAGTCCGCGGTAGCCATACTAAAATAGTCAAGCTCCTTAGGTCACATGTCTCTTCGAGTGCAAAGGGGTGTGACTAAAATGGCAGCGCTGTAACCTGTATATCTGGTTAACCAAGCACCCAATCATACCAATTTTCCTTACCCATTTTCCGACTTTGCCCAGCCACCTCGTTCGTGGACTTCCTCTCTTTTTCACTCTGGCTTTTGAATTTCTGGCTGTTAATTTCTACATTGGGTTTTCATCCATATATTTGGAAATATGCATTATCCATCTTAGCTAAGAGGTCTTAATTATTTAATTAATATTATTTAAATTATTTGATGTCTAAAGAAAAGCGCACTAAAAATATGTTTGAGTACTGTAAAGTGAATAAAGCAATTTTATTGTTATCATCCGTTGATACCAACTGTTCCGGAATATAACCAACCACTCTTCGAAAAATGTAATTTTTTTGAGTATTTTCTGAAAATCGTTACCACCTAGCACGCTAAGCATAAAAATTTAGCATACTCTAAGCAAAAAATCCCTGTTTAAAATAAGTATTTAACTGTACTCCGGAATAGTTGGAAGCTACGTTATTATCGATTATTCCGTTCTTCCTACGCAGCTAGCAAAATTTTTTAAAAAGTGATGATTTTAAGAATTCAAGAATTTTGAAATGGAAATGTGGATTACGGCCAATTATCTACGCCGGGGGTGGGATTGCCTTCCGTGGGAGACTTTCTAAGGGGTCCTAACTCTTATTTACGTGACGTTTCGAAGAAAACGACGGAAAAATACGAACGGTTAGGTCGGCGGATGCGACCTGGTTTCGAACCAGTCACCTTCCGCTACAAAACTGTACAAAACGCTAGCGCTATGCCACTGGTGGGGGCTCAAGAATTTTCAAGCTGAAGACCAGAAATTCGTCGACTCAAACAGGCTCGCACGCACCGTTTTATTTTGCATTTTGTGAGACCGGGCAAACAGCTCAAGTAAAACGAAACGTGTGAACAGCAAAACTTCAGAATGAAATTCAATGAATACTTAACAAGATGTACCTTTTCGACATCCATTTTACATGATCGGTAAAATGGACAGAAAATCGTTGCAGATAGACTGGCTTTAACTTCTTCGTTTACATCGTCGCAAAGACGCGGGGTTCCCATTTCTCTTACCACGGTCCCTTTGTTCTTTGAAGAAAACTAATAGAGGCGTCCTTGCAACAATGTAAACGAACTTTCTAAGTCTCGTAACAATCATAGACATGAAAAATTTAAATACGAACTAAAAATATTCCATGAACGTTCTGTACGATTTCAAATTCTCTTGTATATTGAAACTCTGCATCCAGAAATTAAATATGGCAAAGTCAAAAATATCTGCAAGACTCTAGAAATACAGTGTAGCATGAATATTTAAAAGTTGATGAAAATTTTCCGACTTTTATCGAGCATTAAACAAATATTAACACGCTTTACATCTAGGGTATTACACTCTTAAACATTTAAAATCAGAAGCTATAAATCACTGAAAGATAGAGTAGAGGATTCGTGGAAATTTCAACAAACTTTACGAACATTAAAAAAGTTTAAACTACAATCCGAGATTTATTGCCGGTAGAATTTTTCCTCTTGAAGTTCATGGTAACAGAATGCTGATAAAATAAATATTTCTACACGTTTTATATTTGCATGGGATCTTAATAAACCTTAAAACCATGTCCACAGCGCATCAGCCTTAATGTACCTTTTACATGGTGTTTCAGGATATAAATGATTTTAAGACTCGGCTACAACTTTTAGAAACACCTTGTGCAGTTTTATGAGCTCGAAATAGGTAATGACTTGGAATCATGCAAATCAGGAAGATTTCTTTCCAGATATTTAGGTCATAAGAAAGATTATATTAGTTTCTTAGTAGCTTTTTAAAATCTTGAATTCAGAATGTTTCGGTTCATTCAAACAATTTGGATTTTAGATATTTCTAAAAAAAATTCAAAGGTGATCTCTGTTTCGGGTGATTGAACACACAACAAAATAAGTAGCATTGACCAGAGAAATTATGCATAAGAAAGTAATCGCACCAAAAATGCTTTGAAATGTTGCAAAATTCCCTCCACCATGATTTCCTGTAACACAAACTAAAACTACTTAAAATTTCTGATGAATTTACTCATGCACAAGAACATTTTAGTAATTTGAGATAGAAAATTTTATTTTACGACAAATAAGGAAGTTTAATCATACAGTCATCATTAATTATACAGTATGATAAGGATATAGATCATAATTATTTTATATTAGAAAGATATTTTAATTTTTATATTTAATTTCAGTTATGTCCCGCAGTGGTCTGGGCGCTAAACTCCGTTCCCATAAGAACATGACAAATGAAGCAGCATCCGGCTTGGCCAGTGCTTGGGAGGGTCATCTCCCTCTCGGCAGTCCGCTGTGAAACCGTGTACGCTAATGGGAGCTGGTGCACGTAAAATCCGTCGTGGCTCCAATGTCCTTCAAGTTGTTAAACGATACCTCTGGGGGTGCCGATTTCAGGTGGTGGTTGGTCCCTCATCTGGAATCGGTTCAAAATTAGGGACCAACAACTAGAAGTCCAACCCCCTCGGGGGCTCTGGCACCCCTCTTTCCATGAAAAGGGTGTCGTCTATCCATGTGTCGTCTATCCATGGACACGACAACAACTTCAGTTATTTGGTATTACTTGTAGCTTTCACCAGAAGTCTTAAGTAGTTTATGTTTATGAAAACATAACTTGAAGACTCACCGGAGTTGCAATTGCGTCTGTCCTCGTGACTGATGAGCTATGCCGGCAACCGCGCTGAAATCTTGGTCATTCCCCTTTTCATTCGACGTGTTATGTGACCTGGAGTACGACTACTTCAGTGTGGCTGTCTCGGAATAAGATGGTAACACCATCTTGGTCAAATGACTTTTCGAGTGCAAAAGATTGTGACTTAAATATCAGAACCATAGCTTGTATTCGTCAGCCACGTTTTGCCCTTAATCTTTCTATATGTATGTGCTGGTACAGCTCGTCATATAATGCGAAAGGGTTAAACAACTGTTTAATTATATATATATATATATGTAGGAGGCGACGTCGAAATAAGACTGGAAGCACTCCTACGGTTCTCAATCACGTTTATTGCTCGGCTAAATATAACAGAAGAACTATTTACAAAAGAAAGGAGAGATTTTGCAGAACATGAATAAGCGGGGTCGGTCACAGGGATAGGTTTCCTTATCATGCAGGAGCCACTGGCCACCTTCTCGTGGTCGTTCTGGAGTCGAATCGCCTACGCGCGATCAGAGAGCTACGTCCGACATCGCTCCTACGCGAGCGTGGTCTCGTTCGGATCTGATACCTTGAGCTCCTAGACTCTGATAACCTGCGGTTTCTGTAGACGTGAGGTTGTGATGCCATCTGCTGGAGGGTTGCGCCTCTTGATTACCACAACGCTCGGCCATCGACGTGTGAGGACCTCCGAACCTGAAATTTAAAATGAAAAGAAAAAAAAAACGAAAAAGAAAGAAAATGATGATTAAAAAAAACAAAAAGAGATGTTGAGAAAAGGAAAAATAAAGTTTGTAGTAGGATGATCTCAAATTGCAGTTCCTGTAGACCAGGGTTTCCTGTAGTCAGCTGAAGTGGAAGTTGCTTCTGGTCCTTCATGAGATCCTACTTTTGCTACATCGTAGCGGTCATGTGGTTTTATTTTTATAACTTTGTACGGTCCTAAGAACTTGGGTCGTAGTTTCAGACCTCCTCCAAATTGGGTTCTTTGGATTGCTACCAAGTCGTTGACTTTATAGACAGGAGCGGTTTTGCGGCGTCGATTGTATTGCCGTCGGTTTTCTTCTTGGATTTTTAATATATTTTTCTTGGCTTCTTCAAGTATATTTTCTTTCTCCTGGATTGTGGATTTCAGGAATTCTTCTTTAAGGATTTCCTTGATATGTTGGTCTTCTTTTTGTTTCATTTTCACACCTATCATCAATTCGAATGGAGTGAATTTGGTGGATCGACTAACAGTACTATTGATGATTCGTTGAACATCTGGGACGAACTTGTACCATTTTGTAGGATCTTCAATCGACAATTTTGAAAGAACTGGGATGAGAATTTCATGCATTCGTTTAACCTCGCCATTGCCTCTTGGCACTCCAGTTGTGATCGATATGTGCTGAATTCCTTCATCTTGACAGTAATCTGCAAAGTCCTTTGACGTGAAGGCAGATCCCTTGTTGGATTTAATTCTCGAGGGATTTCCGAAAACAGATTGTTGGGATTTGAGTTTCGTTAGAGCTTCTGTCTTAGATGTATCTTAGATTTGACAAGAGAGATCTTAGATTTGACAAGATAGAACCAGTTGAATTTTGTGAAACCATCTACCACTGTAAAAATATGTTGGTAGTTCTTGTTTGTGGATGGTAGAGGACCTATAAAATCAATGTGGTATGTGCTTTGAAGAAATCCATTCGAATTCTAAAATAACTCGGCTTTGAAAATAATCAGGTCTTTCTTTTCTTATTTTATTAACCACACGACAAATATACTATTTACAACACATATACAGATCCATAAAACAAACCGAAGGAACATTATAAACTCTACGGTTTCATCTTAGAACATGGCATTTTTAACTGCGTAGTAGCAGGGTCTGGAAAAAATTCACAACAAAAAATATTTCCCCATCGGCGCCCCTCGTGCAGGGAAATGGACGCGACTCTTCGGAGTCGCGACATCCTCCAGCCCCGATGAAGATACTCATCCACATTTTCACTTGAATACAATTTAGATACAATAAAGTACCAATACAACAACACAATATAAAAACTCAATGTCCAAATGAATACAATGAAATATAGCAGGAAATAATTTGACACACAAACCTTTAAACATACTTTTCTAATACAAAAATTCTAATCTCTTCTTTTTTATGTTTTTTTTTATAAAAAAAAAAAGTTAATACCTGAGTTCAAGGTGGTAGAGAAGTTGAATTGGCCGTTTGATCTGACCTGAAGCAGTCTGCAGAGTGACACTTCTTACCTTTTGATCTCGTCCTCTATGAAAGTTAATGACCTTACCAATTTTCCACATCTGGCGTGGTGCTTTATCCTCACCTACAAGTACTACGTCATTTATATTAAATTCAACATTTGGAATCATAGGATTTATGAAATTACAACTTTTAAGTTGGAGAAGATATTCTCCCTTCCATCGTTTCCAAAAGGCATTTAACAGTTTTTCTCGGTACAAGAATCTTCTCACAAGATTGTTTTTGTCCATGTTCTGTGGATTGATAGAGCCAGCCCAATGAGGTAAGGCGGTAGACCTCCTACTCGTCAAAAAATTGGAAGGAGAGAGAGGGAATGGTTCTTCAGGTTCGTTGTACACGTACGTTATAGGCCTAGAATTCAAAATTGACTCTGTTTCTGCCAAAATGGTTAATAATTCCTCAAAATTTAAGTGAGCCCTCCCCAAAATTTTCCTCAAAATGGCTTTTGTCATTTTCACCATTCTCTCCCAGTAACCACCCCACCAGGCTGCTCGTTCAACAATATATTTCCATTTAATACCCTTTTTACCAAAGAATTGTTGAACTGATTCTTTTTGAAGGTTACCGTATAAAGTTTTCAGTTCGAGTTCAGTTCTTTTAAACGTCTTTGCGTTATCGGATTGAACAATTCTACATAAACATCTTCTTGATATAAAACGTCTAAACGCTGAAAGGAAGTCCTCAGTGCTCAGGCTGGATACGGCTTCTAGATGGAGTGCGCGCGTAACCGCGCAGGTAAACAGAGCAATGTACACTTTGTCCTTGTCCTTTGTATACAGAGGTCCTGCAAAATCCACTCCGGTGATCTCAAATGGATTTGATTCATTAATTCTGTCGACTGGAAGCGGTGCAGTTACTTGACTGCCCCTTTTGGCCTTGTATCGTCTGCACACGAAGCATTTGTGGAGGCAAGTCTTTATGGCTTGTCTGCCGCGGATGATCCAGTATTTTTCTCTTACTTGCGTAAGAGTGTCAGAAACACCAGAATGGAACACATTTTCGTGTTCATTCATAATTACGAGGTCGGTGAATCTTGATTTAAAAGGTAGAATCATAGAATGTTTTTCGTAAAACTTAAAGTCAGAGTTCTGCAATCTGCCTCCAAGGCAAATAAGTTTATCAGTATTTAGAGTTTGGTTTAAGCTGAAAAGTTTTGATTCTGGACTAATGGGTGTCTGTTCTTTTAACTGATCATATTCCCTTGGGAATTCTACTCGTTGTGTCATACGCACCCAATATTTCTCAGCTTCTTCCAATTCTTCGGTACTTGGGGTACCTGATCTCTTTTGTAAATTAAATTTATTTGATTTGCAATTGTTAATGAATCGATGAATGTACGCTGTGATTCTCAAGATTTTGTTTAGATTGTTAAATTTGTTTAAATCAATAAGAGGTTCCTTAGACTCCTGGCACAGCTGCAGAAGGACTGGTAATTTTCTTTTTTCCTTTTGAACTTCTTCCAAGTCACTTTCTTCCATCATATTGTTTACTGGAACATCATCGTTGAATAACCACGATGGCCCCGTGAGCCAATCTTTATCATCGATTAGTGCATTGATACTTATCCCTCTAGTCAGCTTGTCTGCTGGGTTCGTTTTCCCGCTACAACGGTGCCAGTTCATTGGATTCGTCTTCTCTTTAATTTCGCACACCCTATTTTTCACAAAGGGTTTCCAGTCTTTCGCAAACCCTCGAATCCAATGCAGACAAATGCTTGAGTCTGTCCACAAGAAGGTGTTGTTTTCCTTTATCATCGGAAAAGTTTTTATCAAGTACGAACACAGTCTTGCCCCGATTAATGTTCCAAGCAGCTCTAATCTTGGCAAGCTAATTTCTTTCAGAGGTGCCAAACGTGATTTAGCTATCACAAAACTAGTTTTGACTGTACCTGCACTTTTCATTCTGAAATAAGCCACACAGCCGTATACCTTAGGACTCGAATCTGAAAACACGTGGAGTTCCAACTCTGTGATCCTTCCCTCAAAATATTTCCTTGGAATCACCATACTCTGGATGTATGTAACTTCTGAGATCCAATTCCTAAATCTTTCACTTAAGTCTGGGGGAAGAGGTTCGTCCCATGGAATTCCCCTCTCCCACAGTTCCTGCATCATTATTCTGATTCTGATCGTGAAGGGAGTCAAAAGACCCAGTGGGTCGAATACCATACCACTAACAGTTAGAACCAATCTTTTGGTAAGAATAGTTTTTATGGTTATTTCAGGAATGTCCAATGCGACCGTTAGGATGTCGTGATCATTGTCCCATACCAGACCAAGAACCTTTAGAGGAACATCTTCATTTGGCGTTTTACGGCATTCAAGATTTTGAGAGTTCCAAATTTCGCGTAGTTCTGGCGAATTCGTAACCCACTGTCTCAAGTTCATACTAGCTTCTTTCATTATTTCAGTGGCGTCCCAAGAAATTAGTGCTGCCTCTTTCACAGTTTCTGCATCGTCGATTAAATCGTCAACGTAAAGATTTCGTAGAATTTCACAAGCATCTTTATGCTCCTTAAAATACTTCGGTATGTGATGTTTTATAGTTGCCGCTAACAGGAATGGGCTGCACTTAACCCCGAAGGGAACGCGTTTCATTCTCAAGACCCTGATGCGACAATCACTCAAATCGAGGTTTGTCCCACACTCTTTTCCCCATAAAAATTGCAAAAATTTACGATCTTCTTCTGCTATACTAATCTCCAAAAATGCTCTCTGAATATCAGCACAAAATGCTATGGGGCGATATCGAAACCTCAAAATAATTTTAAGTAAATCCGGGTTGAGATTCGGACCACTGTCTAAACATTCATTAAGAGAAAGATCATTTTTGGCCTTAGAGGAGGCATCGTAGCAAATTCTGACTTTAGTCGTTTTCTTTAATTCTCTTACTACGCCATGGTGTGGCATAAAATACCCTACGCTATTATTGCCAAAATTTGAAGTAACCTCTTCGATAATATCATCATTTCATTGCTCCTTTAGAATAACTTTATACCTTAAATATAATCTCCCACTTCGCCTAAATGTATTATTCAAGCTAAACAAACGTCTTTTCGCTACATCATAGTTATTATTTAATTCTCCATGATCCTGTCGCCATAATAATCGAGTCTCGTACCTGCCATTTTTTATATTTAAGGTTTTGTTCAAACATTTCTAATATTTCCGTGTCTGATTGTGATACTTTCGGTTCTGATATTCCAATTGCTTCCAAATCCCATAAACATTTTACCCTATCATTTACATCGTCATTAGAAACACTTAAATGAGAAACATGCACTTTCCAACTCTCAGATTCACCCTCTTTACCTTGTATAACAAATCCAAATATGCTATCTGTAGCCACTAATCGTTTACTTATTCTAACATTTTTTCCTAGTAATATATCCCAAATGTAATCCGATCCGATCAGCAAGTGTATTTGTGAAAAATTTCCGAGATCAGCTAATTTTATTTGTTTCTGAAATGCTAACTCTCTAACCCATGTCGATGACACTTAAATTTGCCCTTTCGTAATATAATGAATGTTTGAAGATAAACTGACTGGTAGTTATTTTCTTTAATTTTATTTTCTTCGCAAAATAGGGATAGGGAACTCTCTGAGAGAGTTTCGGTTTCAGGGGGATTCTGCTGGGGAGAAAAATTTTGTTTCGGTTTCTCATTTCCACAAATTAATGAGCTATGTAAATATTGTTGGTTGCAAATTTTGCACTGCTGATTATTCTTTTTGAAGCAATATTTTGCTGTATGCTTTCTGCCCAAGCAACAGAAGCATCGCCCTTGGCTTAACAACGATTTCTTTCTATCACTGACATTTAAATTACAATTCTCACTCTTATGGGATTTTGAACAAAAAACGCAATTACGGTTATCAACAGTCGAGATAAGTGTCGAAGCAGTAGGAACATTTCGTTTAGGGGAATATGGGTATTTAGATTTTGAATAATTATAATTAATTGCTGATTTATGGCTTACATTTTCAGTTACGCTGCTTCTCTGATTTCCTAACAAAAGTGATGCTTCCCGGCACTCTATCTCCTTTCGCAAAAATTCTATTAAATCCTTTATATCAAATAACTCTTTCGATTTACGTTGCCTATTATATAATAAATTTAATTCTTCGGGAAATTTCTGTAAAATTATTGGCGAAAGGAGACTGCTATACGTGCCAGCAGCCACTCCCAAGGAATCTAGGGACCTAACTTGAATTTCGATATCGTCATACATTTTTCTTAAAGCCACAACATTATGGACATTCTTAACAGAATCTATTAATAGCAATTTATTCATATGGCAAGAAATAATTAAATCTGTTCTCCCAAACCGTTCTTTTAACAATGAAATAGAAGAGTCATAGTTCTCATCGGTTATAGGAAACCCTGACTCAGCGGATAAAGCAGTTCCCTTTAAATAAGTTTTCAAATACGCGAATTTTTCAATGTTGCTAAGCGAGTCATTATTGTGTATTGCTACTTCATAGGAATTCCAGAAGTCAAGCCAGTCGGTACTATTGCCGTTGAACGTAGAAATATTTAACCGGGGAAGTTTCACAAGCGAGTTATCATTTTTAATGCTATTTCTACTAGTATTATTCGACTCGACATTATGGAGAAGTTCATTTTGCTTTATTGGATTAGATTGTTTTTCTAATGAAACAACGCATCTGTCAATTTTCGTTTTCAAAATAATACCTGTTTCTTTATATTTTTCATTAGCGAGCAGTTCCTTTTCTATTTCTTTAATTTCAATAATATTCTCAATTTCCTCATCCAATCTACCCAATTCCTTTATTTTTTCAAGTTGATTTTTGAATCCGTGCAATTCATCAATTTTATTTTCTATCGTGAACTCTGGAGTTAATTGACACTCGATTGCACTTTCGATTTTACTCGCGAGTTTCGTAAACAATGATCGAACAGTTGTTCTTTTAGCCTTTGATCTTTCAATATCCATTTTATATTAATTCAAAATTAAACAGCTTATCCAAAATTTAAAATCAAATCAATTAGATAAATTAAATGAGGGACCTACCTCAATCCAAGAATGTCGCATCAGAATCTAACATCACGTCCGATGGTCACCATGAAGAAATCCATTCGAATTCTAAAATAACTCGGCTTTGAAAATAATCAGGTTTTTCTTTTCTTATTTTATTAACCACACGACAAATATACTATTTACAACACATATACAGATCCATAAAACAAATCGAAGGAACATTTTAAACTCTACGGTTTCATCTTATAACATGGCATTTTTAACTGCGTAGTAGCAGGGTCTGGAAAAAATCACAACAAAAAAAATATTTCCCCATCGGCGCCCCTCGTGCAGGGAAAACGGACGCGACTCTTCGGAGTCGCGACACGGCCAATTATCTACACTAGCGGATCTAGGCCGGGGGTGGGATTGCCTTCCGTGGTGAACTTTCTAAGGGGTCCTAACCCTTATTTACACAAAGTTGCGCAGAAAACCACGGGAAAACTCCGAACGGTTACAACGGCGGGCATGACCTGTTTGAAAAGTTTGGAGCTAGGGGGTAATGGTGGTGATGGATTTTTCCTAAGTTTAAAAGCAATCCTTCAACAACAATGAAAAGGTAAGGTAAAATATATTCACAAGGTTAAATTGTAAGTTTCAGCATAAAATATCAAATTGAGCAGGAGTGTTTAGCAAATTTTGTATAAGTTACCCTGAAAGGCTGTACGCAATTGTTTTGGTTTAGAGTATAGAGGTAGTCCTTAATGTATGTGAAAAAGAAACTTTGAGAATAATTGTTTATTCACATCTTTTTTTCATGTGGTACTAACTCCACCTTGTCTAACTTAAGTTACATACAGAAAACAGAATCATGATATACATTTTTTTATTTTTTTGGACTAGATCAGCATAAAATTAGGTGTGTGTAAGCAGAATTTAATGTAAGAGCTATTTATTTATTTTTCTTTTTGCTACCATGTAACCAGTGGCGGATCCAGAAATTCTGTTTTGGGAGGGGCTAAATGTTGAAAGAAGCTTATTTCACCCAAACAAAATGTACAATAAAGCAAAATTGTAGTCTAAACCAATGTAAAAACTTTTTTTAGGGGTGCAGGGGGGGCTAAGTGATTAAAAAAGATCACTTTACATATTCAAAGTGCATACTGAAGCAGAATGTTACCCTTTAGCAATCTCATTTTTGGGGGGCTGAGCCCTCCTAGCTCCTCTCCTGAATCCGCTACTGCATGTAGCAATATGTAGGAGGGGGGAGGGCAATAGGTATCAATGATACAATTTTCTTTACATTTTACAGCATATATACTAATTAAGTTATTTACGATATGTGTACTATGAATTTCATTTACAGCATATGTACTGATTAAATGTTAATTACAGCACACATACCATAAATTATTTTTACAGCCTATGTACTGATTAAAAATTATTTACGGTATATGTACTATAAATTTCGTTTACAGCTTACATACCATTTTAAAAATTAATTATGGTGCTTTTATCGTAAATTTCATATACGGTATATGTACAGGTAATGTAATTTTTTACGGTACATATACCATATAGGAAATTTATGGTATATGCACTTTTTTAACGATATATATATATATATATATATATATATACTGTAAAATATTTTATGGTACTTAATGCCATTTGTGAAATTTACGGTATATGTACTCGTCCCAAAGCTGCCAGTACATGTACCGTTATTTGGGTCTGAAATCTTTTCCAGTGTATAACAGTGGTAGATTATTGCAAGTTTGCCGGGGGGGGGGGGTTGTTAGTTAGAAGATTGACATATACATCCATTTTATGGAAGTAAAATAGGATCTTTTACATTAATTTCTTTTTTCTCGGGTAGGGGGGCTGTCGCCCCCTCTTCCCCCCCTTTTAATCCGCCCTTGGGCGGATTAATGCAAGTTTGTCAGGGGGGGCAGTTAGAAAATTGACATATATATCCATTTTATGGAAGTAAAATAGGATCTTTTACATTTTCTTTTTTCTCGGGGGGGCGGTCGCCCCCTCTGCCCCCCCACCCCTTTAATCCGCCCAAGAGCGGATTAGTGCAAGTTTGTCAGGGGGGGCAGTTAGAAAATTGACATATATATCCATTTTACGGAAGTAAAATAGGATCTTTTACATTAATTTCTTTTTTCACGGCGGGGGGTCGCCCTCTCCGCCCCCCTTTAATCCGCCCTCGGTGTATAAATAAAACACTAAAGAGAGTTTTCTTATCTTGGTTTAATCTTATACCATACATTTGGTTAGAGAAAAAACCTCGATGTTGTTCAATCACTTACCGTACATTTGGTTAGATTTAAAACCCTAATCTTGGTTCAAGCTTTAACCATATAGTAGGTTAGAGAAAAATTCTATATATTGGTTCAAGCGTTAACCATATAATTGGTTAGAGATAAATCCTGTATATTGGTTCAAGCTTTAACCATATAATTGGTTAGAGAAAAATCCTGTATATTGATTCAAGCTTTAACCATATAGTCGGTTAGAGAAAAATCCTAGATCCTGGTTCAACGCTTCACCGCAAAAATGGTGCTTGAGGAAGCACCACTAAAATGGTGAATCCTAGCACCACATTTTTCAAAATATCGGTTGCAGCTAAATTCGCACCGGAATTTCGGTGAAACGTTGAACTATTTTTCTAACAGTGTAGTCATGCGACTCAGCAAATTTGGACCTTCTTTTCATTAAGGGGACTTAGTACCTTTGAACGTCCAAAAAATCGATTTTTCAAAAATAATTTTAAAACATAATTCAGGTTGTCAGGAATATTTTAAAACAAACTGCACCAAAATCGAACGAAAATTGTGCCCGCAGCAATTAAAAGCAAAACAGCTAACATGGGATTTCCCTTTAAACGCACTGTAAAGAAACTTGATTTTCTCAGTTTCTGATTTTTGCACTTTCCCACAAGATTAAAAAAAAAGTTATAAATGGAAAGTTATGAAATTTTGCATGTAGGTTGTATGTATATATATTTATTCTCTGAACCTCAGATTTGATAAAGGGACCAATATATTTTATTTTATAACATGATAAATGACATAATTTTAAAATTATTGAAATTTTTATAATTTATTATGTTATAAAATAAAATATAATGGTCCCTTTATCAAATCTGAGGTTCAGAGAATAAATATATATATACATACAACCTACATGCAAAATTTCATAACTTTCCATTTATAACTTTTTTTTTTAATCTTGTGGGAAAGTGAAAAAATCAGAAACGGAGAAAATCAAGTTTCTTTACACTGAGTTTATAGGAAAAGTCCATGTTAGCGTTATTACTTTTAATTGCTGCGGGCGTAATTTTCGTTCAATTTTGATGCGGTTTGTTTTAATATATTCCTAACCATCTGAATTATTTTTTAAATTATTTTTGAAAAATTGATTTTTTGGAAGTTTAAAGGTACTATGTCCCTTTAAGTAAATTTTTAAAAAATTACAATGTAGAGTAGTGGCGTACCCAGGAATTCATTTTGGGGGGTGCATATCGTCATCACCATGAAAGAAGTAATGTACCACTTGGTGAAATCTAAAAAATATCCCATTATGGTCTCCCATATAGGAGTTCGCCCCCCCCCCCGTCACAGTTATCGGTATAGTAAACAATCTTGTAGCATACTGAAATCTTTCAAATTAATTATGTTTTCAAGAGTTTGAAAACTCAAGATGAGCTCCTCAAATGCATGGACGGCTCAAATTACCGCCCATGCACAAGTTTCTTGTTTCTCCTATTTAAGCATGTTCACGAATTAATATAATTTTTATTAAAGGTTACAAAATTGAACATCAAGGGGAAATGTAGTAAAGATACCATAAGAACGAAAATTCGTATTTATCAGAATCGGCGGAATCCCACATCGTTGAAAACTCGATAAAAGTCATTTAATGATTGAAAAAACAGCCACAATTTAAAGAATGGTCAAAAAGAAGAGGTTATAATAAAATGAAAATTTTCATACAGATTATTTTCTACAAGGTTATATTTATTCTCCCTGCTTGTTTTTGCAAAATATTTAAGAATTCTTCACTTTCAAAAAATTATTTTTTATACATGTATGACAGGGACCATTTAAACACATATCAAATTTACTGTTTCTTAAGAAATTTTTTAAACATTTCATAGTTGAAAACGATCTTTCAGTAGCGTCACAAGCAAAGTGACTAAAGTTTTTAAAAGTTTATGGATATTCGGTAAAATATCATCGTGCGCGCTGCGTACGACTGTACTTGTACAATTATATGTACTATATTGTACAATACTTGTAAAATTATATTAATGACTGTACTTGTAAAGCTTCTATAGGAGTTAATCTAATCTGTTGTGCCAGTAATTTCTTTTTACATAGCTGATTTTTTATAATCATTAGCATTCTTAGCATTTCTAATTTGTTCTCATCTGTAGGTATGAGGTTATTTCCAGCGAAACTAAAATATTTATTTATCTAAAATTTCTTTCTGTTTGCTGAAGTTTTCTTTAAGATGTAAAATTACAGCATTCAAAAATTTATTACTTTTACTTGAAATTGTAATTAATGTACACTTTTCTGCTACAAATTGATGGGTGGAATTTTTTTTCGCCAGATTATAAAAAACTTAAAAGCGCCCACTAATTCCTTTTACTCATTCTGAGATGAAAAATTTAAAAAAAGAATGAAATGAATTTAAAGTTATAAAATTATGAACTTAGCAATTCGAGCAAAAGAAAATGGATTGAATATTTACTGACTGTTCTCCGTTTATGAATATGAAATCAGAGATTATCGCTAACTGTTCGGAGAGGGGGAGGGACATCTTCCATAGAAATAATATTCCATAGATATACAACAGGGATGGACCCTCTCTTTCTCTCTCCTCCTGCAAACTCTGACCATTGGCCTCATGAACACAAAGGCACATTTTTAGAGTCATCAAAGACTTTCTATTATTTTTTCAAGAATTCACTTAGCTGGAATCATGTTTTCCTTTCATGATGAAAAAAATTTTTTGGAAAAAATCAGGTTTTTTTTTTTTTTTTTCACTTGAAATATTTCCATTTTCAGAAATCTTGGGGGGTGAAAATGTCCCTTTGCACCCCCCCTGGGTACGCCACTGGTATAGAGCATCGATGAACCGAAGTAAGCAGAACTGATCATTTACGGAAATTTTGAAATTTTAGATAATCGAGAATGCTTTATTTTGGAGATTATACACTACTGGATGAGTTATTTGTTGTGATCAAACGTACTTTATAATAAAGTTAAAAAGAAATAGAAGAAAATAAACAAAAAATACAAAATTGTAGTAACACAGTACATTGTAACTTGAAACATGCAAAAAGTAGGTTCATAAATGTATGCATTTAAGTTTGGTTTGGCGCAAATTTAATTGTTTGTATTTTGCAGACTCTATATGATAACATTTATCATGAGAGAATTCCGTTTCTTTTTTTTTAATTATTTTTTGCGATAAGCTAATTAATTTTACCAAAGAATGATTTGAAATTCGAACAGTGCTTCGACATTTTAAAGTTGCTTTTGTTATTAACTAGTTCTATCACCTTAAAGTTGGTCGAATTGACCCAAATTCACATTTTATAGTTAGTGACCCTCACAATTACATAGCTGCAAACCTTCCCGATTTCCTCGGGCGATTTCCCACCACTAATTGTTACCTAGCAATTCATGCTCAAAATAACGCCAAAAATTTAATGAAAAATAAAGCTGTTTAGCGAGTACTGCACAAAACTTAAAATTATTTCTATAAAGCAGCGGAACGGATTAATCCTTTATAAGATTGTTATTTTTACATTTGACGCAACTGGGTGTGGGAAAAGACTTTACCCTATTCCCGAAAAATTAGATTTTCTAGTACAAAATTAAGAGATGGAGTTCCTAAAGAAGCCTAATGCCCAACATAGAAATATGAAAGATGTTTAACTACGCCTCATACAAGGTATTTACTTTTGTATTGGATTCTATCCAACTGAAAACAATTAAAAATACCTATATTACTTTTTAACTGTGACGTCACACAGTTTTTGAGAAAACTAATTGCAGGTGTGGTTTTATTGTATTACCTTTTTTTTTCGGGGGGGGGGGGCAAAATGTATTTTTAAAGATATTAACGAAAAAAACCTTAAGGGCGTTTTGCAATAAAATAATCCATAGTTCTAAATAAATATATTTCACTCATGATTCACACTCGTGGTTTTTACACGAGCAAAAACAAAATTTGAGTCAAAAGAGTATAAATATTAAAAGATGGAAGTTTTATTGGGAAAATTAGACATCACTTTTAAAAAAATAACCTTCTTAAGCAAATGAAGTACAATATTCAGAATCAACTTATTATTTACGTCACTCATTTTCTGGATCGCGTTGATACGATTTAGATTACTTGAATTCTTTAAAACTACTCCATTAAAAGAGCACCACATATCTCACGAGCTGTTTAAAAGTTAAACAAATTTCGAGAGAAGCTAAAAATGTACAAAACGGCTCTTTACAAATTTTGCTGTGTTTACTAAAAAATAAGAAAGTTTATCAAAGCTATACCCAACTACTTTCCGGTTAAACTAATTTTGAAATATATTTTGAGTAAAAGTCTTGTAAACTAGCATTTATTTTTACGCCTGAAATGATTTATTTCTATTACTTACTAACTTTTTAAGAGCTGTTTGACCTGCGGGACCTATCAAAAATTATTAGGCATTATTGAGAGATTTCAGTGATCACTTTTAGACTCAATGCAAATATGAGCAATCTCGAAGATTGTATTAAAAAATAGTTAAACAGCAGTAAGGAAAAAAGAAAGAAAAAAAGAAAACATTATTTTTACATTTAAACAGTCAAGAATTTTATGTATGGAAAACATTTAAAATGCTTCTTACCTTACCTTTAAAATCATTTCAAATACTCTGACACTAATGTCATTTTCGAAAAAGAATACTTAATAAAATCTTTAAAATCTTTGTCATGCTAAAAGTCCGCGAGTTGAACACACCAGAGGGGATGATGTCACTTGTAATTCCAGGACTAATGTTGAACGATATAAAAATGCGCCAATTGCCTTAGGGAGATTTAATTTACTAGTTTTTCTCGGCCACCGTAGACGATTTGATGTTTTGTTTACATTGGAATACGTTTGAGAAGTCGTCTGTGATAAATTCAATCTAAAGCTTATTCTGTGAATTTGCCCTTTTATCTCTAAAGATTTATCAAAAATTAAAATATTTAAATTGGACGTAACTTTATATAGTGAAAAGTTCACTGAAGTTTTCCTACTTCAAAGAAACTAGTATTGACAATTATAAAACAGTAGAAAAACATGGTATTTGAAGTAAACGTTTTCAATAATCAATATTAACTGATATACTGGTACTTTTGTCAACTTGAAGTACTACAAGTTATTAAAACTCATTTAATGTAAATAGTTGTTTAAAATTTTAAGTAAGGCATTTTTTTATTTTTTAAACTAAAAGGCAAAAGAATTTAAATCAATTCGAAAAAAGAAAAACATCGTGAAATTTTGTCCTGTATAAAAATAACTGATTATAATTAAAACTTAATTAGATTTCTAATCAAACAATATGCTGTTCTTGCGTATATTTAAGTACAAAGGCAATAATTATCTAACCAGTTTAGTTTTCCTCTAAAGCAATAAAAGTCAGAGTATTAAACCCTTTTAGGTATTAGGAAGGGGGAAGGGCACCCCCCCCCAAAAAAAAAGGAAAACGATAAAATGAAATTAAGCCTTCTCGTGAAAAATTGGGCTTTTTCACCTGCCTACGTACATTACTTTTCCGCCAGTTTACTTTTCCACTTTTTGCCACCCCCCCCTTCCCCCCCAATGAATTAATTTTATTGCTGCATATCTGCTCCATCTATATATAAGTAATATAATTGCAGGAATGTATTTTTTTTTTTAAATATCTGTATAAGTTTACATCAAATTTGTGAGAAAACCGTAATTAAAAACCATTAACAAAGCTGATCAATTATTTGACCAGGTAACTTTTTTAAATGTAATGCAAATTATCATAAAAATAGTAGAATGTAAGCATACGACATAAAGATACACGGCTTTAAAAAGATTTTTAAAGATATGCAATATTAACATAAAAGCAAACTTGCAGAATACACGAAAAGAAAATGTACGATTGAAAATAAAGAATAAATAATTAAAAAATGAACTTTGCATAAAGTTTTCTATTTTAACAAATTAAATAACTTGTTGTAAAACAGTGTTTTTAATCACTTAATTTGTAAAAAAAAAAAAAAAAAAAAAAAAAAAAAAAAAAAAAAAAAACGAATAATGGTATTTACTGATTTAATGATTTCATAAAAATCCTCACGCATCTTGCATTCTGTATTCTTAATTTTTTTATTTATTTATTATTTTTATTATGAAACCATTTAACAAGCATTAAATCTTACCCCCCCGCCCCCCCCCCAAATAAAAAGAAAGAAAGAAAAGAAAAAAGAGAAAAAACAAAGAAAGAAAGAAAGAAAAAAGAGTGGGACAAAATTGCTTAAGGATGTATGTCGAAGAAAAAAAAACTCTGTTTTTAGTCTTGGTACACAAATTGAAAAAAAAAAAACTAATTGCACCATGGTCTCCAAAAAACTCCAGATGGTTCTTCATAAGCAACTTTACACACTTCAATAAGCGAAAAAGCTGCGGGTTTTGTGAAATTTTCAGAAAAATTCTTAAACATGGACATAGGCGTAGAGTTATATGGGCCCGTGGGGCTCGAGCCCCCCCAATAAATTGTGAATAGGGGCTGAGCCCACCCAATAATTTACCACTAAATACAGAAAATTAATTTATACTAACATAAAAAAAAGTATTTCACGCCATTTACAAACGTTTAAAAAAACCTTTACTTGGACTTTTAAAAATTTTCTTCGTTTGATTTAAATCATGACTTAGTATTCATTGTGACGCCACGTAACACACAATGTTACTATAAGCTGCCCCAGTGGCGGCTCGTGGGATACAGCAAGTACAGCCGGGCTGCACTTAAAATTATCAACAAATACTTTAAAATAATTTATTCTACTAACTTTCTTAAATTCAGATTAGAATTATGGAATTTCTATGATAAATTAAAAAAAAATCTAAAACAAAAACAAAAAACAACGTGTTGTAGTAACTGCCGGGTCGCTCATTCAAAAAAAAGCCCTTTAATCTTCCCGCAATTCAAGTGTGAGTCTTGGTACAGCCTTCATAGCCGATCAAGAAATTGGCAGCACCGTTGCCATGGCAACGAGTTTGTAAGCAGTCTCTCCGGCATAGGGAGTTAGTAGCTAAGTACAGCTGATGAAAGATTTTCAAACGACGGCTGCAGTGAATTCGACTGACTGATTGGCTCGAGAAGTGAGGGGGGGGGGGGTACGGAGAATATATGTTCGGAAAACTCTCGACTTTATATTGCTGAATTTATCAAGAAGGTAAGCCTGGATAGACGCTTATGAATGGACAATTACCCATCAAAGCAGTATTGTTTTTAAGTAAGCAAGAACTGGCATTTATAGGACATGGCGAGCGAGAAAATTCTTTAAACATGGGAAATTTTAAAGAGCTTTTAAAATTTTTGATATCTGAATTAAAACAACGCCATTTTATCAGGACATCGCTGATCGATTCGCAAGTTTAAAAGAAAGGAGGATTGATTTGACTTATAAAAAATAAGTAAGTTTTCTTTTTCTTTTTTTTCTTTCCTTCTGAAGTTATCGTTACAAAAGACAATTCTAAGGAAACTTCGAATCAGGCACGGATTAATGCAATTTTGAGGATAAGAGCGGCTGGTTGAAATTTATCTAAATTTTATGGAAGTAAAATAGGATCTCTTGCATTTTTTATGAAATTTCTTTTTCCTCGGTGAGGGCTTAATCCGTTTTCGAATTCAGTAACAAAGATTTTCCATTCCTGTGGGGAGGAAGGGGGGTGGGAGCTCATATGCTTCCGGCTGCACTAACAGTTTTGACCACGGGCCGCCACTGAGCTGCCCTCACCAGGCTCTGATTAATTAAAATCAGATTATGCCATGTAAAGTATGAAATAAAGAAAAGTTCAGATGTGTCTAAAATGCACTATCTGATCGAAAATGTTTTTTTTTTTCCTCCTTTGGATTTTTTACACTGCTTCTATTTTTAACTTATAACATGGTAGGAAGATACTAACATGGATACTTACCCTACATAGGTATAGAATTCTATAGACCCATAGAGCTCGAGCGCCTCCAATAATTTACTTAAATATAGTAAGTCATAGCTGCCAACTACTACGGAATATAATTAACCATTTTTTTGTAAACAGTATATCAGTATATTTTTTAATTATTTTTTTAAATAGTAACCAGCTCGCGCGCGCAGCACAAAAATTTTGCTATATTTTAAGCGGAAAAATCATGTAGAAAAAGTTGTTATATATATTCCATGGTAGTTGGCAGCTATTACTAAGTTATATGTACGGGAATCAGTGGCGTAGCCAGAAATTTTTCATGGGGGAGTTACGACTTCTGCAACTCGCATATATGTATACGGGTGTATGATAAGGGAGTGAAAAATATACATTTTGTATGGAAAAAAATTCCTCATGGGGGGGTTATGACCCCCCTAACCCCCCCTTGGCTACGCCACTGACGTGAATATATGTGGTTGTGGGGCCCGGCCCCCCCAATAATTTTGAAAACTTTACGCTTATGAACATGGATATAAGAGACAAGATTTTTCGAAGATTGACAGGTTTTGCGAAAATTTCCGATTTTTAAGAATTCTTTCTAAAAGTTTCGAAACTGATACAGATTTATCGTTTATTTCAGTATGTAGAAGAGCTTGTAAAGAGACAGTTTCAAAGTTTTGAAGTGCCTGACATAATTAGTTTATTTTTACTTACTTATGCACCAAAATCACGTGATTTTTTCGAACTGCAACGTAAAACCGTTTTTTTTTTTTTTTTTTTTTTCTAATCACCCGATTGTTAATTTAAAATAAATTTACAGTTTCTTTTTCTCTCTTTCTTAAGAAAACAATAAACAAAAGAAACATTTATTTCGATAATTTACAAAGATAGGTTTCTACAACTTTTAATTAGTAGAATAGAATTACAGAGAAATTATTTTTTTGTAAATCGAGAATATCCTCCAGGAATCTATTACTGAAGATATTATATTTAAAAATAGTCGATGACATAAATTCTGGCATTATTTTGGTGTTATATATTTCTGCAGAAAAGAAAAATTATAACCTGCTTAGTTGTAAAATCCAATGAAATCAATTGTATTCGAAATAATTATATTTTGAACAAAGTAGATGGCGCCAGGTAAATCAGCGTTTGTAATTCTACCATACACATTCCTGAAAAAGGAAAATTGACGAGACGCTGGGCAGGCCGGATTAAAGTGCTCTCTGGCGATTTGGCGTGCAGTCAGACTCCTTTGGCAAGAGTCGTTTCTCCCGCTGTTATACACTCCACGCTAGGGGTTGCCGCCCGCACCGCAAGTTGATCCGCGAAAAACAGTAGAGTTAGAAATTCCACGTTCTTTTCCTATTATTTTTTTATTTTATTTGTTGATTAATTGTTCTAAATATATATTTTAATGCATTTAAAATTGCAGTCTAAAATTACAAATCTAAAAATCATATTTAAATGCATGCATTTAAATATGAATAAAAAATTTTAGATTTGAAGGTAATATGTTACGGAAATAAAAAAGAAACAGTGGGCAGTTAAAAAGCAATCATCATTTGGCTTTTGTATGAAATTTACATACGATTAGAGAAAACCCTTCTTTATTAAATGTTTAGTCCGGGGTTTTAGCAATTAATAGATATGGATTATAAATGCAGATAAACTCTTCGGGTTTAAACTTATATGTTCCCATGAATGCAGATTGAAGCGAGGACGAAAATTGCATTACTGATTCTTGTAGGATACTGAAAGATTAATATGAGCTAGCAATAATGTGTGTAACAACAAAGAATAATAACCGCTCGTCCTTGTAACGGTAAGAAAGTAAATGTTAAACTTTGTGTAAATTTCATTTACATATAATCTATATTTATAAAATGCTAAATTTTTTTAATCAAGCACAAACTACTAATTCAATGAAAGAAAAAACTAATTCGTATTCAAGAACGATTTTTTAAGACTTTCTTTGGACCATTTTGTTTCAGTGAAAAATTAATAAGATAAATAGCTAAAAACTTAAAATTAAATGAGAAAGCAAATTCTAGATAATTTTTTTACTGTTGACTTTGTTTTAAACCGCAAAAGATAACCGCAAAAGAACCGATATTTTAAACACACTTTTCTAATGAATATTTTTTGCTTGTAATTTTTTAAAAAGCAGACTTCATGTAATACACAAATGAAAATAGATGTAGTTTTCATGCAAATGAACTTTACAAGTCATGACCTGCAGGCTCTCTACTTTACAATGTTTAAATTAGGATAGTTAGGATGTTTAAATTGACTAGTCCCCTTATGCGTCCAGCGTTGCTTCCTAACTTTAGTCTTTCAATGCTAAAGTGCGGAAGCAATGCAATTATTTGAAATGAAAAATTGATGAAACATAACTGATGCAGAACCCATAAATTGCATCAATCCATAATCACCCCACAGGCCTCAGCGTAAGGCAACGTTGAGCGCTCTATTTATTAATCGAAAAGAGCAGAAAAACTATTTCGTTTGCATAGATCAGCCTTTCTTAAAATGTGTTCCAATTTTAAAGTTTAATATCTCTTAAAAATCACTTATCAACACCAGTCAAAACATTGTCTATGTATAAAGACAGGAAAAAAAAAAAAAAAAATTGAACGGTGAAATCTGGAAATTTCTTGTATTGTCAATGACATTTTCTCTGTTTTTTTTTCTTCCAATGTTAAAGGCAAGACAAGAAAAAGAATTTTCTCTTTTTTTTTTTTTTTTTTTTTTCAATGTTAAAGTCAAGACAAGGGAAAGAAGTAAAACATTAAGAAAAAATAAAAGATAACAAGAAAACTGTAAATAGCTGCCAGATAAAATTTCATGCGGGCGGCAACCCCTAGCGTGCAGTGTATAACAGCGGGAGAAACGACTCTTGCCAAAGGAGTCTGACTGCACGCCAAATCGCCAGAGAGCACTTTAATCCGGCCTGTCCAGCGTCTCGTGAAAATTGCCAGTTGCATTATTGGCTCCGTGTATAAACTCGTCTGTTAATTAACACGGTCACACGCTTCTTTCTTGTAGCGTCACGGGTTCGAATCCAGGCAGGGGAAATGGGACCCCTAGCATATGGACTTCGAATTCTCCAGGAATGCAACTGAAAGTGGGACGTTGGTGATCCAGAACCAAGTCATCACTTTCGCATTTTAATTATCTCATCTGTTGACAGGTTGAATCTTTTATTCAAGTGAGTGGGGGGGGGGGAGGAATGCTATTTATTGATCTTTGAAATAAGTCGCGTTTTCGATTACAATTTATTTGCAGTGACTTTATAATTAAAAGGATTTTTGACTTTATTAATAAATTAATAAAGTAGGGCAGATTTATTCAGAAAATAAAAATAAATATTGTCATGAAACTTAGTAGTTTTCTCAAAACTTCAAGTGCATTTTAACAAAATTATGGAACTTAATAAAAAATTAATATTTTTTTCCATATCATATATACTACGTACATTTCATATCTTCGTTGTCAAACCAATATCTGCTATGTGCACTTTTTGGAGATTTTAACATTTTCACTATGACTAGTTTACTAACGAAATTTTCGTGTAAAAAGTTTTCTTTGTGAGTCTAAGCATACACGGTGACCAGTGATTGCTACAAAAAATATGCCGTGTGAATCAGCCAGAATATTTCCAAATAAGAGCTGTTAAAAAACATTGGTTATAACAAATAAACTTTGATTGATTGCTTGAACTTGCAGATTGATTTTTGCAGATTTTGCTCATAGCAGATATCGGTTTGACAACGACAATATATTCATATAGATTATTTTTCTTTGGTATAATGTGTAAAGTATCCTTTGATGGTACATTCTGAAATTTTCTAATGCTTTTGCCTTTTATAGACCTTCCTATTAAGTTTAAGAATTAGTTTTATTTCCATCATAAGTATCACAAGTATGGACAATATTAATGAAGTTGGTCGTTATGCACTGCTGTCTGTCACATAAACGTAAAATTGTGCACATTTCCGGATATTTTTAATATGTTTTAGCATATGATTATTGTCACTTCATAAACAGTGCTACACACAGTTTGTACAAGAAAAAATTTGTAGGCAGTTAGATTTATTGTTTACAAAAAACAAACAAAAAATTATTGAGAAAATTTATTAAATTTCCATAAATTGGTTTTAGACACTAGTTTCCAGGGCCTCTAAAGTGCTCGCCCTTCTAAGATAGTTTACCAGTGATATGAATATACGATGTGTGTGTGCAACTCCTTCTCTTTTACAAACTTGATCCTTAAGTTCCCTTTATATTGAGTAAGATTTTAGTACGTTCCTTTAATTAATTTATTTCAGCCTTAAATTTCCATGGGCATAAAAAACAGATATAGCAAAGAGAGGAAAAAGACAAAAGCTGAAAGTAATGTTTAAATGATGAGACATAAGCGTTCTTTGTGGAGGAAAAGATGATGATAATTCGTTATTGTTGATTTTTTACTCATCCTTTCACCGGTAGATAGCAGCACTGATACTAAAAATTTAATTTTCTCTGTTTTCTAGACCATCCTGTATGAAGCCCAACTTACTAATATTTCTCTCCTCATTCAAGGGTTCTTTCAAAATATTGTGTTACTGTTTTATAATTAAAGAATAAGTACTTCAATTTTTTCCCCTCGTCTTAATTGGTTATTGATGATTTTTTACTAAAATCTATTGAAGTTAGATAGCAGCACTACAATGAACACTTTGGACAATGAAAACCTCTCTCGCCTGGACAGCTGTAGAAGCGTGGTGGCTCCAATGTCTTTCATGTTCAAGCGATACCTCCTGGAGTGCTAATGCACGTGCTAATCTCACTTCTGGAATTCTTTCAAAATTACGACACCCCGAGGTCATTTCACCTTCCGCCCACTGGTTCTCAATTCTATAAAAGCCGCTCAGTTTGGCCTATCTCCGTCCTATGGAGAACATGACCAACGCCCCCTCGAGGGGGCGTTGACATGACGCGGTTAGCCTGAGGGCATTACAAGCAACAAATCATTGAAGTGGGTTGATTGTTGTGCTGTTAAGGCAAAGCATAATCGGGGTCAGTGCCATATTACCGGCAGGGAAAACGGGGCAACTGCCCAGGGTCCACAGATTTTAGGGCCAAAAAATCTCACATCTTACACTTTTATAATTTTACAAAAAATTACAAAGGATAGAAAAAATTTCAAATGTTAAATGATTTTTTAATTATAAAGTATGAAGAATGAAAATAATTCAAATTTACATTTGTATAAATTAATTTAAAGTTATTTTTAATTCTTCGAAATGCTCTATAGTCGATATAGCATTCCACTATGTATTGACATAACTAACCACGTATTGCAAAGAGTATTTTTAATGTTAAAAAATAGCAAAATTTTTTAATTATTTGTTATTTTAAGAAATATTTACAAAAAAGTAGTTGTATTCCGTACAATTTAGCAACTGTGATATAGCATTTCGATGTAACGTTTAACTATCTGTTTCTTTGGCATCATGTAATTATATTCGTTTACTTCAGATTACTTAAAACAAAATTTGTGTTTGGGAGGAGTAAGATATTTAAAACTTTCAATATAAACCAAACATAATCTTTTATTTATTTATTTATTTATTTATTTTTTTTTTTAGAGGGAGGTTATTGCAAGGGACCCAATTTTTTTCTTGTGCTCAGGGCCCACAGATGTCTTGATCGGGCTCTGATAGAGGTAACTGCTAAAGGAGGAAGAAAATTGTCTTGGGGGGACTTTTTTAAGAGGTTCTAACGCTTATTTACGTTGTATCAAGAGAAAACCGTCGAAAACTTCAGACCGTTAGATCGGCAGTCGCCTGAGAAGCTAGACCATGATCTTTTCCGTTTCAGGCGTCTACCAATGGCCCAGTGGCTAATATATTAGCGAATGGCTGAAGTCTTACAGTCCAGAGTTCTACACTACACCCGCGTTTGTTTAACTAACGTTCTAGGGTTTTGGTTGTTTTTTCCGGTGTAATGTGGAAGAACGTTAAAAGTCCTCGGCCGGACCGGTCCTAAGCCTGTGCCCATGCACGTGATGTTAAATTTAGATTTATACATATATAATATAAGATAGATAAACTTACGTAATACACAGGCTGTCCTAAAAGGTGATAGCGAGCTTTAATTCTTTATCTATTAGAGATAAGTGGACCGCGTAAATTGAAAAAATTTTCAAAATAAGGTCGGAATTCGTATACTGCCCTCGTACAAAACAATTCCCTATTAGTAAAATGTGCCCAATACACTTATAAGGTGATTGACAGATTTTCAGAATTATACCTTAAAAAGTGAAGAAATATAAATAAATATTACGCTAATTTCAATCACTTTCATCTTTTGAGCGGAAAAAAATCATGTCGAAAGATCGCATTTCAGGGGTCGTACAGAAATTACGAAAGAAAATCTTTTCCCTTTCTAGCAACAAACGTTCACATTCAAAATCATGTATAATCCCCGATCATCTTTCTTTAAAGACATCTTTGTGACGATCTATGATGAAAATCTCAAATTTGCTACATCACCTCATGAGTGTAAGGACCATATTTTACTAATGGGGAATGCTTTTGCACGGGAGCGGTATACAATTTTAAAAAGTGTAACTTTTTATTAAGAACGAGAGGAATATTTTTTCATAACGGAGTTTTATTTCCGACCTTATTTTAAACATTTTTTCAGTTTACACTGCCCACTTATCTCTAATAGATAAAGAATTAAGGCCCGTTACCACCTTTTTGGGACACCTTGTATATTCAATATAAAAATAGTAAAACAGAAATTAAAATTTTTTCAAGATTTCAACTATATTATTGTTCTTTTTCTTAATTTTCAAATGTACGTCATCCATTATGTCCATGATAATTCGCATACTGACGCTCGTAAATATATAGTATGTGCTTCAGTATATGCTGCACCGCTTATTTTACGCATGGAACGAGTTCATTTGTAATTAAATCTTACATCGTAGAACGCTGAAGGCATTTTAGTTAGAGGGTGGGAAGTTGAAAGCAATCTTGTAGAACTAAAGGTTAACTGATTTTAAAAATATATTATTCAAAATACAGAAGAAAATTAATATTTTCAAAATTTATCTACAATCGTGTAGCTAAAATCACTCAAAATCACTAGTGTTTAAAACATAAAATAATAAAGAGGTTTGTGAAATAACACCATAAAGTTTACTTCAGCATGCAGACAGCTGTTTCGAGCGAAAACTTGTTTGTCCTTCTTCAGTGAAAATCAAAGTTCTATATTATTTTAAATCATGGGCAACCTGTAATCACATGTAATCACATGTAGTCAACATGTAATCACATATGGGCAACCGCCGGCCGGATGTGGTCGGTTAAAATCCCGGTCGCACCTGTCGACTTAGACGTTTCAAGTTTTTTGTAGTTTTCTCCGTTACCTTGAGTAGATACGGGCTAGGATACCTTAGAAAGTCCCCCATGGAGGGCATTCCTCCTATAGGTTTCAGACCCTAGTTCAGTCAATCAGCCTTAATCCACAAAGAAAAAAAAAACGATTTCATAACGCATCAAACATGTAGTGTGAAATTCCAGATTTCTATCCTAACGAACGATTGTTGATCTGATGGTCTAGAATTTTCGATGTTTTATTTTCCCAGCTTAGCGTAGCTCCATCATGGTGGAGTGGATTCGACACTCCAAATGGCAGACTGCTTGAATTGTGCATGCCCGGCTTCTGGCCCCATCGCTCGGTTGTCGATCTTGCTGTCTGGAGCTTAGGTGGCTTTTCTTCAGGTGTAACGTAATTACGCGTTAAAACCCTTTAGAAAATCCTCGAACAAGGCACTCCCCGTCCTAGGCAGATAGCCCATGCGTAGCTTTGCCTTGACGATAAAAGCAATAAACAGAAGGGTAAAAACGACAGGGATTTAAAAGTTTCATATTAGTGCTGCCATCTAACGTCAAAGACATATAAAAAAATCAACAATTACGAGTTATGACAATTACAAAACAATGAAGCGAGGTTTTGAAATAACTTTTAAATGCAAAGAAGAAAGATAAGTAACTAGAAATATATATTAGAAGGTCGAGAAAAGACAGATTTAATTTTTTGTTTTGCTGCTGCCATCTACCGCTGAAAAGATTACTTAAAAAATCGACAATCACGAATTACATATATAATTTTTTTCCTCCATAAACAGGTCTTGTTTCCCCCATTTAAACTCAAATTTCTTGATTAAACATTATTTTTTTGTTTTGTCTATTTACTATATACTTTTATAAATTGGAAAAAAATTCATATATATAAGTATTTACATTAAAATTCTAGTTTATAAAATGACATTTGAATTCAATTTTTTTCTCCTTCAATGAGCTATAATACTCCACTATTAATATTTACGTAGTATTTTGCTAGTTATAAATGGCGGGCTGACGTGGACAGGGCAGCAGGATTGAACTTCGAACATGTACGAAAATAGTCTAGGAGAGCCACTGTCTTTCGCTCTAAGCGTTCCTCATTCCTCCCTTTTGTAGTTAGATCTAGGGTGCTTTTTCTTAACAAAACAACATTGACAAGGCTTTGTGACGTATAAACTTTTCTTTAGATACTAAAGTCCGACAAAAATGTAGAGAATCAGATACAGTGAAACTTCTATGAGTGACCACCTTTATTAAGCGACCCCCTTCTGCAGCGACCATTTTTTAAGACACCGATTTTTTACCCTATCTACTTAATGTTAAACGGTCCTCTGGAAGAGACCACACAAGCCTCTGTAAGCGAGCTGTCCCGGTTCAGTGTCCAAAAATTGTTTTCTGGTTTTCCGGAAATAAACAAAAACAGCATTTTAAATCAGTGGCTCTTCTGCATATCGAAATCTGGTGAAAGTGCAAGTTGACATCATATACAAATATTGTGGGTTAGAAAAGAGACATGTATAAAAAACACCAGTCACAGTACCGTTGGAGTATCGCAGTGATGTGATTGAGTCACATGAAAATGGAAATTCAGAGAGGAAGTTAGCGGTTAATTTTAGTTATGAGAAAGCCCTAAAAGCAAATTTTAAAACAAATAGATTTTATTATGGCAAATTCAGAATGCATGAAGAATATTAGGATAAATGCTCTTTTATAAGCTGTTAGAAGTAAATTGGAGAGTGAAGTATTCTCGGAAAGAGAAAAAAGAATAAAACAATCCGAAATTCCTAAATATTTGATAATTTTTAAAACATGTTTTTATTATTACTTGTGTATTAGTGTGCAATTTCATAAATAAAGATACAAACAATATGTTTTCTTTTCTTTTCCTGGTTACAAAATGTTTATACTTCTTTGAGCGACCATCTCTCTCTACGACCGAAGTGTCACCATGGCACAGTGGTTATGTCACTGAAATTGGTAGAGGGCGAAGTGTGAAAGTCGCGGGTTCGGATCCCATCGCGCGGCTGTCGATCTAATAGTCTGGAGTTTTGGTTGGATTTCACTAGATGTAGCATAAATACGCCTAAGAGCCCCTTATATAGTACTCCTACCAAGGCATCCCCCATCCTTGGCAAATCGCCCTAGAGCAGCGTTGCCATAATCAAAGAAACTTAACGACCGATTTTTCGCGGATCGGACGATGGTCGCCCCCGAAAAGTTTCACTGTATATCTAGAAATTACGTGATTTTAACTTTACGATATTTACCTTTATCTTTCGTGTTCGATGTCGAGTTTTATAAAATGGTTACGTGTTGCTTGTACAAAAAAAAAAATTACCCTTGTAGTAAAATTAGAAATCTTACATTTTTCTGCAGCTTAAATCGCAGTTACGAGGGTGAAAACTTCTGCCCTATGATAGCAGTCGTGAGTAGCCGAGTGGGAACCATGTGATAGCTGAGTAGTTCCCTAGCTATGTAGGGATGGTTGAATGTTTCATAAAGGAAATAAGTAAATGTGTACATTTTCTGCTATGTATCATTCAATTTTACGACACTAAAAGAGAGGGACGGATCTAAAGAAAGGTTGCGAGGGGCGATTAACTCCTCCTAAGCATACTTAAACCTAAAAACTTGTGAAGTTCTCAGGGAGCTTAATCGTCACCTCCAATAATAAAGGCCTCCACTGCAATTCAATTTGGCAGGCACCGACGTCCAGTCCAGTGCTCTGCGCTCAGTTGAATGAGTTTTGACCGAAATAATGCTGAACCTTTTATTTTGGAACTGTAAATAAAATATACAATAACATGAAATTCTCTTTATGAAAGTCGAAAAATATTTCACAACAACTCTTATTACCACTTTAATTAAAAAAATTATCCAGTTTATAAATTTATTACTTCCAATTCAATCTCTTTTCAAGGGAATTTATCTAACTCAATAATAATTTTCTAACGTAGCAGGGGGAAAATCAGATTTAGATTAAATTGAATTTTTATATATGGAAAATCCTCTGAAGCATATTAAGTTTGCGGTTTATATTACTAAAAGTATTACTGTTTTATAGAATATGCTTAGTCCATAAAAATTTATGTTTGATTGTCAAAATATCAGCTTCTTTTGCAAGAGAAAACATATTTTCATATTAAGCAGTTTTTTTTTATACCAATTTAAATAGTAAAAACACAAATTTCTACTATGTTTGGGTAGGCAAAACACCCTTTTGAGCATAAAAAAAAATACAACTCTCATTTCAAGATTTGTTTTTAAACTACCAAAAGTATAGGTAAAATTATCATTGGTAAGATTACTTCAGAACGAATAAACAAATACTTGTAGGTAAGATTACTTCAGAACCGATTAGGTAACCGATAGGTAAGATTACTTCAGAAATTTATTACTTCCAATTCAATCTCTTTTCAAGTGAATTCATCTAACTCAATAATAAATTTCTAACATAGCAGGGGGAAAAATCAGATTTAGATTAAATTGAATTTTTATATATGGAAAATCCTCTGAAGTATATTAAGCTTGCGGTTTAAATTACTAAAAGTATTACTGTTTTATAGAATATGCTTAGTCCATAAAAATTTATGTTTGATTGACAAAATTTCAGCTTTTTTTGCGAGACAAAACATATTTTCATATTAAACAGATTTTTTGTTTTTTACCAGTTTAAATAGTAGAAACGCAAATTTCGACTATATTTGGGTAGGCAAAATACCTTTTTGAGCATAAAAAAATATAACTCTCATTTTAAGATTTGTTTTTAAACTACCAAAAGTATAGGTAAAATTATCATAGGTAAGATTACTTCAGAACAAATAAATTTATTCTTCCGAATGTTTCAAATTAAATCTTATTGCATCCTGATATGAATTATTCTTTTTTCAAAGTTATTTCATACACCAAGACATTCTTTATCGCTTGTTTATGTTTAAATGTATCATACATAGTGGTACTCACAGCAAGGGCGGTTCTAGAGTTACAGTCTGGGAGGGGTAATGATATTTTATAATTTTAAATAAACTGCGTGTCTCAAGAGTAGGATTGACTACTGGTGGGCGCACAATGGAAAGGGAACCCTTCTGACTGTACAATACACTTCATATACGTAAACTAGCTGAAGCAGCCGTTCTTCGCACGGAATGGATATTGGATATTGTCAAAACCAACAAATGCAAATGAAAATAGTCCCGCAGTGGTCTGAGCGCTAAACTCCGTTCCCATAAGAACACAGGAACACGGCAAGTGAAGCAGCATCCGGCTTGGCCAGTGCTTGGGAGGGTCATCTCCCTCTCGGCTCGTCCGCAGTGGAAACGTGTACGCTAATGGGAGCTGGTGCACGTAAAATCCGTCGTGGCTCCAATGTCCTCCAAGTTGTTAAACGATACCTCTCGAGGTGCCGATTTCAGGTGGTGGTTGTCCTTCATCTGGAATCGGTTCAAAATTAGGGACCAACAAGTAGAAGTCCAACCCTCTCGGGGACAATGACAACCCTCTTTCCATGGATAGTGTCGTCTATCCATGGGCACAACAACAAATGTAAATAAATATCAAACAAATTTTGATTATATATTTAATCGCCTACAAAAACTTTTTTAGAATATTCTTCAGGCATAGTCTAACTATACTTGATTTTTTTTAAATACTGATTGGAATGTGCATCATATTCCCCGCGCATTTGTTCTTCAAAATTGAAATCTATTATAAATCTCCTAATCCTCGCTACGCATATTCTAACTATACTTCACCTTTATTTACTCGAATATACACGCTTAAACCCAACGAGCGAAATTCGATCAGTCGGAGCGATTTTTGACCCAGTTTTCAAAAGTGGTCTCCTCCTTTAGGAACGTTTTTGATCACAAGAACGGAGCGGAATATAACAATAGGCGAGGGGAGAATTTATCGGAAAAACGAGGAAGCGAGGAGAGGATTTCTCAGTAAAAAGACTACTTAAAGAGCACTTTCGCTGGAAAAAAACGGTAGGTTTCTATGGAAACGGATCGCTCCGCAATATATCGTTTTTTTCACTCTTTGGGTTTAAGTGTGTAGACACCAATATCCCCATTCAATAAACAATAGGGTTAGGCAATTTCTCGACAAAGATGGTTGTGTTGTGGGATTACCGCCGATTGGCAACACGGTGGCTCTAGGCCGAATGGGGGTCTTTCTAAGGGGTCCTAACCTGTATTTACGCTACATTCCGGAGGAAAGCATGGGAAATTCCGAACGAAGTCGGCGGACGCGACCTGGTTTTGAACCAGGCATCTTCCGTCACCCAGCGCAGCGCGTTGTGCGTTTGGCCACTGGTGGGGCACTCGACAAAGATGGAAGATATCGCTTCGGGGACTTATTTCTTTTATGCTTATTTTCCTGATATATTATCAAAAATGGCAAACTTTGGGGATTTTTCTTGTTGAATCTGGCAACCCTTGAAACTTGATTCGCCCTTTCACCCGGTAGACAAAAATCTTTGTCCTGAAATTAACAGCACCCAAGAGCTAAATATTACTTAAAAAACACCTTTTTTAGTCAACTTACCCTTTATAATGGTCGATTTTTTAAAACATTTGAAAAAGATTTTTATGAATTTGTGTTCCTTAAATTTTAATGCAAGATTTTTATGGCTGTCTTCATTTTCCTTCGATATATAATGACAAATATGAAAATAACGTTTTAGCCCCTCACAACAGTTTGAACTCTAACTCTAGAAAACTCTGAAAATGACTGTTATGCATTCGTGTTATCAATATTTTAAAGCAAGAATTCTGTGGCTATCTCTTTTTCCCTTTGAGATATGATGGAAAATTTGTAAAGAACATTTTGACCCCCTTATCCCCGTTATGATGCGAATTCTAAAAAAACCTGAAAATAATTTTAAGGCATTTGTGTTCACTCTATTTTTAAGCAAGAATTTTAAAGCCATCTCTATTTTTCCTCTCATATGTCGAGAGAAATGTGAAAATAACGTTTCGGCCCCTTACGCCCTTTTGGGTGCGAATTCTAAAAAACCCTGAAACCCTGAAACCTTGTTACATTTCAAACCAAGAATTGTATGGCTATCTCTTTTTAACACTGAGATATGAATGGAAACGTGAAAAAAACGTTTAGGGCCGCCATCCCTGTCTGGGTTCGAATTTTTAAAAATCGCTTCTTAAATGACGCCGGCCACTAGAAGCTCCTAAAATTTCATGTCTGTACCTCCAGTAGATTTGGCTGGGCGATGATCGTCAGTCAGTCAGTCAGGACATCTTCCCTTATATATGAAGATAAAATGTTTAATTAATCATCAAATGTGTAATAAATGTTTAATTAATCACATAATTAATGAAGTATGTAAATACCGAAAATAATAACCTTGCATCTTTGCCCCCCCCCTCCCCATCGATCAAAATTATTGTTATATTTGAAGAGTTACTATGTTTGCCATGTAGATAGTGTTATTTGTTTATTTTACCCCAGAGAATTCCCCAAGCAGAATTATTTTTCACTTTCGTTTTCAAAATCCTGGGAGGGGTAATTACCCCCATTACCCCCCCCGTAAAACCGCCAATGACTGACAGTGGTGTGTTGTGACATTAAGGTGTAGAAAAATCATACATGCTCCAAAGTAGGGATGGACGGGAGACGAAAAATAAGCGTCTCGCGTCTCGCAAAATAGTCTAAAACCTTTGTCTCGTCTCGCGTCCATCCCTACACCAAAGAAAAAATGTTTTGCTAGGAAACAATGATAGAATATTTAAGTACAAACGAAATAATCCTCTTTAATAATAGCGTAGTATGCTAATGAGATGTATGGTGTGTGTGTTCGCTATAGGTAGCCAGGGAGCTTGTCGGATCCGGGTCAGATTTGGCACAGAGGCTAAATAGGTAAAAAAAAAAGCCAGTGCCGTAAAAAAAAATTTGAAATTCGAATTATTTAGAAGATATTAATTAAAAACAGAAGAAATGAGCATCTAGCTTACCATATTTGGCGACCTTGCTCCAGCAAAAAACGATTTATGCTTTCGCAACAAAGCAGGAAAGCTCTTAAAAGTATGTTGGATTCGAAAAAACATGAAGTTGGAATTACGCCAACTTAATATTCACGAGAAATAAATACGTGTGTTAACATAAAGTTAACTATTTTCAAATAGCAAGATCATTTGGATACCAGGAGTTCAATATTAAAGATGATGCTTTTTTTTTTTTTTTTTAACCAGTCATATCCTTGGCAACGTTCTGTGAATATATGGCAACCCTTGTGAAATCCGCCATTTCATCCCTTGTGCTATGATTGAAATAGATTTGATTGCCACTGAAAGAACATACCAGCGTTTTCGTTAATAAAAAAAAAAAAACATTTTAGATTTCAAATGATTTATTTTACCCTTGGGAGTGCTTAACTAAGGTATGATTGCGTCTCGAAGAAGATTTTACTACATTCGTATTAGGTATGTAAAACTTTGTCCTAAAATCTAAAAAAAAAATTAATAAATAAAAAGAAATATACCAAAAACAGCGAAATGCAATCGGAAAGTAATTTTATTTTGCAGCATGCATATGTTACGTAATGTTACGGTTGTAGCATGGTTAAATACAAAATTAAATGAGTAAATGTGAAATTTTTAATGCATCATGTTTCAAAAGCGATTTTGCAACATTCAAAATGAAGAACATTTTCATCTGAGTGAGTTAAAGTAATCAAATTCATAAACCTAAGCAACTGACTAAAATGCCACTTATTAATTCTAAACTTAAGGCCTCCTGCAGAGGATAATTCTGATAACACGGAAGAACCAATGTTCGAATAAGCTTGACTTTTAGTAGTCTTAAGAGGCATAGTGACGTCAGCTCAATGTATTCACAGTCGAATCGATTGCCAATGTTAAAAAGACGTTCTTTTTCTTTTTAAATAAAAGAAATTTTACTATAATTATTTTAATTACTATATAGCTGCGCTGATCCCTGACTTCAAGATAGAACTTTTTCCGCCATTACTGCAAAACATTGCAATGTCAAGGACAAAAAGCCTAGTAATTTCTACACCGTTTGTACGATCCGCTTGAAAATTTTCATAATTATGTATAAAAATATAGAAAACAATCTGTGCCACTTTAAAAATCTGTAAATCCACCCGTTCCCTCATTTTAAAGCGAGTTTTCGCTATTTTCGGCAACATTTCATTTCCGAGAGTCAAAAAAGTCAATCATTCGCGTAACAAAATTAGCTATTGCAAATGACAATGACTTCATTTTGATGTCATACTTAACAGCTTTTTCCAGATTTAAAAGTTTATTTTTTTATTTCATCTTATAAATAAAAATGAAATTCTGTTTGTGGATTTGATTAGTATACAAATCCACAAAAATGGACCTATCAGCCTGAAATTTTGCACAGATATGTAAAATAATACAGAATAAATTATAGTCCACTTTAAAACTTTGAAAGTCCACCCGTTCCCCATTTAAGATATTTTTTATGTTCTCCACGCAGAAAGCTTTCCGTAATTGTAAACCCTGTAGTGAAAAACGTATCAAATAAGCATCTTTATTGCCATGTGAGACGATTTTGCCGAATAAAATGTTTTAAATTTTTAAAGTAAAAATAAAATAATAATAATAATTTTTTTTTAAGTTTATATTTGTAAGGATATTTTTTTAATAATAATATCGTGTGCATGGGAAATCAGAGCAGGAATGCAATGTTTTATACGCAAAACAATAAGAAATGAAGGTTTCCGAGGCTAATATGTAAAATTTTTTAGTTTGGCGAAAAATAAAATGGCTAATATGCCGATTTTGAGAAAGTGAGTTCTAGCGGTTTGCACAGTTTTCGGCTGGGCGATATTTACTGAGAGCTTAAGGAAATAGATTTTTGAAAACAAGTGCATAGATTTTATTAGAATACGGCGTTAAATTCTGATAATCCGTGCAGAAATAATGCAGTTATTAAGGCATTTCGAGCAATGTATCTTCAGAATTCTCGCCAATTGAGTACATTGATTTAAGTTAGGGGAATTCTGCCAAATTTCAGAAAATTGAAATCTTCGCATTTAGTACATCGGAGTAACGATGAATAAAACACGTTATACGTTGATAATTTAAAAAATGCGGCTATTAAGGAATTCCACTTTTGAAATAAATGCCTGCTTTACTTATTGGCGGTCAAACCATTTCCCATTTTGATTGCTGCTAAGTCAATGCTTTGAATGATTCCCTGAAAAAAAAAATTGCAAAATGGCGTATGTTGGCCCTTTGGCGATACTTAGATTTGAAACTGGATTTTATTTGAGACTGGTATATATATATAATAACACTGGTTATAGATAAAAATGAATGTTGGTATGTGTGCATGAGGTTGAAAAACTCCAGCACCGTTTGACCGATCACCATGAAATTTGGTTGACCTAAGTCTTTTATCATGGAGAAGGTTTTCCTCTAACTTGCCACTAAATGGCGCAGCAGAACGTCGAATTCTATTCCGTTTAGCCGTTTGCTATGCGAATATCGTCCAACTGATTTTGATGAAATTTGGTACACGCGGATATTAGAAAACGGGGAATATTTTTCACTATCCCTTTTGCAGTAACTTGCCGCTAAATGGCACTGCAACGCATCAACCTCTATACCGTTCAACTGATCGGCATAAAATTTTTTATACTTATACATTTGAGAACGAAGAATATATTCTAACTGTGTTCCTTTTGATGTTACTCACCATTAGATGGCACTGCAATGCATTATTGTTTTAACTCGCCACTAGGTGACCCTGCAGCAGGCCAAATTCCTGACCATTCAAACGGTCGCTATGAAAATCAGCATACATAGCTATTTGAACAATGAGAATATTTTGGCGTTATCCATTTTGCTACAACTCGCCACTTGACGGCGCTGTAGCAAATCATTAATTTAATTAATCACTAGATGGTTAACTGAGCACTAGATGGTAACTGATCGCTATGAAAATAGGTATACATAGATATTTGAACACGGGGAAGAGTTTGGCGCTATCCATTTTTCTATAACTTGCCACTCGATGTTGCGTCCACACATGAACTTCAGGATTGTCCAGCCAATCATCATGAAAATTCGTATACATTGATATCTGAATGCGAAGAATATTTCCGCCGTATCCCTTTTACCAAAACTCGCCACTAGATTGCGCTACTCCGCATCGCCTTCTGCACCGTACAAACCATTGCCTTGAAATTCGGTATTGATGATTAATGAATATAATATAACGCGATATCCATTTTGATATATCTCTTTATTACAATAAATAGTAATCACAACAAATCGTAATATCGAAAAGTCCATTCATTCCCGTGCGAAGAACGGGTACTTCAGCTAGTTTTTATTATATGCATACATAAAATTTTCATAATCATTGCTCTGTCAGACACATTTGTTATATACATGGGAAGATTCGCTAAATATTTATATTAAATTTAATAATGTTTAGACAGTTGTTGTGGGATTAAGGCCAATTGTCTGCACGAGGGATCTAGGCCTGGGTGGTTTTTCCCCCGTGGGGGCCCTTACGCATATTTACGCTAAGTTTCGGAGAAAACCACGGAAAATTCCGAACGGTTAGGTCGGCGGACGCGACCTGGCTTCAAAAAAGGCACCTTCCGTCTTCCAGTTCAATGCGAAATGCACTATGCCACTGGTGGGGAAACATCTAGCTACAAATATAATTAAAGTAAATATTCCACCAAATCAAAAATTCAAAATAAAACATCCTGTCCAAAACTAGAGATAAACATGTGAATGAAGCAATGTTCTTGCTTAACATCAATCAGAAAATGAAAGTTTAAATAATGTTTCCAGTGAAGTTTCACTCTTAACTTCTCAAGAACTACGGAACTGCGGAGTTCGTCATCTTGTGACTTCCTGTTTTCAGTGTATATAGAAGTATCCAGAAGGAAAAAAAGAAGTTGAAAGCTTAATTACTATTTTAAAAAAAGTTTTGAAGCCGATATAGGGATTTTGCGAGACGAGACAGAGCTTTTATTCTGTTTTGCGAGACGCGTGACGCCAATTTTCCGCCTCGCGTCCATCCCTAGCCGCGTTCCATTCATATCTCTGACCTTTAGCTTCTGCCCTGTTTGTTCTCCCTCATTTGGCCGACCAATAGCTGAGTGGATATTACCCTAAAAATTGTTAAAGTGTATTGTGTTATGGATAACCTGTGGATATCTGCCTAGCGGGGCGTGTGTGCCTTGGGCAGAGGACTTTTTAAGGGGTTCCAAACAAGGGCGGCTCCAGACTGAATTCTCGGAGGGGGCCATCGAACTTTTTACTTAGGTCTATAAATTGTTTAAAATGCAAATTGAACGTGTGAAATCGTGAAGTATGCGAATCTAAAGTTGTAAAACAAAATTTCGGAGGGGGCCATGGCCCCTATGGCCCCCTCACTGGAGCCGCCCTTGGTTCCAACGGGCAGAGTTCGGGCAGAGGACTCTAATGCGTATTCACGTTACATCTGGAGAAAAACTCCAGACGGTTATATTGACAGCTCAGCGGTAGGCAAGAACCCTGGACCTTCACACTTAAGCCGTCTATCATTTGCGCACTTTTCTCCAGATGTAACGTGAATCCGCGCGTTAGAACTCTTTAAAACTCATCCACCCAAGGCACTCTTCCCTTTAGCAGATACACCTTGTGAGTGGGAAGCGTCATCTTTCTAAGATTTGGCGCTCTGCCGCTCCCTACCTAACACGTTCTTTCAGTTTGCTTCTACCTCTATCTTAGCTGTTAGGCTGTTTAACATGACGAGCGAAAGTCGAATCGAGGACCAGGGGAAGACCGTAAAAAATGGTTGGTTTGGGGGTTTAAGGATACATGTCGAGCCATCTTTATTCATGTAATGGACACAATTGCTAGCTGTACATTTTAGAATTTCTCCGAAAAATTTTAGAAATATAATTATAACTCTAAAATTGAAACGATAAAATGGACTTTTCTTTATATGATGTAAAATATTACTTAATTATATGATGTAAAATACTGTAGTAAGTATTAGAGATCAGCGCGAGTTGATTTTTTCAAATGAAATTCGATTGAAACGCGATAAAACCACTGAAATACTTTGAATTTCCGTCTGAAATACCATCTTCATTTATTTACTTATTTTTTAAATTAAATTGCTCCTATAAACTTAATGTTCACAAAACTTTGTAAAGTAGTTTCAAAAGAACCATTATAAATTTTTCTGTAGCTTTTCTACTGTAATTTTATTTTAAATTTTGATCAGAAGTCATGTTCATTAGGTTTCATAAATCATTACGAGTTTCAATTATAAAATTTTTTAAAGCAAAATGCAGTATATTTTTGGCCCCAAAACATTCTTAAATGCATTATGAAGTGATCCAAATTTATACTTCAAAGTTACTTTTGAAAGAAAATTTTTTAGTCAGCCAATTGTGAAATTGAGTTTAAAAAGCAATGTTTTTCCTACTTTCTTTTTATGAAAACTGATTGGTTATTCAGATTTTAAATTTGCAGTAGTCCACAGTACAGTTCCCGAGGAAATATTCTGAAAAGTTTCCTTGTTCTCGGAATGTAAGTTAATTTTATATCTGTAGTGAAAGTTAATCAAAAAGGAGGCTTCTCCGAAAACGTGGCATGTTTAATAATTTTTTTTTTTCAAAAAATGAAGTAACTTTTCAAATTTTAAATTTGTTTCACTTCATAGTATGGTTTCTGAGGAAACAGTCTAAATATTTTCTAGCATCATAAGTTCATTTCTGATTTTAAGTGAAAGTCTATCAAAAACCTTTTCCTCTGAAAAAGTGCCAAATTTCACAATTTAAAAAAAAAATTAATTGTTTTTCAAAATTTATCTCAATGTCAGTTCTCAATCTAGTTTCCGAGGAAACAATCTGAAAATTTTCATAATTATATAATGTAAATTTATTTCTAATCGTGAGCGAAATTCAAGAAAATAGCGTTTTCTCTAAAAAAGTGTCAAGTTTAAAAATATTTTTTTAAAAATTAAATAACTTTTCAAATTTTATCTCGATGTCAGTTCTTATTCTAGTTTTAGAGGAAACATTCTGGAAATTTTCATAGTTATGTGATTATAAGTTTATTTCCTATCTTGAGCTAAGGTCAACGGAAATCCACCGTTTTCAGGTAGAACAGCCTTAACATGCCGCTCGGAGAAGTGAGTACAGTGCTAAGGCAAACCTGCACAAGGAGTGTTTGCCTATATTATCGTCTGCAATGTGCAATATACTTATAAGACTTTTGGTGGTATTTTTATTTATTAACAGATGAAAATTTAGACAGAAAAACGTGATTTTGAAGGTATGATAAAATATGGGGAAGTCCAGAGACCTAATGTTTCCAATATTAAAAAAGGTCACATTCATGCCTGGAATGTTGAAGATGTTAGTTTTTCAGAAACAGGATGTTGTATTAAAAGACTTATACATCCACTGCATCTAATTCTACACCTGGAAAATATTTTACTTGGGGGTATATGATATCGGATGCAAGAGGAGACACTGTAAAAACCTTTAATTTATTACCGCTATCTTTTACTGTGTTTTTGCGCAAAAGAATCTTAATTTACGCTTATTTTAAGCAGTTTTCAAAAAATTGTCACTTAATAAATTTATATATGGTCCCTTAACTTATGAAAATAACACATTTTATTTAATATAAATTAAACTACTGAACATAAAAATTTCAAATTTTGCACAGCCATGTAATATTACTTTCTGCATCTATTTCCATCGAAATTAGGCTAGGACGGTATTCATAATATTTTAATATTATTTTAATAATTCATAATTCATATTAATATTTTATAAAAATTCATAGCAATAGTGAATTATGTTTGCGTCGTTTAGTTCTAATAGTACGAATAAAAATCAGCTTCTTGCTATCAATATTATATGAGATATGAATTAAAGTATGAAAAAATATTTTAACGTATGGGGAAGGGGATTTTGGAAGCTCATAACTCGCCCATCTTCAGTTCAAAGTTATTGAAAATGAGTATCGGGGGTTAAAATGAGCTAAATTTTTGAAATATGAAGTGAAATCGAGGGGTTTCTATATAGAGTAAAATAGTTAGTGCGAATTTTAATATATAGATAGCCCCTTAAGCAATTTTTATGAATATCAAATTAAAGTGCACTTCAATCGTAAACGATTGGTATCTGTAACTTGGCTGTACGACGAACGATGGCCGAAAAAAGTACAAGTGGGCCTTTTTTTCCCGCAGCTGTACGTGTGAATACATATGGGCGAACACAGAAGTATTTTTAGGAGAGGGAAAACTTCACAAATTTTTTCTAGATAAGGGCAAATTTCACTTTTATAACAATTTGGTTCCGATTTTGCTTAATGATACACTTTTGTTTACATCATAAGACAATATACTAAATCTATAGGGCGAGGAGGGGGCGGGGGCGGGGCGAAGTGCCCTTTCATGCTCTCCCATATGGATGCCATTGGGAATACATAAGCTTTTAAGGAACCCTCATGAGCGATGCCTACCTCATACCCCACTAACTTAGTCAGGTTCTGCATGAAATTTTAAATTTCTGTCCATTAAACAAAAAAAAATCTAATTCCATAAACTGATAATTTAACATGTAAACAAAACATTTCAAACATTTGTTATAAAAAAGCAATACGTAGATAAATTAACTAAATAATTGGCTTTACTAATACATAAAACCAAACGTAAATATGTTTATTTTGAACATTTATAATTGCATTACACAGTGAATAATAGTTAACATTTCCATGATTATTCTTTATAAAGTAATTCTATTTATAAAAATTGATTGAGTTGAAAATTCATTTTATATCACCCCTATTTCAAAACAAAGTCCTATTCAGTATACTAATGCATTTTCTTTCAAGCACTAACGGATTAATGCAATTTTCTGAGTGGGGGAAGATTTATATACACATCCATTTTATGGGAATAAAGTAGGATCTTTTCATTATATAGGATCTCATCATTAATATTTTTTTTTTCTCTGACGGGGGCGACTCCCCCTCCAATCTGTTCTTGCTTTCAATTTTAAATGAGAGTTAAATATAAAAAAATTGAACTTATAACAATGTATTGTATCTTCATTTACACACCAATCACCTAATGTTTGCTAAAAACTTCAATGAGAACATTTAAACAAACAAACAACAATAATAAACAATGATCTAACTATCAAAAATTAAAAACGAAACGCAACACGTGGCAAACTGATATAATGTCCGTGTTTTATTTCCAAATTACGAACAAACCCTGTTTAACAGAATGACAACAAAAAACTATTTTAAAAGTTGTTCAGAAAAGCGCGATTAGCCATTCAGTTGAATTCTACTATGAGCACTATTTATGAAGAAAATAATTAAATATTATTTTGCAGCATTTATTCGATGTTTGTTTACGTTCTAAGCCTAATATAGAACAGATCGGAAAAGCTATAAGTTATGCAGTAGCGGACTAACGGGGGGGGGTCCGCCCCGGGCCCGACTGATAAGGGCCCCCCCCCCCCGAGATTGTTAGAAAATTTTAAATTCCAGTTTCACAAATTTTTTATAAAAACGTTTTTTTTCTTTCTCCCGTCCTTCTTTAATGTGCGGGTACTTGCTCATAAAGCATTCGCCACTACAAAGTCCCGAATTACTGTCCATTTTATTATTAGGGCACCCAGTAGGCGGACAGCATTACCCCCTATGAAGCGATGGACAAGTTAATATCCATGCCCAAGCCGGAATTCGAACCCAGACCCAAGGCGTGATAGAATGGTACTTTAGTCGCTACACTACCTGGGCTGCTTTAGAAGAATGTTAATGTTCAAGATTATACCGAAATCTCAAGAGAAGAAGTCAAATAATGCTGGGGCCCAGGATTATGAGATTTTTAAGTTCTAGTCAGAAAAAATTCTCCTCCCGCTCTAGAAAATTTATTTGACGTCGCCCCCCCTTAAGTTTTTTTTTCATGGGAAAAGGAATTATTAAGAGAGTTTAAGTTCTAATCTGAAAAATTCTAGTGACTATACATATATATGGGTCAGCAGGATATGCCTATCTAATGGCCCCCGAACCGTGCTTAGGTTCTCCTAATGTCTTAGTCGGGACATGTATGTAAATTATTTTTTACATAAAAAGACCTTTTTTATAATAAAAATATTGAGAAGCCACAAAAGTTTTGCACGATCCTTTTCATTCCATGGAGAAATTATTTCCACGATACTCAAAACCAATGACCGACTTAAACGTTTTAGAGAATTGTCCAAGATAAGCAAGAATTTTCTAGGAACAGTTAACACCTTTCTACAACAGACAATTGTGTCATTACATGATTGTGTCACTACATGATTGGTTAGCTAGGGCCCTGTAGCAGCTACCACGTCTAATTTTAAGGTATGTGAATATGGTTCGGACTGTGGACACAAGCTTTTCTAGCTTATTATAATGGAGTTCCGCATTATAATAAGACTTTCTCGTCCCGAATCAAACTGAGCATCTTCGATTCGTTATGTTCGTGCTACAGATCACGAATGTGTGGATGTATAGTACATTCTTTTTTTACGGAACATCTTTTATAGACAAATAATGCTGTTTGGAAAAACAGTTTATAAGACACCTCTCGAGAACGTGTCATAGAAATAGGGAGGCGTGGTGGGGTGAACGCCCGGGGTCCCCAATCCTGGGCATTCGGGTACTATTTCTTTCAAGCACGGGATTTTGTCTACGCGGCGCGCCGTGGTTACTTTTCCGTTTGATTCATGTTTTCGGCAGAGTGATTTGATATTGCTAACGCAATATTTTGGTCGAACTGGATTCAGTATGGTCGACAGTGGTTTCCAAAACAGAAAGCCATCTGTAGTTGCTAATGGATCATGTTGCTAACGGAAACATGGACTATCCCCTCAGATGATTTTCAAATACCAGGATTCACTTTGGTCGAACGGATAGACAGTGGTTTCCAAAACAGATAGCCATCTGGAGTTATGATTTTTATAGAGGAAAACTTTATAAAAATGACTTTATAAGAATATGAAACACTTTACCCGTGCCTACACGAGCCAGATCAATGGTGTTCAAATGGTCATTGCGTATATTCAAGATAAAGTGAGATTTGCAGATCCATACGCTAGTTCTCGAATTTCTCACGAATATAAGTTAGACGCTCTATTCGAAACGTTACTGAAGGAGGATGATTGCAAGACTGTTTTAGTAGGAGATTTTAACATGGAATTCAATTCCGATCCAGGATCCGATTTCATAACTGAAATGGATACTTTAGATTTTACAATACGCACTCATCCAAAACATTTCACCACTAGGGGCCAAACAACAATGGATGCAGTTTTCAGCAACAAAATGATGCGAACAGGAGTCTATATCAGCATTTAGTTATGATTTTCCTCTATATGGCAGAATTGATTAAATAGATTTTTTTAAAAATCTGAAATTTTTCCAGCCGAGTGCGTGAATAAAATCTGCACTGCAAAAAATAATCTTAAAAATACAGAACTATTCTGTCATTTTTCAACAGAAAAAAAATGTTAACAGAATTTAACCATGCTTTCCACGTAAACATGCTATATTTTATGTTATAAAGCGGGTTTTGTATTTTAACGACGTTTATCTGTAGCTGTGGCAGCCGGTCCGGTGGCGGTGGCGGCGAACCAAACACAAACAACCATTTACGACGTGAAACGCTTGAGTATCCGTAAAGAATTGAAAAATGATTTTAAAGGTAATTTTTTTTTATTTTTACTTATATTTTCTGAAATCTTTCTGCTAAGAAATATTACTTTTTCAAAAAAACTCATGCTTTAAAACATAACGACGTGTATTTTAAAGCCGTTAAGCCTAATGTTTACACGTAACCTATTTCTCTTATAAAACAATTAGTAAAGCCTGGATAAATTTAATTTTCTCGGTTTCTAATCATTACTCTCATTTTATTGAAGTATTTTACAGAAACAGTTAAATAGATATTAGACTTATGAGGTTTAAGAACGGCACTGTTCAACAAAACCACTGTCGTTGGTTTATTTGTGAAATGCATTGTTTACGTTTTTTTCCGAATCGGTGTATGGGGAATTACGATTGCAAAGTCAAAATAATTTGTGATTATATTCAATTCCTGTTACTCTAGTCATACTTTTTATACATATCTGTAAAAAACAAACAGAGAAACACTAATTTTCAATTTTAAAATTAAAGTAATGATACGATTTGAGATTCATACGCCACCGGGATTAAAAATTAGCTCATAAATTGCCAGAGAAATCTCATGGTAAGTTTAGTTTTTCTTTAAAAACCTGAAAAATAGAGCTTTAAGTTGGAATATTTTATATTTTCCCACTTATATTTTCTGTTTTCTAGCATTCATCACTGAATAATAATAACAATAAAAAGCTTTAACGAGTTTTGCTTTTATTATAAACTTAGTACTTTTATTTAAGACAAATATTCCATGGTTGTGGTAAATTCCGTAAGCGGGGGCAGTGTAGAGCTAAGTGTTTTGGTTATGTTCAATTTGTTTTATATTGCATTTGAAATATGTTTAGAAATGTTTTAAGAAGGTCCTTAGATAAGTGTATTGTAGTTTTGGTTTTATATTTTCTTATATAGAGACGTTGAAGACAAAAACAATGTTGCCAATTAAACCTGCCCCCGCTTACGGAATTATTCCCCCATTGTTTATGCTTAATATTGCTCAGTTTTGCTCGTATTAATACTGTTTAGTAAATGGAGTTGTTTACCATTAACCTTGTGTACAGACAATCAGTATAAGCTTGTTTTACTAACAAAAGTTGTCCCCAATTTCTTAGGTGCACTATGAAAAGTTCTACAGACCTTTTACAAGTCAGGGGTTGATCCAGGAATTTTTTTCCAGTAAAATACATTTTGTTAAAATAATTGATAAAACAGGTTAAGTGACAGTGAAGTGCTGTTATAATTGATTGCATTTTTGTAAAGGGCCATATTAATCGTTTGTAATTTTGTGATGAGGCTGCAATACAAACCCAATTATCGCATGCATTGAACCCTGCAATTGGTGCACTGATATCAAGAGATATAGAGTGATCATACCTATGTAATTAAATTTGAAATTTCGAAAAAAAAAACATTTAAGTTTTTCAGTTGGGCTTTTTTAAACCCACCTGGGATTTTTTGGGTTGAACGAAATCCTGTCAATCGATAAAGTGTTTTTGGTACTTACGTATTACCCTGCAGTCCGCCAAGACGAGCGATTTTTTTTTCGCCAAGAGAAATGCCGGGTATATGAAATTATGAACGGTTTTGAATACGATTGGCAACTCATTTGACGGAAAAATAGTTTGGCAGGATAATACATAAGTACCGTGTTTTTTTAAAAACTCATTTCACCCTTGAAATAATTTTTGACATTTTATATGCAGAATTTAATATGGAACTGTGTTTGATTTAATGAATTAACATTATTTATGCTAGAAGCATTGCTGCCAACATGTAAGGTTTAATGTAAGAAATTGATTACATTGTAAGATTATTATAAATCTAATTGGCATTATTGTAAGATTTTTAGAAAGAAGTGTTTTTATTCAACAAAATTTTTAAAAACATAATTTTTTAAACTTCAGTCACTAATGTTCAGCTAAATTATGCTTGTAAATTTATTAAATTGAAAACCGTATGAGATAAAAATATGATTGATTTTTTGCTTATCCAGCAGAAACTCCATTTTCTCTCTAACTTGTCATAGATACCACCATTTATTAATAGCTTAAATGTGTAAATTTAACTAATGTTTTTTATAAATGTATGCTTTTGATACACAGAAATCTCAGTAATAATAAGAATAAAACTGTGTTTGTGGGTTTAGACCGTATACAAATCCACAAAAATGGACCAATCAGCCTGAAATTTTGCACAGATGTGTAAAATAATATGGAGTAAATGATAGTCCACTTTAAAACTTTGAAAGTCCACCCGTTCCCAGAGTTTGAGATTTTTTTTATGATTTCCACATAGAAAGCTTTCTGTAATTGTAACCCCCATTCCCATAGTGAAAAATGTGTGAAATGATCATCGTGGTTGTCATGGGTTGCAATTTTGCCGAATAAAATGTTTTCAATTCTTAAATAAGTAAAAATAAAAGAATAATAATGATTTTTTTGTTAGTTTATTTTTGTAAAGTTATTTTTTTAATTATAATATGTGCATGGGAAATCAGAGCAGGAATGACATGTTTTGTATGCAAAATAATAAGGATTGAAGATTTACGAGGCTATTATGTAAAATTTGTTAGTTTGGCAAAAGATAAAATGGGTGATATGCCGGTTTTGAGAAAGTAAGTTCTAGTGGTTTGCACAGTTTTAGGCTTGGCGCAATATACTGAGAGCTTAAGGAAATAGCATTTTTGAAAATAAGTGTATAGGTTTTAGTAGAATACAGCGTTAAATTTTAATTATCTGATCAGAAATAATGCACTTATTAAGGGATTTCAAGCGATCTATCTTCAGAATTCTCACCACATTGAGTAAATTGATTTAAGTTGGGGGAATTCCGCCAAATTTCAGAGAATTGAAATCTTTGCATTTAGTACATCAGAGTTAATGATAAAACTCGTTATAGTTTATAATTTTTAAAATGCTGCTTCTTTTCAAATAAATGCCTGCTTTACTTTTTGGTGATCGAACCATATAAGTGACAGATATTTCTCATTTTGATTACTGTTAAGTCGATGCTTCGAATGATTCCCTGAAAAAAATCTTGCAAAATGGTGATGTTGGCACTTTGGAGAGCCTTAGATTTGAAATTGGATATTATTTGAGACTGATATATATAACAATGGTTGCATGTCCCCACTCGCTAGTGGGGTGTATCATATATATTTTCCTCTCACATTTGAACACTCTCTTAAATAATAACAATCTGTCTTATGACAAATTTAGGTATGTTGATCATTTATGACTTTCTTTTACAGATGTTGATATAAATTTGTATTTCCATTAATCAGCTTATAAAAATCATAACTGATTTTCATACTATGAAAAAAGATTTCTCCATAACTTGCTTTGAATTTTATTTAATAAAATGGATATTTATAATTAACTGTATTGTAAGGATAAACATTTAATCTTTAGTTGATTTTTATTGTGTTCTGTAAGATTTTCAATAACGGAATGTTGGTACGTATGTAGGAGGAAGAAACAAATAATTTTGATTGTTGTAATGCTTTAGACACTTAATAATTATTTTTTCTTGTGATTACCTGGAAATTCTTGAAAAATCATCCTAAGGAATTCTTTTCTTTTAAGAAACAAATATAATCCCAGAAATTGTTATTAATACCAAAATAACAGCCCCAAGTGTAAAAAAGTGATTGTTTATGATATCATTGCTTGATTTGCTCTTGTGCAATACCTTTAAATTTTTTGTGGCCTACTGTCTGCAAGTGATTTTTATACCTGTGTTTTAACATGCATAGGGGGAAGTGTCCTGCGATTTGATGGCTCAATCAGAAAAAGCTTCTTTCCACTAATGTAACGTCAACTGTAATTGACACAGGATGTCTCTACACTGGTGAATTTGGTAGGCCGAATACTGAACAGATATTTGGCCAAATTCTGCTATATATTCAGCTAAATAATTTCAGAACGAAGAGAAAAAAGGTATTTTTAACAGATTTTTAAATGTATTTACAAATAATATTGCTTAGTTATACTTTAATATGTTAATTTCATATTATAAAATATCCTAAGTCATTGAATTTTAAGATGAGTGAAAAATAATCTAATATATTTAATAATATTACAGAAATGCAGGCTTTTCTACTGGGTAACACTACTTGACATGGTTTTCTACTTTTCTTTATCGGGTGGGGTGGGGATAGGAGGATTTTTTTCTGATCCTCAATTAGAAACATAATTTTGAAAAACTGCTAAATATGTTTTGTAAAACTCAAAGCATGATGCGATTAAGCATAGTTACCAGATTAATTACATTTATCATAGCATATTTATTAAATTATTAATATTGCAAAATATAAGTATGCTGCTATTAGTGTTTAATTTTGTAAAAGGTATTTTTTCATGACCAAGATTTTTGTTTTACATATAATATACTGTTGTGTGTTTTACCTATGAATAATATAAAATGAATTTTAATTAATCTTTATTTAGTATTTAATTACAAATTTGAAAAGTTATATTTTATTTACAATTAAAATGACAATTAAGGAGAGTATTGATTATGTGTGCATTTTATGCTGAAAGCTTTATATTAGCTTATACATAGTATGATCCAAAAATTCCAGGACTGTGGTTATTCCTGATGATGTGGCGAAAGTAAGTACCTAAAGTTAAATTGCTTCGAAAGGATTCTCCCAACCTACCCCTACCTGACTGAGTTGATTTATCCCATGTCATGCGGACGAACAGCGCTCAAAGCTGTTACTTTCCGAAGTCAGTTGTCTTAGCTTGGTGACATAAGAAAATTGGCTTTTCTTGAGCAGAGCTGTATCATTAAATTCTGTCAACAGTTAGGTAAAACACCAATAGAGACTTTGGAAATGCTAAGAAATGTGTATGATGAATCTACCATGACGAGATCGAAGGTTTATGAATGGCATCTGCATTTTAAAGAGGGCTGAGAATCGTTGGACAATGTTGGCTGACTTTCGACTTCATGGAATACAGAAAATATTTCATTGGTGTCTTGAATGTGTTTGAAAAGATCGTCGTCAAACACTTGTAGAAATCGCAGAGTCTAGACACTTATATACAAGTTGCCAGTGCATTCCAATGGAAGGTCTCAACATACACCAAGTGTCCCAGCACATTGTCCCTCGATTGTTGATTACTGAACAAAAAGAATAACGAATGACAATATTGGGTGATTTAATTGACAAAGTACCCAGGTTATTCACATTCCCCTATTCACCCGACTAGCCCTATGGCCCTATGTGATTTTTACCTGTTCCCATTAATTAAAAAAAAATAATAATACAGGGATGCCGTTTTGTTTCATCAGAAGAGATGAAACGCTTTTGTGTCATCTGAAGAGATGAAAGCAGCTTTGCGAAAAACCTTATGGGAGGTTGGGGAAAATGGCTTCCAGAAATTATACGAACGTTGGCAGAAGTGTATCGTCGCCCACTTTGACTACTTTGAAGGTGGTACTTCGTAGTACTTCGGTGATGTGAACTATTCAGGGTAAAGAATTTTACACGTTGTCCCCAAACTTTTGGATCATACCTCATATTAAGCTTTTGGTAATTTCGTATGCAGAGATCATGCTGAAGTGCTATAGCGTATATTGTAAGCTTTTTTTTTTTCTTTCTTCTGAATCGCTGGGTTCCAGAACTGCCTTTTTTAAAACCTTAATCATACTTGTGAACCCCTCTTTATGCCTATGTTAGACTTGTAAATGCTTATCGAAGGTTTATGAATGGTTATTATTTTGGTCATAATGGTCATTATTTTGTTACATTATTTAAAAAGGAAAAATGTCATCGAAAGACTCCGTAAATCGCTAGAACTTATAAATTAAAAAAGCCACAGCATTCTCTGTGTATATGTACAGTCAACTCCGGATATAGAGAACTTTCAGCTATAGTGAACACATTTCCTTAGTCCTGACTCACATACATTAGAAATGCACATAGCATTTTTCAGTTTTAATGAACCACGACTTCCGTTATAGTGAACTTAAAAATTTTTGGACAGTAGGGGCAATGTTGTTCTATTCCCACGAAGCGTGTCTCTTTAGTGTTCAAGTAGAGAGAAAGATTATCAAGCTCCTGTTCCAAAATACAGTGGTCCTCACTTATTCCAGTTACATCGAAGCGGATTGAAACTGGCTGGAATAACCGAAATCCGAAATAAACGGCGGGACCAAAGTAAAAGTAAGAGACACAAAGTATGAAATATTGAAGATAAAAAAATTTGTGAATTAAAACAAAATATATAAACAATATGAACATATTTAAGAATAAAGAAAAAAAAATAACTATTACAACTTGGGGGGGGAAATCTGAGATTAAAGGCTGTTTTAAGGGTATATTGTATTTTAGCGCAAACTGAATTTAACTTAGTGGTGAAAAGAGGTTACCATTTACGTTATTCTCCTCAAATGCTCTACATAAAATGTCTGTAGTGTTCAGCGAATCTACTCATGTGGTTCAGGTGCACATGAGTAGATTCGCTGAACTCGATGTCATCATCACTCGATTCGCTGAACCCGATGATGATGACAATGCGTAGATTCGCATTGTCATCATCATCGGATGCCTGATTCGTTCAGGGTGTCAGATTGATCATTATTTTTATTAAAATTCTATTAAGTGTATTAACAATTGTTTTGATTGAATTATTGTAACACCTCCACACAAATATGAGTCATCTTTGACTGGCTTCCACATGACCCTAAAAGCTAATTGCGTCAAAATTTTACCCAATCTCCAGATTACTTAACTGGATAAAGCAGCACTCACTACCGAGGTAACCGGTGGACAGTGCTGTTTGGCCATTTTGTTCTGTTCATAACAATTTTGACCAGAATAAGCGGCTCACAGGATAAACCACTAACCGAAATAAGTGGTGACCACTGTTCAGGTGAATTGCCAGTGTCTAGACTAAGTTGATTATATTAAACAAGGGGGGGGAGGAGGTCATAACTTTTTCAATGCTGCACTCCATCCTATCTTTTAAAAGCATTCATTAACAAAAGTGAACTAAAAGTTGAAATTTCGTCTTGACTTAAGACGATTTCATTTTCCATCCTCAATGAGTATAGATTCTTTTTCCATCCTCAATGAATATATGCTAAAAGTCTTAGCTCCTTTTTCCAACTTAATGGAATATACATTATTTCCATAAATGCGATTAATTGTGTTTATTTTACTTAACTAGTTCTAGACTTATAAATGCAATCCATTATGTTTGATTTACTTAATAAACATTCAGTACTTGTATAAAATTCTAGTTTTGTATTGTTCTATTGTTATCGGACATCAGAACTTTGGATATAGTGAACGAACTCCAGAACAAGTGAGATAACTGCTCTTTGCCTTAAATCTCCAAAATCTCGCCCTCCCTGCAGGGGTGACTTCAAACCAAATCAAATTAGTGACCGAAATTTACTGCTCCCCAGAGGCTCACTATAACCAAAGACATAATCATATGGTCGGGAACCTATAGTGTCATAGAGTATAAAAATGAAATACTTTTTTTTTATTTAGGAGTTTGCTGAGCAGGACAGTTCCAATGTCTGTGTGTTACCCATAAGTTTTCACACATGTTACAAATTTTATAAAATTAATAATTAAATATAAAATGTTGCAGATAGTTATATTTATTGTGTATATGTTAGAGATGAGACGGGCTCAGCCCGAGCCCGAAAGCCCGAGCCCGAGCCCGGGCCCGACTCGGGCTCGGGCTCTGTAATTCACGATTGCGTTCGGGCTCGGGCGGGCTCGGGCTCGTGAAAAATTTCTTCTTTGTTGAACATACTCCTTGAAACAGATTTTAAAAAGTGATTCATGGGATAAATAGACGTACTTATTTGAAAAAATAGCGGCACGGGGGACTAGGAGGTGTGTGAAGCTCCAAAATTTATTGTATCCTCTTAATGTAGTAGTTAATTTTATTTGTCTTTAGCTGAAATTTCGGGCTCGGGCGGGCTCGGGCTCCAACTTTAATAATATTGCTCGGGCTCGGGCGGGCTCGGATTAAAAGTCTTCGGGCTCGGGCGGGCTCGGGCTTCAAAAAATGAGCCCGAACTCATCTCTAGTATATGTTCGTTTTATAAAAGGATGTAAAGCAAGATAATATTGATACCTGATTTTTCAATGCTGAGTTATGAAAAAGGAGTTAAAGAAAAGCAGTTTACAGATTTCGCACACATAACAGTGGAATCGTCCAGCAAATTTATCAAATATATTTAAAAATGTATCTGATTTTACTTTTTCTTTTTTTCAGGAAATGTATCAATTTACTTGCAGAGAGAAGTCCTGTGTATCTGTATTGCCTTACTTATGAATGTTTAGAAAAGATAATTTGTAATGTATATACTACTTTTCTAAAATAAAATACTTTATGGCATATATAATTTGTTGAAAACTTTTACTAAAAAATTTTTTTTTCATGTTTTTTAACTTTTTGAGCATGTATCTGTGTGTGTATGAGTGAACACGATAGCTCCTAAATGGTGCATTCGATTGAGCTCAAATTTGGTATGCATTTTATAGACCATTGCCATGCAAACGTTATTGATTTTGGTGTATATATGACTTATAAATTTTTTACAGGGCTACAAAAAAATTTATAGCCTATGAATAGAAATTCTTCATTTCTATCTATAGGCCTTAGTGTGTTAGTGTCTGAAGTGTGCTGGTGTCTAAGTGTGCTAGTGTCTGAATGATGCATTCAATTGAGTGCTAATTGGTTATGTATGTTATAGGTTTCAATTACATGACCTGCATAGATTTTGGTGTGCATAGAGCTGATAATTTGTTCATGGGCAGTGATCCATCTAGGATTTTTTCAGATGAGTAAAAATACTCCTTAACCTTTTTAGAAGTATTTTCTATTCCAAACAAGTAATTAAAACAACGAACATGCTAAATTTTCAAATACATAATTAAATAGCATTTGACACATAAATAATAACTGATTTTTATATCTAGGTACATAAATGTCAGTTCAACAAAAACTAGTACAAAAATTGATTTTTTAAATTTAAAATCAGCAAATCATAATTATTTATCAAAATATACCTAATTTTATATGGAAAAGCAATGCGTAAAAACACACATTCCGAAATTTCTAAGGTGTGTATTCACATCTAGAGGTGTTGCGATCACTGTTCACGGGGTTGCAAAAAAAAAAAAAAATTCTCATACATAATGGCCTACAGATGCAAATCATTTATAGTGCGCTAGTGCCTAAATGGTACATTTTAATAAAAGTTCATAAGTCACAGTCACACAACCTGTATAGATTTTGATGTGGGTAGAGCACAGATGTTAAGTACAGTGCTACGAAATATTCTTATACATTATGGCACAAATTCTTGAAAGTGTAGTAGCATCTAAAGAGTGCTCAATTAGGTACGCGTATTATAGGTCACTGTCTTGCACACTGTATAGATTTTAGTATGCGGAGGGCTTCCAGTTTTTTTTTTTTTATTATTATTATATAGGGCTACAAAAAATTATTCTTATACATTGCGGCCTATACACTCAAATTATTTGAAGTACACTAGTGTCTGAATACTACATTTGATTGAGCTGATTAAATTTACTTAAATGCTTGGTAAAGATCAAGAGTTCGGAAAGTCAGTGGAGTTATTCCAGTTTTTTTCTTAAGTATAAAATGAACTGCCGAAAGTAAGCTAATAATATTTTTTCACCCTCTCTGAAAACTGTCTCAAACAAAAAAAAGGTTCTATAAAGAACCTTTTATTTTGTTTGAGATTCATAGAGGGGGAAAAGAAATCCAATGTACAATTTTAGTATGACAAATTTCAGGGAACCAAGATCAGATTTGTAATTTATTAAGATTTTTTTATGACTTTATGATAGTAAAAATTACTTTTTCATATTTTAAGATTTTCTTTTGCAAAAAAAGCAGTCATAAGTTAAACACTTATTTTAAAACTCATTAAAATTAATAAAATTCAATTTATTTATAGGAATATTGCATATTAATTCGCAAACCTTTGTGAAATAAAAAGAGGGGTTACTGAATATTTTCCCCGAAATATACTGAAATGTTACACATCTATTCACCTTTTATCTGGAAACCTTTGCAAAAAAAAAATTGGAAAATATTTAAATATTTTTCCAAAATTTGCAGAAACATTTATAAATACCGTACCCGCCTAGTGCAGAAACGTTCCTGCAATTTTAAAATACAAGAGCTGCCCCATATTTTAAGGTAACACTTCCGATTCTTTTTTTTTTTACAGTGTAGCTAATAATTTTAATTAACTAATTTTGTAACTTTTAAGTCTAAATAGTTTGGATTTTTCCGAGAATACCAGGCGTCACTACCTATGCTAGTAGTAAAGTGTATGTGTGGTTCCAGATAATTTTGAAAACTCTGTTGCTACATATTTGGGGGGGGGGGGGAAATGCAAAATAGCTACAATAGCATTCAAAATCAGATTATTTTTTAATGCACCATTTAATGCTCTATTTGTTTTATATTTATGCATTTTCATTTATTTTCAAGAGTTTTTCTAGAAGTGACTTTCATTTAATGGTTCTTAACAACTTATGGCAACAATGCATTCTTGTAACTGTAGTGTTTAAAATAGAATCTGAAATGAGTTATTTTTAATTTAAGTGAACAAGATTAAAAGTATTGAGTGTAGTTTTCATTATTACAGCAAAACTTGGATAACTCGAGCATGATCAATTCAAAATTTCAACTTTGAATTATTCAAGTTTGACTATATAAATAAGAATTATTATTATTTTTGCAAGAAGATCGCTTTTGTGTTGCTTTCTAAAATGTGTAGTTCAAAAATGAACCCTAGCAGAGCAGAGAAAATGCTATCTGTTGTTGGATAATTCCTCATTTGTTTTTCACTATTATGATACCTATGCTTAAATTTTTATCCTGCAATTTAGTGCCAACTATTTATAAAAGAATTATTTAGTTGCCAGATTCTAACCAAAGAAAGAAAAAAACAGTAAATAAATAAAATAAGCGTGAACTAAAGGAAAATAAAAGGTGAAATTTTCAGCATTTGTTTTCTCCCCCCATATTTTTCTCTTGATCTGCTGCTGAGTTCAACAATGTTTCATTATACTGGAAATCGAATACTTTGTGTATTTCTAAAATGATAGGAAAAGTGTAAAATTCTCTCATTTTCTTTCTCCTTTTTATCTAAGGAGACAGACTGCAGGTTGTCAAGCTCTGCTATAGATAATTTTTTGCTTTAGAGCTCTAATGGCATGATTATAAATGATATGTAAAAATTTTCATTACAAATACACTCATCCTCCTATCTTTTCATGGGAAAAGAATGCTTATTTCTCTTGTTGAAATAAGTGGGGCACATGATGCGGGTGCTGTGCTAAAGGGGGTGCCATGATCAATTATCGCTCCTTGGGAGGGGAACCCTAATTAAGGTTTGACCCCAGGTGTCGTATACAGTAGTTGCGGCTCCGGTAAGTACTAGTGTTCTTGAAACACCTCTCAATTATTACTCACACAGAATGTTTAATTCAGACCTTTAATATTTTAATTTACTGTTGAACTGAAGAGTTATTTGTGTCTATTAAGATTATTTTAAAGTATGAGTATACTTATATCTCTAAGTACAGATTTTGAACACAAAAAGTTCAGATTCAGTGATTAAAAAAAGAAAAATCAATTTTTATTCTTGTCAGAAGTATTTCTAATTTTGTTTGTCTGTGGTTGTCAGTGTCACAAAAAGTTAAGTAAATGAACTAAGCACTTTACTTGTCATCATAAGGCCACCAACAGTTATGCTGGTAACGTTACTTATTTATAAAATATGGCTACTTTTACAGAAAGATGTTACATTCTGGGAACATTTTTCTGCCAGTTTTTCTCTTAATTTACAGAAATAGTATTTTTAGTTATTTCCTATATTACTATTATATTTCTCCAAATGTTTAAATGTTTTTATACATATATTTAAAAATTTTAATACATTTACAAATATATAATAGTAATAATAAAATAAATATAATACCAGACTACTTACTGGTATTATATTTATTTTATGTATTACTATTATATTTTTGTAAATTTATTAATTTTTTTTAAGTATTTGTATAAAAAAATTTAAATATTTGGAGAAATACGATAGTAATATATGAAATAACTAAAAATACTATTTCTGTAAATTAACAGAAAAACTGCAGCAAAATGTTGCCAGAATGTAACATCTTTCTGTGTACAGAAAGTTTCTGTATACAGAAGAATTACTGGCAGCAAAAAGTTGCCAGAAAATTTCTGTATACAGGAATTTTCTGTATGCAGAAGAATTACTGGCAGCAAAAAGTTGCCAGAAAATTTCTGTATACAGAAATTTTCTGTCGACAGTAATAAATGTTATTCAACAGAAAGATTCTGTAACCCTTACAGATAGTTTCTGTATACAGAAATCAACTGTAAAACGCTGCTTGGAAACGACTTTTATATGTATACGGAAAATTTCTGTGGGGAACAGAATTTTTCTGTCCTATAACATACAGCTCCTGGCAACAGAAAATTTCTGCCTACAGAATATTTCTGGCAACTTTTTGCTGCCAGACTTTTTCTGTTGATTTACAGGAATATTTTTTGCAGTGTGGAAGAATTTTAAATTTTATTATTATTACTATTATTATTATTATTTTAACGGGAATATGTCTTTAAATTTGCTTCCGCAGTGGGAAGCAATTCATAAAACTGATGATAACAAAATGGGGCATACAGTTTGATTTTGCTGGACCTGATACTGTTTGAGGTTGCAGTTATATATCTGTCATCTACATCAATCGGTATAGCTATTTTTCTTGTAAAATACGTTCATTTTTATTTATTTATTTTGGCGAAGGGGGGGATCACTTAGGCTGGGGACAAGGAAATTGTTCCAGGTGTCCTACGAACAGGGGAATTTCTTCACTATTTTTTCCCCAATGTTATTATTATTATTATTATTATTATCAGTGTTTTACTATCCCCAATGTTATTATTATTATTATTATCAGTGCAATATTATTATTATTATTATCAGTGTTTCTCACAAGATGCTTGATTGATAATACATTTAAGACGCATTGCAAGAGCAAATCGGGCTAAAAAAGAAAAAAGTTTTTATCAGAATCTCAGAATTTGATGAATTTTTTTCTTGTGTTGCCTTACCCAAAGAAACAAAAATCTGAAATATTTTTGATTTACCTCTTTTAGTTTTGAAGTTATGGTGGTGGTGGTGGTGGGGGGGTCAAAGTACCCCACAGGAGTGACGTAGAAATCAGGGCCGTACCCAAAAAAAATTTCGGTGGGGGGGGGGACCAAACAGTGGAAAAGGCCAAATTTTTCACAAAAGACAATATTATTTTGTTAACAAAATTTTACATTTCGGGGGTGGGGGACCGCACTCTCTGGTCCCCCCCCCCCTGGGTACGGCCTTGGTAGAAATAATTTAGGCCATTTTTGCCCGTTTATTGTCTCGACTGTGACTGGCTCGGAGGTGCTTCGGAGAATTTTTTCTTTTTATCTGATAATATACCTTGAATATTAACATCTCAAACTGAAAATTCATTCGAAGATAGTCAGAGCCCCCAAATACCCCCAATTTCATAAAAAATACAGTTTTTAAGAATACTTTAAATGTTGGCTCTGGCGTGATTTAGAAAATTTTTTTGAACAGCGCAGTTATACATCTTATAAAGTGAATTCAATGTTAAAAATTTTTGAAGGCCCCAAGGGACTCTCGTACAGGGCCCCAAACATGGTCGTTAACGATAATTTATACAATTTCGAAATATTGGTACAGCTGGCGCCGACTTCCCACATGAGAACTATTGGCATGGAGGTAGCATCAAACTAGTATTTTCATATTATGAAAAAACATTTTTTGAAGGGGTTGTTTCCAAGAAAAATCTCAAAAAGTACCTCCCTATTTGGGACATTCCACTGACACGCATGGAGCATTTCGTCTTTACATTCAAATATTATTTACTTTTTTATTTTATAAAAGTATAAGCCATGGTATATGTTGAGTTAATAAATTTATATAATATTTTTTCCGCCCTCATTTGGCAAATGGAGACAGTTATGACATTATTTACGAATTATTTTGAGTGCCCCTGTAAATTATGCTACACGCATGAATTTTAGCTTTCTCAAGAATAGTGTAGCTTTCGAAAAATCTTCAGAATCGGTTCAGTAGGTACAGGGATGTCCTCATAGTGTAATGTGCTACAATTCTTTTGAATGTCTCTGTAAAAGAACTATTTATGCTACATGCATGAAAGGTAGCCTATAATACTTTGGAATAGTGTAACTTTTTATCAGTGAAAAAAGTTTTCGAATGAGTTCAGTAGTTTCAGAGATCTCCATACAACTTAATGTAATTCTTATGAGTGCCTCTGTAAAAGAACTATTTGTGATCTATGGAGGATATATTTGTGATACATGCAGGGTAAGTTTAATTTTCATTATTGCTACAGTCGATTAAATTTCTAAAAGTAACGTCGAAATGCCCCATGAGTGTCAGTGATATGTCCCAAATAGGAAGGTACTTTTTGGGATTTTCCTTGGAAACAGTTTACCTTCAAAAAATGTTTTTTTCATAATATGAAACTACTAGGTTGATACTACATCTCCATCCCAATAGTTCTCATTTGGGAAGTCGGCGCCCCAGCTGTACCAATCCTTCGAAATTGCATAAATTAGCGTTAAGGACCATGTCTGGGGGCCCGTATCGAGTGTCCCTGGGGGCTTTAAAATTTTTTTAACATTGAATGCACTTTATATGAAGATGTATAACTGCACTGTGCGAAACATTTTTCTATATCACGTCAGATGAAACATTTAAAGCATTCTTAAAAACTGTATTTATGTATTAGTGTTGTTATTAATACTTTTTTAAGAAATTGGGGGTATTTGGGGGCTCTGACTATCTTCGAATGAATTTTCAATTTGAGACGTTTCTATTCAAAGTATATTATCAGATAAAAAGAAAAAATTCTCCGAAGCATCTCAGAGTCAGTCACTGTCGGGACAATAAAGTTTCCAGAATGTCCCTAAATTATTTCTATACGTCACTCCTGTGGGGTACTTTGACCCCCATATCTCCAAAACTAAAAGAGATGAATCAAAAATACTTCAGATTTTTTCTTTCCTTGGATAAGGCAACACAAGGAAAAAAATTCATGAAATTCTGAGATGGTGATGGAAACCCCCTGCCTGATTTGCCCGTGCAATGCCCCTTAATTCCATGCATGCAAGGCGTCTTTTTATGGCAATTATCAAGTGTGGAACACTCGCACTGTTATTTGTCGAACGTAAATTTATTGCATTTTTTTACTACCGGAGACAGTTGTTTGCTTTGATATAGGCAGTGATGAAGAATCTGGTTAGAAATGTTAAATTAGCAAGGGAGTTAGTAGACATCCCGTATGTCAAAGAACTTCCTCTTCAACAGCAATAAATCGCAGTGACTAAACCGTCGTTCTTTGACTAAAAATATAATATTTAATAAATCAAATATGGAAATTTTTTTCAATGAACTTCATCAGATGTGCTTATAATTTAAAGAATGTTGAAATTTGAAGAAAAACTGAAATATATAAAATGTGTGTAAAGAACATAAATTGTATCTTACAACTAATCACATAAAAGTTCCAGAAACTAAAAAGCAATTTAGTAAAAATGGAAATAAGTTTACCTGTAGCGAGACACTTTTTATTTTATAAATGTTTAAATCGGTATTCTATCATTATTATTATTATTATTTGATAATCATTAGATTAGAGAATTGCCAATCTTTGGATTGCTACCGCAAATGGGGTCGCAAAAAATAACCCTGGGGTCACAAGGTGGATTTAAACGGAATCGAAAGGTACCGAAATATTTTCCCTCTAAAAACAGGTTCCTTCAACAGAATGAACTATTTCCTTTCAAAACAAATTTAAGTTTAATGTTCAGTGGTTTAGGTATGTTTTAATAAGCGAAGTGTAGGTAGTTAAAAGTTTTAAATATACTGAGTTATGTTATAATTCCTACATGCTTTGGGCAAGCCGTTACCAGCAAAATAAAATGAGTTTTAGTTTCACGAGAACTTATTTACTAATTTTCTACGAGCCAGTCGAAGCAGACTATTTTTTGATTTTACTAAAATGTAAAAGTAAAAAAAAAAGTTTAATAGATTTTCCAGATTTTTTTAAGTTATGAATGTTAGCTTAAAATGTAATTTTCGGTTTAAAATATTATCTTAGAAGGGGGGGCCCAAACTCTGAGACCGCCCCGGGCCTCACTTAACGTTAGTCCGCCACTGAAGTTATTTAAAAATTCTACTAGTAATTATCTAATTTGGACAGGAATAAAATAAACATATTTATTTAACATCATAAACATACATATTCGCTTACGTGAACAAACACAAATGCATACCAAACCTTTCAAAGCGAGCATCTGTAACAAACTTATCTTTTGGAACAACCTATGACACAGCACAGATAATGCCAATGACCTTTTCTAGTTCATTTACAACATAAAAGTTTTACTAGCTTCAGTTGCGACTTTTCCCATTTATTTCCCACCAAAATCTACAAGATATAGTGGTTCCTCTGATTTAAATATAATTTTTAATTTTTTGCCACAACGTAATGCGGAACAATACAATTAAATTGGCGGGTTCACATTGTTTTACCTACACCAGCTGATTCAGAGGTCTTCCTCTTCTCGACGTAAAAGGACCCCATTCAGGCATTATTTGGTGTTATATATTCCTGCACAAAAGAAAAATTATAAAACAGTTTTAGTTGTTAAATCCAATGAAATGAAATGCATACGAACTAATCACTGTAATTATATTTTGAACAAAATAGATGGCGCCAGGAGCGTCAGCGCAAGCAATTTTACGAAAGATACCCCAAAAAAAGCAGAACCAGCTCGATGAATTCAGTACTATCGGTAAGATACGGGCCTAATGCTTCATTGACAGCGCTTGTTCTGGCGCTGTGGGTTCGTATCCGGCATTGGGAATGGACCTCCTAGGATCCGGACTTGGAATTCAATTGAAAGTGTGTGACATTGGTGATCCAAAGCCAAGTCATCACTTTTACATTTTAATTATCTTATCTGTTGACAGGTTGAATCTTTTATTCAAGGGAGGGGGAGGAATGCTATTTATTGATCTTTCAAATAAGTCACGTTTTCGATTACTATTTATTTGTGGTAACTTTATACATAAAAGAATTTTTGACTTTATGAATAAATTTATAAAAAAATGAAGATATATTCAGAAAACAAAAATAAATATTGTCATGAAACTTAGCAGGTTTTTCAAACCTTCTAGTACGTTTTAACAAAATTATACGACTTAAAAAAAATTAATAATTTTTTCACATCATATATACTGCATACATTTCATATCGTCGTTGTCAAACGAATATCTGCCATGTGCACTTTTTGGAGATTTTAATATTTTCATCATCATGACCAGTCTACTAACTAGATTTTCGTATAAAAAGATTTCTATGTGAGTCTAAGCATATACGGTGAACTGTGATCGCTAAAAAAAATGTCGTGTGAATCAGCATGAATATTCTCAAGTAACACCTGTTAATAATCATTAATTATAACAAATAAACTTTTTGCACATTGCAGATATCGGTTTAACAACGACAATATATTCATATATATTATTTTTCTTTGGTATAATGTGTCACGTATCTTTTGGTGGTACATTCTGATTTTTTCATAATTCTTGAGAGAATTAGTTTTATTTCCGTCATAAATATAACAAGTACGAACGATATTAATGAAGTTGGTCGTTATGTACTGATGTCTGTCACATAAACGTAAAATTGCGCATATTTCCCGATCAATTTCATATATTTTAGTTTATCCTTATTGTCACTTCATAAATGGTGCTACACACAATTTGTACAAGAAAAATATTGTCTGCTGTTAGATTTATTGCTTATAAAAAACAAACAAAAAAAGTTATTGAAAAAATTTATTAAATTTCCATAAATTGTTTTAGACACTAGTTTCCAGTGCCACTGAAGTGCTCGCACTTCTTACATAGTTTACCTGTGATGTGAATATACGATGTGTGTGTGCAACTCCTTCTCTTTTACAAACTTGATCCTTTAGTTCCCTTTATATTGGGTAAGATTTTAGTACGTTCTTTTAATTAATTTAGTGTACCTCAAATTTCCATGCGCATAAAGAAACAGATATAGGAAAGAGACAAAAGCAGAAAGTAATGTTTAAATGATGAGAAATAAGCGTTCTTTGTGGAGGAAAAGATAATAATTGGTTATTGTTGATTTTTATACTTATCCTTTCACCGATAGATAGCAGCACTAATACAAAAAATTTAATTTTCTCTTTTTTCTAGACCTTCCTGTATGAAGCCCAACTTACTTATTTTTCTCTCCCCATTCAAGAGTTCTTTCAAAATCTTGTGTTACTGTTTTATAATTAAAGAATAAGTACTTCAATTTTTGTCCCCTCGTCTTTATTCGTTATTGATTATTTTTTGATAAAATCTATTGAAGTTAGATAGCAGCACTACAATGAACACTTTGGACAATGAAAACCTCTCTCGCCTGGACTTCTGTAGAAGTGTGGTGGCTCCAATGTCCTTCATGTTTAAGCGATACCTCTGGGAGTGCTAATGCACGTGCTAATCTCACTTCTGGAATTCTTTCAAAATTACGACACCCCGACCTCATTTCACCTTCCACCCACTGGTTCTCAATTCTATAAAAGCCGCTCAGTTTGGCCTATCTCCGTCCTATGGAGGACATGACTCGGTTAGCCTGAGGGCATTACAAACAACAGATTATCGAAGTGGGTTGATTGTTGTGCTGTTAAGGCAAAGCACAACAGGGGTCAGTGCCATATTACCGGCATGGCAAACAGGGCAACTGAACAGGGCCCACAGGTTTTAGTGCCCCAAAATCTCACATCTTACACTTTTATAATTTTACAATAAAATTACAAATTATAAAAAAAATTCAAATGTTAAATGATTTTTTAATTATAAAGTATGAACAATGAAAATAATTCAAATTTACATATGTATAAATTAATTTAAACTTATTTTTAATTCTTCGAAATGCTCTATAGTCGATATAGCATTCCAATATATAGTGACATAACTAACCACATATTGCAAAGTGTATTTTTAATGTTAAAAATAGCAAAATTTTTTAACAATTTGCTATTTTAAGAAATATTTACAAAAATGTTTACAAAAAGAGGTTGTATTCCGTACATGTTAGCAACTGTGATATAGCATTTCGATGTAACGTTTAACTATCTGTTTCTTTGGCATCATGTAACTATATTCGTTTACTTCAAATTACTTAAAACAAAATTTGTGTATGGGAGGGAAGATATTTAAAGATATTTAAAGCTTTCAATATAAACCAATCATAATCTGTTTTTTTTTTTTTTTTTTTTAGGATGAGGTTATTGCAAGGTGCCCAATTTTTTTCTTCTGCCCAGGGCCCACAGTTATCTCTATCGTTCTCTGATAGGGGTAAGTGCTAAAGAAAGAATAAACATGTCTTTGGTGGGGGGGGGACTTTTTTAAGTGGTTTTAACGCTTATTTACGTTGTATCTAGAGAAACCCGTCCAAAACTTCAGACCGTTAGATCGGCAGTCGCCTGAGAAGCTAGATCTTGATCTTTTCCATTTCAGGCGTCGACCAATGGCCAAGTGGCTAAGACATTAGCGGATGGCTGAAGTCTTAAAGTCCAGTTCCACGCCTGCGGTTATTTAACTAGAGTTTTAGTTGTTTTTTCCGGTGTAATGTGAAAGAACGTTAAAAGTCCTCGGCCGGGGCCGGTCATTAAGCCTGCGTCCGTGCACGAGTGATAAATTTAGATATATATATATGCACAGGTTGTCCTAAAAAGGTGATAACGGGCTTTAATTCTTTATCTATTAGAGATAAGTGGACCGTGTAAATTGAAAAAAATGTTTAATAGTGTATGGTCGGAAATCGTACACTGCCCTCGTACAAAACAATTCCCTATTAGTAAAATGTGCCCAAAACACTTATAAGGTGATTGACAAAATTTCAGAATTTTACCTTAAAAAATGTTCTAAATATAATGCTGGCTTAAACCACTTTCGGCTCTTGAACGGAAAAAAAATCATGTCGAATGATCGCATTTCAGGGGTCGTACAGAAACTACGAAAGAAAAACTTTTTACATTTCTAGCAATAAACGTTTACATTCAAAATCATGTATAATGCCCGATCATCGTTCTTTAAAGATATCTTTGTGACGTTGTATGATGAAAATCTCAAATTTGCTACATCACCTTATGAGTGTAAGGACCATATTTTACTAAAAGGGAATGCTTTTGCATATGGGTGCGGTATACAAATTTAAAAAGTGTAACTTTTTATTAAGAACGAGAGGAATATTTTTTCTTAACGGAGTCTTATTTCCGACCTTATTTAGAACATTTTTTCAGTTTACACTACCCACTTATCTCTAATAGATAAAGAATTAAAGCCCGTCACCACCTTTTCGGGACATCCTGCATATTCAATATAAAAATAGTAAAACAGAAATTAAAATTTTTTCAAGATTTCAACTATATTATTGTTCTTTTTCTTAATTTTCAAATGTACGTCATCCATTATGTCCATGATAATTCGCATACTGACGCTCGTAAATATATAGTATGCTGCACCGCTTATTTTACGCATGGAACGAGTTCATTTGTAATTAAATCTTACATCGTAGAACGCTGAAGGCTTTTTAGTTAGAGGGTGGGAAGTTGAAAGCAATCTTGTAGAACTAAAGGTTAACTGATTTTAAAAATACATTATTCAAAATACAGAAGAAAATTAATATTTTCAAAATTTATCTACAATCGTGTAGCGAAAATCAGTCAAAATCACTAGTGTTTAAAACATAAAATAATAAAAATGTTTGTGAAATAACACCATAAAGTTTACTTCAGCATGCAGAAAGCTGTTTTGAGTGAAAACGTGTTTGCCCTTCTTCAGTGAAAATCAAAGTTCTATATTATTTAAAATCACGTAGATCACATATGGGCAACCGCCGGCCCGCGGGCAGGTTCAAATCCCTGTCGCGCCTGTCGACCTAGACTTTACAAGTTTTCTGTAATTTTCTCCGTTACCTTGAGTAGATATGAGCTAGGATCACTTAAAAAGTCCACCATAGAGGGCATTCCTCCTATAGGATTCACACCCTAGTTCAGTCAATTGGCCTTAATCCACAAAGAAAAAAAAAAAAAACCGAGTGAATAAGGCACCAAACATGTAGTGTGAAATTCCAGATTTCTATTCTAACGAACGGTTGTTGATCTGATGGTCTATAATTTTTGATGTTTTATTTTCCCAGCTTAGCGTAGCCCCATCATGGCTGGAGATGGATTGGATTCGACACTCCAAATGGCAGACTGATGAATTGTGCATGCCCGGCTTCTGGCCCCATCGCTCGGTTGTCTACAAGGGCGCCGGCAGGATCATTTCCAGGGGGGTGCACCCAAGATACATATATACATATACAGGGTGTTCTTGAATTCATAGGCCAAACTGTAAGAATAAAATGCATATAAAGAAGCATTTTTTGTCTAGCAACTTAGCAGTCTGGGGATAGAAATAAAAAGTGTAGATGGAAATATATAGCTGATCTTTATCTATTTAATTATGAGAAACACTATGATAACTCCTGACTTATAATATATAGGTACATAGATGATATTATTGTTATAGCTACAGATAACTATGTACACACAGATAAATTGCCTATTTCCTATCCTGATAATTTAGAATTAATTAAAAATCCTCTAACTAATAACTGTACTAATTTTCTTGATTTACAACTAATAATAAATAAGGATAAGAAACTCATATTTAACATATATAATAAAAGAGATGAATTTCCTTTCAATGTAATTAGTTTCACAGATTTTACCTCATGTATGCATATATCTGTATTTAGAAATATCATAGCTAATCATCTATATAGAGTACTGTCTCTTTGTACAAGTAATTATAAGTCTGAAAATATATCTTCACTGTATCATATTGCTTTAAGATACAATTACCCAAAAAAATTTTTAAATTCGCTTCTATTTCCTAGTTGCAATTAGCATTATTATAAACATGTGTCCTTTCTGGGAATTCTTGGTTGGAGAGGTTGGGGTTTGGTAGCTGCCTTGCTTATAAAATTGATTTAAAAAAAAAAAAAAAAAAAAAAAAAAAAAAAAAAAAAACACGATAAAATTCTGGCTTTTTAGTACATGTTTTATTGAGAAAAAAAAATGTACAAATGAACTAATGATCACAGGTATCATCTAAGTATAAAAGCTCTTCTTTTAATTAGTATAATCTCAGAAATATCTCAAGGCATATAATAGACAGCTATTTAAGCAGTTAGATGTAATCCTTTAAAAATATCATAATAGTTATCATAATCTCAATAATAATTTTTAATTAATTTTTTTAACTTAATTTACTGTATTTTCTTTTTATTATTATTATTATTATTATTTTTTTACTAACTCTTACTTTTTACTTATTGTTCAACTTTTCTCCAATTTTTTCTGGCAACGTTTAATTTTCCAGCTTCAATTGGCAACAGCTCCATGGTTGCGCCATGTTTTCAGGCTTAATGCTTCGGTTGCTACTTCTCCATTTTCTGTTCATAATTACATTTTTTCTGGGTATGTCTTTACTATTACTTTTTACTTCATAACAGGATAGCCCCCTGCTAGTTACATATTTAGCCTTCTTTGTGCTAAGTAACTGCATTGAAATCCTGTTATTTCGTTTTTTATCTTGGTAGCAAGTATTCGGTTCGTGGGGCCTGAAGATTTTAGCCGATGCTTGCAACTGTTTTACTCCATCCAATTCAGTCTTATTTTTCTGATTTACCAACGTTTGGATTTCAATCTGCTGCTTTTGTCTGATTATCCCTATCTTTACTTAAGATTTTGAGTTCATTATTTTGCTCATCAATCATTCCATGGATATTTAGAATTTTGTATTTACCAAGTGGATGCTACGTTGATTCGTAAGTTATGCTTTTTACTATATATATATATATATATATATATATATATATATATATATATATAGCAAATGCAAAAGAAATGAAAGAGCTCTACTGTAAATGCTCAAATGTGCTAGTAGCGTCTAGCAAGTGATTGACCTAGCCTTTCGAAGATACCAGGTGTTCCATGAACAGTTGCAGCGGTTACTAAAGTTTTGCAATGAGGCCCTCATCTGTGTCAACTAGAGTCTCGTAAACGAGTGAGTTGAGGTGTCCCCAAAAGCGAAATTCGATACTTTATTAATCTAATGAACGTGCTGGCCAAGCGACTAGTTCAACTTGTCCAATCGATCGGGGGTCAAAAATGACGATGTGGCAATTACGCACACTATTTGCGAAATAAGCATGAGCCCTATCGTGCTGAAGCTATCTACATTTTTCATTTCCGACCAAACGTTGCAATGCAGAAAAATGCTTCTTTGTATGTATTTTAACTACCTTCAGGGACATCCTTTATACATACATATAAAAAATTAGACTATTTGGCGTTTGAAGGAAGAAGAATCTTGACTAGAAAGTGTAGCATCAATATGTGAAATAAACATCGTTATAGTTATTTTGTCTTAAACTATTAATTTGGCCCATTAATAATACCTCAATTTAAGTACACTAATAATTAATTATTTAAATTATATGCAATTTTGATAACATTTTTTTATATTTAAAAAGACGAATTTTCCCAGAGAACTGAAGCGAAATGTATTTTCTCTAGCATTGATGTGTATAGAAATTTTTGGCTTAGGGGCTTTCGCCATGTCCAGTGCTGAAATGTGAAGGTCAATAGTTCTGGCCTGCCGCGCTGCTGTCAATCTAACGGTTTTGAGTTTTGGCCGGTTTTCTCTACATGTAACGTGAATACGCATTAGAACCCCTTAAAAAGTCCTCTGACCAAGGCAACACCCACCCCCTTTCCATGACAGATACCCCATGTGCAGATTTGCCTTAAGTGCACTGGGCAAGGACATCCATAGATTAAAACAGAGCCCAAGTTTCGAAAGTGACGCAGTGATGCCTTCACTTCCTAGGCTCCAGACAGCAAGATAGACAACTTGTCTATCTTGCTGTCTGGAGCCTAGGTGGCTTTTCTTCAGGTGTAATGTAAATACACGTTAAAACCCTTTAGAAAATCCTCGACCAAGGCACTCCCCGTCCTAGGCAGAGAGCCTTGACGATACAAGCAATAAAAAGAAGGGTCAAAACGACAGCGAATTAAGGGTTTCATATTAGTGCTGCCATCTATCTTCAAAGACATGTAAAACAATCAACAATTACGGATTATGAGTGAAAAAAATTAAAAGTAGTTATTAATGAATTTCAAAACAATGGAGCGAGGTTCTGAAATAACTTTTGAATGCAAAGAAGAAAGATAAGTAGCTAGAAATTTATACTAGAAAGTCGAGAAAAGTCAGATTTAATTTTTTGTTTTGCTGCTGCCATCTACCGCTGAAAAGATTACTTAAAAAATCAAAAATCACGAATTACATATCATATTTTTTTCGCTCCATAAACAGGGCTTATTTCCTCCCATTTAAACTCAAATTTCTACAAAATACATTAAACATTATTTATTGGTTTTGTCTATTTACTATACACTTTAATGAATTGGAAAAAAAATTCTTATTTATAAGTATTTACATTAAAATTCTAGTTTATGAAATGACATTTGAATCCAATTTTTTTTCTCCTTCAATGAGCTGTAATATCCCACTATTAATATTTACATATTATTTTGCTAGTTATAAATGGGGGGCTGACGTGGACGGGGCAGCAGGAAGGAACTTCGAACATGTACGAAAATAGTCTAGGAGAGCCAGTGTCCTTCGCTCTAAGCGTTCCTCATTCCTCCCTTTCGTAGCTAGATCTAGGGTGCTTTTCCTTCACAAAACAACATTGACAAGGCTTTGTGACGTATGAACTTTCCTTGTGATACAAAAGTCCGACAAAAACGTAAAGAATCACATACAGTGAAACTTCTATGAGTGACCACCTTTATTAAGCGACCCCCTTCTGCAGCGACCATTTTTTAAGACACCGATTTTTTACCCTATCTGCTTAATGTTAAACGGTCCTCTGGAAGAGACCACTCAAACCTCTGTAAGCGACCTGCCCCGGTTCAGTGTCGGAAAATTGTTTTGTATTTTTCCGGAAATAAACAAAAACAGCATTTTAAATCAGTGTCTCTACTGCATATCGAAATCTGGTGCAAGTGCAAGTTGACATCACATACAAATATTGTAGGTTAGAAAAGAGACATGTATAAAAAACCAGTGACTGTATCGTTGGAGTATCGCAGTGATGTGATTGAGTCACATGAAAATGGAAATTCAGATAAGAAGTTGGCGGTTAATTTTGGTTATGGGAAAGCCCTAAAAGCAAATTTTAAAGGAAATAGATTTTATTATGGCAAATTCAGAATGCATGAAGAATTTTATGATAAATGCTCTTTTATCAGCTGTAAGAAGTAAAGTGGAGAGTGAAGTATTCTCGGAAAGAGAAAAGGGAATAAAACAATCCGAAATTCCTAAATATTTGATAATTTTTAAAACATGTTTTTATTATTACTTGTATATTAGTGTGCAATTTCATAAATAAAGATACAAACAATATGCTTTCTACTTCTTTGCGAGACCCTCTCTCTCTACGACCGAAGTGTCACCATGGCACAGTGGTTATGTCACTGAAAGTGGTAGACTGCGAAGTGTGAAGGTCGAGGGGTTCGGGTCCCATCGCGCGGCTGTCGATCTAATACTCTGGAGTTTTGGTAAGTTTTCTCCAGATGTAACGTGAATACGCCTAAGGGCCCCTTATATAGTACTCCTACCAACGCATCCTTGGCAGATAGCCCTAGAGTAGCGTTGTCATAATCAAAGAAACTTAACGACCGATTTTTCGCGGATCGGACGATGGTCGCTCCCGAAAAGTTTCACTGTATATCTAGAAATCACGTGATCTTAACTTTACGCTATTTACCTTTATCTTTCGCGTTCGATGTCGAGTTTTATAAAATGGTGACGTGTTGCTTGTACAAAAAAATTTACCCTTGTAGTAAAATTAGAAATCTTACATTTTTCTGCTGCTTAAATCGCAGTCACGAGGGTGAAAACTTCTGCCCGATGATAAAGGTCGTGAGTAGCCGACCGAGAACCATGTGATAGCTGAGTAGTTCCCTAGCTAAGTTGGGATGGTTGAATGTTTCATATAAAGAATCATTAAAAAGAGCTAAATAAAGGAAATAAGTAAATGTGTACATTTTCTGCTATGTATCATTCAATTTTACGACACTCAAAGAGAGTGACCGATCTAAAGAAAGGGTGCGGAGGGCGATTAACTCCTCCTAAGCATACTTAAACCTAAAAACTTGTGAAGTTCTCAGGGAGCTCAATCGTCACCTCCGATAATAAAGGACTCCACTGCAATTCAATTTGGCAGGCACCGACGTCCAGTGCTCTGCGCTCATTTGAATGACTTTTGACCGAAATAATGCTGAACCTTTTATTTTGGAACTGTAAATAAAATATACAATAACATGAAATTCTCTTTATAAAAGTAGAAAAATATTTCACAACATCTCTTATTACCACTTTAATTTAAAAAAATTATCCAGTTTATAAATTTATTACTTCCAATTCAATCTCTTTTCAAGGGAATTTATCTAAGTCAATAATAAATTTCTAACGTAGCAGGGGGAAAAATCAGATTTACATTAAATTGAATTTTTATTTATGGAAAATCCTCTGAAGCATATTAAGTTTGCGGTTTAAATTACTAAAAGTATTACTGTTGTATAGAATATGCTTAGTCCATAAAAATGTATGTTTGATTAACAAAATTTCAGCTTTTTTTGCAAGAGAAAACATATTTTTATTATTAAACAATTTTTTTTATACCAGTTTTAATAGTAGAAACGCAAATTTCTACTATATTTGGGTAGGCAAAATACCCTTTTGAGCACAAAAAAAAAAATACAACTCTCATTTCAAGATTTGTTTTTAAACTACCAAAAGCATAGGTAAAATTATCATAGGTAAGATTACTCCCAGAGGAAATAAATTTATTCTTCCAAATGTTTCAAATTAAATTTTATTGCATCCTGATATGAATTATTCCTTTTTCAAAGTTATTTCATACACCAAAACATTCTTTATCGCTTGTTTATGTTTAAATGTATCATGCATAGTGGTATTCACAGTGGTGTGTTGTGACATTAAGGTGTAGAAAAATCATTCATGCACCAAAGAAAAAATGTTTTGCTAGGAAACAGTGATAGTATATTTAAGTACAAACGAAATAATTTTTACTATATCCATACATTAAATTTTCATAATCATTGCTCTGTCAGACACATTTGTTATATACATGGGAAGATTCACTAAAAATTTATATTGAATTTAATAATGTTTAGACAGTTCTTGTAGGATTAAGGCCAATTATCTGCACGAGGGATCTAGGCCTGGCTGGGGCGCCTTTACCCATATTTACGCTAAGTTTTGGAGAAAACCACGGAAAACTCCGAACGGTTAGGTCGGCGGACGCGACCTGGCTTCGAACCAGGCGCCTTCCAGCTCAATGCGCAATGCACTATGCCACTGGTGGCGAAATGGCTAGCTACAAATATAATTAAAGTAAATATTCCACCAAACCAAAAATTTAAAATAAAACATTCTGTCCAAAACTAGAGATAAACATGTGAATGAAGCAATGCCTTTGCTTAACATTAATCAGAAAATGAAAGTTTAAATAATGTTTCCAGTGAGGTTTCACTCTTAACTTCTCAAGAACTACGGAACTGCGGAGTTCGTCATCTTGTTTATAGTGATCACCTTTTCAGTGTTTATAGAAGTATCCAGAAGGAAAAAAAAAAGAAGTTGAAAGCTTAATTACAATTTTTAAAAAAGTTTTGAAGTGAATACTCCGCGGTGTAAAATAACGTTTTCCGCCGGCGCGCCGGCCTAGACCACGGTGGTGGCGGCGTGCCGCGGTGGCGCAGACCTCTACCCGCGTTTAGGGATGGACGCGAGACGGGACAGACATTTAAAGCTTTTTAGCGAGACGAGACAGACATTTTTAACAGTACGATATAGGGATTTTGCGAGACGAGTCAGAGCTTTTAGGCTTTTTTGCGAGACGCGTGACGCCAATTTTCCGTCTCGCGTCCATCCCTAGCCGCGTTCCATTCTTATCTCTGTCCTTCAGCTTCTGCCCTGTTCTCGCTCATTTGGCCGGCCAATAGCCGAGTGGATAAAACCCTAAAACTTCATAAAGTGTATTGTGTTATGGTTAACCTATACGGATATCTGCCTATCGGGGCGTGTGCCTCGGGCAGAGGACTTTTTAAGGGGTTCCAACGGGCAGAGTTCGGGCAGAGGACTCTAAAGCGTATTCATGTTACATCTGGAGAAAAACTCCAGACGGTTAGATTGACAGCTCAGCGGTAGGCAAGAACCCTGGACCTCCACACTTCAGTCGTCAATCATGTTCGGTGACGGTCAACGAGTTTTGCGCACTTTTCTCCGGATGTAACGTGAATCCGCGTTAGAACTCTTTAAAACTCATCCACCCAAGGCACTCTTCCCTATGGTAGATACACCTTGTGAGTGGGAAGCGCCATCTTTCTAAGAGGTTTTTTTTATTTTAAGGAAATTAAAAACCATTATTTTACTTTTAAGGATTTGCTTACCATAGCATTCAAGTCCCAAAATTTTTCACTAATTCTATTTTGAATGGAAAACTTTAGTATACTAATAGTTAAAACGATCTGATCTTTTATCTCTTTAGTCTAAATGAGTGAAATTGCTATGCTATTGGCTATTCCTTAAAGCCTTTTCAATTTAGATATTTAGATTAAACCAAAAATAAACTTGATGTTTCTTCTAGGAAATGTTTACCCATACTTTAGTTTGAAATTTTTGAAAAACTGCAGAATATTATTCATTAATTACATATATCAGTGGCGTAGCCAAGGGGGATATGGGAGTCACAACCCCCTCCAATGAGGAATATTTTTTGTCATACAAGAAGTATATTCTTCGTCATACAAAAAGTATATTCTTCACTCCCGTATCACACACACACGTATACATATATGTGAGTTGCAGTAGTTGTAACCACACACACTCATGATAAATTTCTGGCTGTGCCACTGATATATACAATTTTTATATATAATATTGTATACATTAAATTTATAAATTTGTATTATATAAATGGTATTAAACTAATTATTCTTAGTGAGCACAACTTATGTGCTAGTATAATTGTTATATTTTAATATAATTAATTTTAATTAGGCATTTAGTTTAATGCAATATACTGCATAATTAGTTTGCATATTGTTCTCTTTCTTTTATGGATTAGTTTTTGACGGTTTAAACCAGATTTTGATGCTTGTCATGTCGAAAAACAATTTTTGAAGTCAAAAACCCAACCCTGAAATGATGGTATATCACATGCAAAATGAAACTCAAAGTACGCTGCGAACTACTAGACTAACCACTAAACAATAAAAAAAATAACAATTTGTATTTCCTCCAATTTTCTTAGCTACTTAATATTGAATTGATTCTTGTGTTTCTTCACATTAATTTTAAACACATGAAGTTGAGCTTTAAACGTTTCAAAAGCTCTACACTCGCCCCCCCCCCCCAAAAAAAAAAAAAAAATTAGAAATATGTTCCGAGACTAAATTAAAACTTCTGATATAAACTGCGATGAAGATAAACTTCTTTGCTTCTAAGAAGCTGAAATCACCCCCCCCCAGGCTTCGATATTATATTTTTAGTGTGCACTATATCAAAAATAACTCAGTATTTTTTCTGCACTATAACAATCACAATAAAAATGTACAAGAATATTTCACATAATGGCCGCAATGGGAATTCCTGTTCCTCCCGCCCGCCAAGAATAACGATTAGTACGCATGCGCGAGTTGAATGTTGTAAACATAATATCATTTCTGCGATATTCCCAGATATTCACCAATGTTGTAAACAGAATATCATTTCTGCGATATTCCCTGATATTCACCAATGTTGTAAACAGAATATCATTTCTGCGATATTCCCTGATATTCACCAATGTTTAAAATAGTATATTGAAATGAGTATATCGCTAAAAAATTGGACTAAATGAAAAAAAGACAAACATTAGGATGTTATTTCTGAATGATAAGGTTATAAAATAATTGAAGAAATTCTCTTAAATGTTTTTAAAAAGGATTACTTTTAATTAATATCTGCCAATATCGGCAGATGTCGTAAATTCAATGTATGACATTCAGAGACTTTCAAAAGGTTGCCCGATATCGGTGGACATTCGTGAATATCTTTGTGCTACCTGGGAATATCAGCTATGGAAAAAGAAAAAGAAATTACTGGCACAACAGATTAGATTAACTGCTATAGAAGCTTTACAAGTATGCATCGTTGATATTATCTTGAATATCCATAAACTTTAAAAAGTTTAGTCAGTTTGCCTGTGACAACATGTATCACTGAAGGATCGTTTTCAACTATGAAATATTTAAAAAACTACTTAAGAAACAGTAAATTTGAAATGCGTTTAAATGGTCTCTGTTATTCATGTATAAAAAATATATTTGTAAGTGAAGAAGTCTTAAATATTTTGCAAAAACAAACTGGGAGAATAAATATCAGGTTGTAACGAAAGTTTTCCGCCATATCCGCCTGAAAAACTAACTTCTAACTCCTTAGATAACTGTTCTTCAACTTTCGGAACCAAACCTTCACAGTGTCACAAGATACAACAATAGTACTTAAAGCTGTACTCATAATTCGTTCATATTCTGTAGCTGACTTTTTGCAACACAACTGGAAGTAAATGATGGTTCTAATCCTCTAGAGTGATAGTTCCATTTGAGACACCACGCCTTGTACTTAATGATAACTATATTTTTTACAGATTTCACAACACGGTGTTATAAAGTAAGCCTCTTTCTTCCAAATGCCAAAAATCGTTTGACAAAATATGAGCAAATACGCCAACGCGAACTGTGTGCTGACGATGTTTGCGGTGGCGGGAAACTTTCGTTACAACCTAATATAACCTTGCAGAAAATAATATGTATGAAAGTTTTCATTATTATAACCACTTCTTTTTGACCATTCTTTAAATTGTGGCTGTTTTTCAATTATTAAATGGTAAATAAGAATTTTTTTTCTTATGGTATCTTTACTACTTTTTCCCATCATCTTTAATAACTTGATAAAAATTATATTCATTCTTGAACAAGTTTAAATGGGAGAAACAAGAAACTTATACATGGGCGGTAATTTAGGCCGCCCATGTATAAGTATTTTTAGGAGCTCACTTGGATTTTTCAAACACTTGAAAACTTAATTTGAAAGATTTCAGTAAGCTATAAGATTGTTTATTATACCTGTGGCTGCAAAGGGAAGGGGGGGGGATTCGAACCCCTATATGGGCTCCCCTTAATAGCATATTCTTCAGATTTCACTAAGTGGAATATTACTTCTTTCATGGTAATGACGATATGCACCCCCCAAAATCAATTCCTGTGTACGCCACTGATCTGCGTATTTCAGCCTTTTTTTTTACATGTGCTTTTTGAGAATTTTCTATTTACACTAGAAGATTGTAGATGGCGCCACTACACAAACATGAATCGGCGCTAGATTACTTGAAATTCAACTAATTTCTTTTAGTTTTGATCTCATTACATGGGCGTTAGAGTGACCGTTTTTTTTTTTTTTTTTTTTTTTTCGTACGGAGTCGAATTTTTTTCGTACGGTATGTCGAATTCAGGATTACAAAAGGGAAAGATTTTTTTTTTCTGGTACAAGTAAAATTTTTTTCTAAGTTTGAGAACCAGACGCGCATCCCTTTGCCCCTAGACGCTACGCCTATGCATGGCACTACAGGAGGATGCTGTTACGGCAAAGCACCCTACGCATATCTATGAAAAGGGTGAATGTCGGGAGGGGGACGTTTTAAGGGGTTTTATAGTGAACTCACGTTGCATCATGAGAAAACCGCCCAAAACCCTAGACCGGATCGTAGATTGACAGCAGCGCAGTTGGCCAGTTTTTAGGCCAGTGGGCCTTTTTAGGCATCTACACTAAAGCATAGCTGCCAACCGTTCCGATTTGATCGAAACATCTTCGATACTATTTTTAAGCCACTGTATTTGAAGAGTTTTATTTTAGATGAAAAATTTGGACTTATTTTAAGCTTAAATGACTAAGTAAAAATTAGTGGCGGAAAATGTTCCGATAAAATTGTAACAGTTGGCAGCTGTGCTAAAAGAACAAAAAAGTAGTTTTGTATGTTGTAATTCGTGCTCTTGCTTAAAAGATGGAAACAAATTCTAATACATAAAATAAATATTTTACTAACTGTGATACCGTCTATGAATTTCGACATAATTTGTTTATTTTTAAGTTGTTGAAAACCATGTGATAAGCACATCGGTAAATAGGTTCATGTGGTTCAAGCACCCCCTACCTATTCACGTGGGAAAAATACTGAACAACAGATTTAGCAAGTCATTATTTACCTATCCGATGAAATATAATTTGTATGTTTGTAAAAAGACTTATGCTCAATATTCTACATCAGCAATAATTTTGAAAACTGTTAGAACTATGTATCCCATCCTTTAAAAAAAAATTTTAAATATATATTTTTAAAATTTTTCTATAACGAAAGCAATTTCTATGCCCGATCCAATGATATCTACCAGTATATACCCTTTTCAGGAGCTTTGATTCGCGTGTTTTTGTTATTTATGACGCTGTCTTAAAAATTTCACTTTAATCTTCCCCCACGGTTTAGAGTTTTGGTTGGTTTTCTCCAGATGTAACGCGAATACGCGTAGAACCCTCTAGAAAATCCTCCTACCAAGGCTCCACTCATCCGAAACAGATAGCCCGAAATTAGGATTTTTTTAACAGCAGAAACAAACAAATTGGTCCTCCCCCTCTTTCACACACTACTGTGATGGCTGACGGGGTTTTCGTACGCATCTTACTGTATAAATACGCTCAGCGTTTCAAAGAAGAAGGGGTAGGGTGTGTAAAAGGTTTCATGTTTTTATGGAAATAGTCCAGAATAGGCAATAAATTTCGCATACACTCCCGTAGTCGGATTAAGAAATCTGTCGTATCAGTGCTAATTTTCGAAGATGGTGCAGAGAATTCAGTTGACGTAAGGTGGAGCAGTAGACTAATTCGGCTGTTGTGCATTTGAGATTGGGTTTGAAGGCTGCTCCGAGGGCAACAATTCTATATAACGGCTGTTGTCCGAAACTGTAAGGGCATGTTTCAGCAAACAGTGAAAGCATTCCACCAAACTGTTAGAAATTGGATGAATGCGGAATTATTTGGTCGATGCTTGACAAGGTTGCCAATGAGGACAGGCAATGCTAACTCTGGTCTTTTGTTATTGTAAACGGAACACCGAAGAATACGATTCAATCATATAGAAATGCGCGAGCCACTGTTTCCGGAGACATATCAGGAATTGAGAACGCCTCAGGCTAGCGAGTAAATTTGTAGATGCAGTTCAATAAATATAGCCCACCGACGGTGGATAAAGCACCGTACTACGGTTTCGGGTTCAACTCTAAATGTAATGCGGTTCATTTCACCAATAGCAGAAAACAGCCGACCGGATTGAATGGTGGGTAAAGCACCGTACAACGGTTTCGGGTTCAACCCCCAGCGGTCGGGGTTCGATCCCCGACTGGGCGTGGTTGTCATTTGTACGTCCCTTCATAGGGGGCGACGTTATTCCACCTACTAGGTGCCCCGTAATAAAGTGGCCAACTCTATTACGGGCCCGTTTGGGAAACTTTGGCCCGTTTTGGAAGGCTTTGGCCCGTTGTGGCCAAAGGCTTCCAAAGCAGCGGCCGGCTATTTGAAAAAAAAAAAAAGAGTTTAACAAATATAATGAATCTTCAGGTAATAGCAAAATCTCCACGAAATCAAAATAAACGTGGTCAGACAGCTTGTTTGATAATGGAAATGATTATAGTGTGTTCTTCTTGTGCCTATACATTGACTTTTGACATGGAATGCAGTTGCTTGTTCGCTTAGTGATGTGTGTGAGTATTGACGACTCAGCCTTAAAGCAGCTAATTAAGCTTATTATAGCTCGAAAAGGATGTGCCAAATTGTGAAGAAGTTGGAACCCTTGCAACCCAGAGGTTGCTGGTAAGTAAGGACGGATCAATCTTTGGGAGGTGTCGTAAATGATAGTAATCGCGTGGTCCATGTTCAAAGGTTGGAATTGGAGGGGTAGTCCGTATGGTCTTTATCTCTTCAACAATGGCCTTCTCGCAGGCTTCAGCCACGAAGGGAAATAATTTTTTTTTTCACAGTAGATCATGAGATTTTGCATGAGATCTAAAGTGGGGAAAATTTTACTTTCCTGAAGTATCTGAATTACAGTTCTGTAGATGAGAGACAGGATTGCATATATATAAGGTCAGTAGTATAAGGTCTGGAATAGGCGGACATATTGAGACTCAAGTGTACAAGACACGCCCAAGGGCTCTTGGAAAGACGAACGATATCCTGCTGCAAGATGAATTCGAACTGAGCTTTCTCCAATTTTACCAACGAAGTACTCAAGTGTAGGGATAGACGCAAAACGAAAAATTGACCTGTCTCGTCTCGCAGAAACCCTGTATTGTAATGAATGGTCCTCTCTTGTCTCATGGTCAGAACGCATCCATACCTTCAAGACATCCTACTCAAGCATCTAGGTTTAATGAAAATTGAGAGTCCAGTTTTTTGCAAGTGGTGATACTCCACATCGTCAGGATCTGTCTTAGTTTGGTAAGACCCGCTCTAGAGCGCAGGAAATATTGATAACAGTTTGTGGCATCCTGAGGAGTTAACGAGCTACGAACTGCGTCTTGTTGGCGGATTAGAGATCTGCCCTGTGATGAAAATATTTATGTGCGGATCAAGAATTTGAAGCCCCTATTCTAACAGGAAGGTTGAAGTGAATGAGAAAGTCAATACTGATAACAGGGGTTCGGACGCTTTGCCATCTCGGTTAAACATTATCCGTTTGATTTATCAGCTTGCAACCTGTTACAATGTTTGTAACTCATAATTAAAGTACATGTTAACAGCACAAAAAAAAAAAATCTGTCAGTTAGTTTTCTTCAATGGTGATTCCTTTTATTAGAGAACATAACTATTGCTCTCCATGGTGATTCTTGTATTTGACCTACTTAGAACATTTAATATTTTCCTTTTAGTAGCCATGTTTAATGAACAAGCACTTACAACTGTATCCAACAGATAAAGCTCAACTATCTGGAGGTAATGTACAAAAAAAGAAGTGCGACGTATTTGCATTATATGTTGGGTAAAACTACAAAATGATTTTATTTATTCAGTAACATAACGCCAGTTTTATGAACTGTAAAAAACAATTAAAAGGTTATTTGCTCATTCAGCATACATCAGTGGCAGTACATTTATGTTGTAGCACATTCAGAAGAATATTTTTATTGTTATTATATATTTTTTAACATAAAAGTGCTTTTTAAGGAAGTTTTTCTAAGACTTCCAGTAAAAATATTCTTCGGGGAATAGCTTGGACTTAAAAGATATATATATTTCTTTATTTTTCATAGAAGCATGTGATTTTTTTCTAACGAATACTTTCTTTTATTTTCAGATTTTTTTTGTAAAATTTGTGATTTTTGGAATTCAGCATACATTTTTTTTATTACTTAATTACAAATGCTTAAAAGGATTTAAATTCAAAGTGGTTTGAATATTTTCAGTAAAAAAATCTATTTTAAAAGATGTTCCTTCCTTCCCCTCACAAAACGTTTATTTTATTTTATTTTATTTATTTATTTATTTTTTTTTTTGAACAATGGTTGTAATTTTATACCTAAAATGAATGTCTTGATAAGTTTAGAGACGAAACTTTGAAATGAGTAACTTTTTACAAAACACCCATAAAAGTAATACATATTGTACGTACGGTTCTATAGGTATATAAATTCTGTCTCCCTCGGAAGCAAAATGTTCGTCTCCCGTTCGTTGGCACATGTTTTCATTTTTTTTTCTTGTATTTAGTTGCTATTGACATTTGGGATTTTGAGATCATTATGCGTTCATGGTCTGCTTCATAGCTGCCAACTACTACGGATTATAACTAACCACTATTTTTAAACAATAATTTTCGGCTTAAAATTTAGCAAAATTCTTGTACTACGAGCAACAGCTGGTTGCTATTTTGAAAAAATGCTAAGAAAATATGCTGTTTACAAAAAGTGGTTAGTTGTATTACGTGGCAGTTGGCATCTGTGGAAAGACCTAATGAGAAGCTTCATCACAGGGAAACCTCCCGGATATACAATGCCTGAGAACAGAAACATTTACGTCATCACTAGGTCCAATAAAATCACACATTTACTTTCACAAGGTAAAACTATTGAAAGTTTGCGGCGAATTTACTCCCGCATAAAAAATTTTGATGATTTAAGGTAGGAAATTTAATTTTACGACAAATAGGAAATTTTAACTGGCACTAATTCGTAATATGATAATGAAATAGATCATAATAAATTATTTTTTTATCAGAAAGGTATTTAAATTTTTATCTTTAATTTAAGATATTTTCTGTATTTGTAGCATCCACCAGAAAATTAAAATAGTTTTATTGTGTGAAAGCTAATGTGATGGGTGGTCATCTTAGAAGGCCTAGTGATGGTGTTAAAGCTTCCGTTCTCAGACCTTCTATATCTAGGAAGTGTTGCACTGGCGCAGTAAAACTATAGGTTTCCAGCTGGTTGTCAAGAGATTCTTGTATAACATTTATTATTTTCATTTCAAAAAACATGACAAGCGATCAAGTTCAGTAATACTTACTATTTTTAAGCCAGAAAAAAAATTAAGTATTTATGTCAGGTAGAATACAATGAGCACTAATTCTCCCAGATCTAGAGAAGCAAACAAAATACAATTAGACCTGAAAAGTGCGAAAGAGAAAAGAAAAATACTTAGCATGGTAATTTAAACAGAGTAACATGTTGCAAAAGAAACTAAAAAAAAAAAAAGTCCCTACATCCAAAAATGAGAGTCGTAATTCTGTTTAGTCGGCGTACAGCAGACCTTCCGCCAATATCCGTGAATCAACGTCCAACCTATTTATAAATAATAAATAATAATATATAAAGGTTATACAGGGTGTGTCGCAATTCCCTCCCGGGTTGTGGATGGGTTATAAAAATTATATATATATTACCAAAATAGCAACAAAGTTCACGTTACTGGGTAAAGAAATGTTACAAGTTTTGTTTCACAAATGTGCAATATGTGAATCTTTCGTGATGCGGTAGATATCAAGTCTAAAATCAAATTCTTCCCTCACTCGTACACCCGCTTTAACATAGTAACAAATGCGGTCGTGATCCTTCGCCGTAAATCGTGTAAATCACGGCGGATAGGGGGCACGGGAACATGATCTTTCACGTAACCTCATAAAAAAAATAGCATGGAGTTAGGACCGGAGAGCAAGGTGGCCGTGGAAGAAGGCGATTATTGTCGTCAGAACCTAGACCAGTCGAAAGACGAGTAAGCTCGTTATTTGTAAAAACGAACCATGTGATGTTTCTTTCTCCAGTAAGGTCAACTTTGTTGCTGTATTGGTAATACGTTATTTTTTATAAGCCTTACAAACCCGGGAGGGAATTGTGACACACCCTGTATAATAAATACATACAAATCGCTGTTAGTTCTCCCTTTTCGGAGATCTGACAGCGAGTACACTTGAAACACAAGAATGTAAAAAAAGAAAAGAATATTTCTGATCACCTGTGCAATAAGATTCGGCTATGCGTTGTATCTTACATAAATTATTTAAGTATCTGTCTGGAATGTTTGTGGTGAAATAGGACATACGTTTAGAAATAGAAAAGGGGATACACTCAAAATTCTCAGGTATTTCCACTTATTTCATGCGTATAACTAGATGCTTATAATTTTTATCTTCACAATCTTACGCAAATTTTTAAGAAAAAAAAAATTAACGTGTAAAACAGGTGATATGTAGAAACTCAGTATGAAAAATGTTTTAATGCACATACGCACACGATATGAATATATTTTTAAAAATTATATTTTGAGGCAATATCAGTGGCCGGGAAATTGAAATCCTTTTGAATATCATAAGAAATATATCAACTTTCAATTAAGTTGCATGTAAATCTCAGTGAAAATCCGTTTTGTTAGGTTTTCTTTTCTTTCTTTTTTTTTAAAATTGCGAATTTATCTAGCTCATTTTTTTTTTCAAGGGAAATGGTCTAGTTTATGAAAGTCCTGGAGAAAAATAGAGAATGTCCGAATCATTATTCAACTTATTTAATGTAATCTAGCTGCATTTCCATATGATTTATGATTAAAATTGATAGTAATAGTAAGGCCCCTTAATCACTCACGGCTACTTTCTGACTGTAACTGAAATGCATTGATTTCTTTCTGAATTTTTAGTATATTCAGTGTGCCCTATATCATTGACTGTAAGAATATAAAAGATATTCATATAAGTTCTATTATCGTCAAGAGCGTAGACAGGGGTGGGTCGCAATCGTCTGGAACCGTCCTGATATTTGGATTTTCAAGAACTGAATGCGAATAAAGAAGCCTTTTTGTGGAAGATACTACGAGTATCTTTTCCAGTATTTCAGACCTCCTGAATTTTTGGGCCTCATGGCTGATTTATGTTATGTGTTATCGTCGATTAACTGTATCAAAAGAATTCGCCCGAGTGGAAAAGACACTGAACATTGGAAGATGACTGAAGTGTGCAGATCCACGGTTTTGGTCTCTCGCGCGGCTATCGATTTAATGGTATAGAGTTTTGGACGTTTTTCTTCAGATGTAACATGAATGTGTGTTAGAATCACTGAAAATTAATCAACCCAAGGCATTTCGCCCTTCAGGCAGCTAGTGGTCATGTAGTTTTGCCTTAAACAAGGGTAAACCAAAAACAAACAAGAATCCTCATTCACTATTATAAAATATCTTACAGATTTCACAAATTCAGAAGTAGCGGAATTTAATATTTTGTTCAACGTTTGTGAAAAGCGTATTCTTCTTCTGCATACGTTTACTAAAAATTACTTTACACAGTAATTAGTTTTTCTATATTTCACTTTTTCTCTTCTTTTCAGTTCGCTTTCTTTTAAGTTAAAATGTAATGAGTATCTTCTCATCCTATGTGACAACTTCTTTTGTACAAGGGAAAAAGGAAAAACAATATACTTTCATGAAATATTTCAACAAGAACTTTTCCTTTATTGTCCCTTAAAGTTTTCGGAATTCTTTTCTCCTTTATGTTTTGACATATAAGAAAAGAAGTAAAAAATATCCTTCCTAAGAAATTACTTTTGTGTTTTGATATTATTCGTATGAAGAAATGCAATAAAGAAAGAATATGTTTTCTTAGTCATAATCTTTTTAAAAGCATAATGTGAAACTTCTGAATTAATCCATAATATGCATTTCTGCTAAGATGGAAGTGAACTTTTAAAAATATCGATTTCTTATTCACTGCAATTCCTTGTACGGTTCATGCTTGTAATTTTGGAATGCAAATCGCTTTGTTTTTAATCAGCATATGTATGAGTGGTGTCATTCGCAACAGTCAATATATCAGAGAGTACACAAATAGTTTTTCTTTGTTTCTACTGACGTCAACAGACATGTATGTGATTTATACTTCCACTGCTAAACTAGGGATTCTCAAAAGCTGTCTATTATGATGTCTGTGTAGACGTTGGTCGACTGCATTCCTCTGCATTCGTGAAATAGTTCTTTTAGAGCTTTTACGAATATATTTTATTACAATTTCATCATAACTGAAATTTTATAGAATGTTATTTTTATTATTACTGAGTTGTTGTCTTACAAGAATTTAAATGATGATTATTCTTCATTAAAAATTGAAGCGATGCTATTTATTTGTTTCAGTCGATGATATTTTAGTCTTCGTATATATTCGTTTCTATAAGAACATCGGGCTGCTATTCGAATCTTTTAAAATCTATATCCAGAGAGACAGATGAACATTTTCACTTTCAATTCGTGAATACAATTATAGATTCAAATCACCTAATAACTGTCATAAAAAATTAACACTTTACAATTTTTACTTTTTTATAATCAAAACATGTCTCTTCAGAAATCACTCTCTTTTCAAAACTTTACTTTCAAGACGATTTTATTTAATTGGTGATACACGTTGATTATCGTATTTACTTTCAGCTAAAATACAAAATATATATTACAAAAAACGCAAGCGTGTTTAAAAATTATCGTGTAACCATAGGTGCCAAGTATTACGGAATATAATTAACCAATTTTTGTGAACGGTAATTTTCTGTTTAAATATAGCAAATTTTCTAGGTTAAAGGCGTAGCCTCGTAACTATTTTGTAAAATCATTCGAAAAAATTACGAATTACAAAAATTGGTTAATTTTATTCCGTAATAGTTGGAACCTATGTGTAACGGGTTTCATATTTTTTACAACGAACTTCCAGTAAAATTATCATTTATCATTATATTAAAATATGACAACCATTTAATTGCTTCAGGTTAGTTATTTTCAAAAATTGATAAATACTCGCCTCTTTTTTTTCTTGCTGTGTGTGTGGAAATGGCATTCTGAAGAATGTAACGCATCCGTAAGTTTAAAATATGTTTCTTAAGCATGTAAAGTATTCCTTTAGCTCTAGTTTAACTATACCTTAGGTACTGTCGCATGCTAAGAAACAGTGCCGAAAACAAATTTTAAACTCTTTGAAGAATTTTTGACGATTTATTTGAAATCGAACGATTAAGGGGTAAATCCTTACTTATGTCAACGGATTCAGTCGGATTGTTTTCGCATTCTCTTACAGTCCTCTTGGGAAGAATAAAATATGCTTTTTTTTGTAAATAGATGAAGCAAGAATACGATATTTCATAAAATAAGGTTTGACTTTTATAAACTTCGAAATTCATGCAGGGAAATCCGTTTTATCTTTTGAAATATTTCTATCCGCATGTTTGAATATGATACGCTTTCATTTTTCCTTATATCACTTTTGCTAAAAAGAAAAATTATATAAAACGTTGAAAGAATATTTCGAGATATTTTTAAATAAAATCACACATTGGTAGTAAGTATATAGATTTTGCGGATTTAGCCTCAATTATTATTGAAAATCATACACTTCACTGAATTTGCATCCTATAGTTATTTATGTTTGCGTACAGTTTTAATGGAGAGTACCTTTAACTGGAACGTTTGCCCATATACACAGAGTGATAATTATATATCTATATGAAATAAAAATTATTCTTTTCAAAAACTACAGAGTTAAAAAAATTAATGCAAATGATCTATGAGACGTTGATTACGTAATGATTAGTGATTAGTTTGAGGAACTTTCTGGAAAATTCCTTGATTAACTATAATAGTTATTTTTGTTACATTTTGCCAATATTTGTATTCACTTTTAAATATCTCTTAATATGGCTTAGAGTGTTAGTATTACTCTCGCTCTGTTTGTATAGCTGCCAATTACTCCGGATTATGATTAAGCGCTTTTTAAAAAAAATGAATTTTCTGATAAAATGCTTGGTCTCTTGAATTAAAAATTTTGAATAACTTAGTAAAAACATTTCGTACAAATCACGTACACTTAATAGACGAATTTCAAAACTTTATAAAAAATATTAGTATACATTCATTTAAACAGAAAAATGTAAAGTGATTGTTTAGATACTATTTTTCTTTACAAAATTAAATTGGAATATTTTTTCTATTGGGAAAAAACCCAGAAATAATATACCTAATTATATATGAAATAAATATTTCTGTACATAAATAAATAAAACATACAAAAAAGAAACGGCAGTTATAAAAGCAATTATGTATTCAAAATCGGAGCTTGAATCATATTTTTCTGAAGAATGAAAATGTTTTTCTCAATGTAACAAAATGTCAGTGAATTAATACATTTATGAATTTTTAATTCTAATAAAATGTACATTCATTAATCAGACTATTTACTTACAAAATAGAATGGAAATAAGCCTCCTGCATGGAAGATCAATAAATGTTATTCAGAATCAACTTTAATCGAACAAGACTTAAACATTACAATGTTACAGCTGCCAACCATTGCAGTTAATAGTTAACCACTCCCAAATATTCAAAACAGTAACCATGTCAAATGACTGCCTCAGCATGTTTGCTATATTCTAAGTTAAAAAAAAACAACAAAAAAAAACAACCTGTTCAAAGAAGTGGTTGATAATATTCAGTTATGGTTGGCATCTCTACAATGTAATAAACTAACAAAAAATTTCATAACGTTACATTAGATTTTCTTTGTTGTTGTTTCTTGTTAAACATGTAAAAATTACATTAAAAGATTAATAATATCACGAAAACACCTTTCTTTTTCAAATTTCATACGATTTTCAGGTAAAACGGCCGACAAAAATAGTACTCATACATTTCTTCTTAAGCCGCTCCTGTGGTGTAGTGGCTTAAGAACAAATCTATCACGTCTCGGGTCCCGAATTCGAATCCCGGCTTGGGCATGGATGTTAATTTGTCCGTCCCTTCATAGGGGGTAACGCTGGCCGCCCACTGGGTGATCCCATAATAAAAGGGCTAGTAATTCGGCCTTAGTAGTGGCAAACTGCTTGATGAGCAAGTGCCCGCCCATTGGGAAAAAATATTTCTTCTTAGTATCACTAGAATTTTTATTAATGCATATGTTAAAGCAATTGAAATTTATCAGTATAGTCATCAGTAACCATAAAACAACCATAAATTTGAGTCTGTTCAACTTCCACAGAAAATGGTAGAAAAGCTCTAAATAAGACTCCAAAATCTCGCCTAATATCAGTGAGAGAACGTAGATATGCGGTGAATTTTCTAAATTCTCTTTCACAATTGCAGATTGCAATATATAAAGTAAAAACGCTTCACTTTTTCGCGCATATGACCGTCACAATATATAGAAGATACAATCTTCATGCTTAATGAAATTGTGAGCAAAGATAAGCAAAGAAATTCTTATTGGAATGAATGTGCTTCCTTTAACGGCTAATAATTTGCGGTACTAAAATGGTAGAGACCATTTTTAATACACTCTTGATTGAATAATTTCTCCCGTTTATACTGGACTGTGTAGTGGCTAAAGAACCATTCTACTGTATCATGCGTCCGAGTTCGATTCCCAGCATGGGCTTCGGTGTTGTTTCGTTCGTCCCTTCGTAGCAGCTAACATTGGTTCACCTTATTAGGTGCCCCCATAATCGTAACTGACTATATATAGACCACGACACTAACATTTTGACACCCCTTTGTTCTCGAACAGTTATTTGATCTAGGAAGTGTGACCCCCTTTTAGTATAGCTGTCTTGTACTAAGATGGTCACACCCCCTTGGTCACCTTTCTTTTCGAATGCAAAGGGTTTTGTCTAAAATGTCAGCACCACAGCCTGCATATCTCGTCAGCCATGCTCCATAATAGTGACCAATACTTTCGGTCTTAGTAGTCGGCCGAGGACTAATTTTGCCAAATCGTGCGGTTTTTTTAATTAATTTTTTACATGCTGCTCTAAAATTTTGATAATCTCCACAGTTTCTTAAAAATGTTGCTATGCATGAATACGTGGGTTGCTATTTATATTTCTGGCCTAATAATGAAACAACAAATCATTTATGATTGAAATTGGTTTTATTGTTTTTCAAAATACTCTCCATGAAGCTCAATGCACTTTCGTATGCGTTTGAACCAATTTTTGTAGAACTTTTTCCACTCCGATTCAGGTAACTGCAAAACATGCGTTTTGAATGCAACAGCCGCTTCTTCCGGTGTCGAAAATCGTTGTCCACGTAATTTATTTTTGATATACGGGAATAAAAAAAGTCATTAGGTGCCAAATCAGGGTTGCACGGCGGATAACCCATCAATTCGATGTTTTGGCATTTCAGAAAATCCTTTGAGCCGATGTGTTAGAGCTCGCATTGTCATGATGAAGAATTACGCGTCTCTTCTGCTTGTTTTTTAATTTCTCCGGCGACTTCTGGCAAACAAATAGTCGTGTACTTTTCAGAATTGACCGTCCTGCGTTGCTCTAACGCCACTGTCGCCACTTGACCGGTAATGCCGAAGAAACAGGCAACCATTTGTTTCTAGGTGCTTCTTGCTTGAACAATTTTTGTTGGATTTTGCTTCTTCTTAGAAGACCCATCTTAGAAGACCCATACAATCTATTGCTGTTTTGTTTCCGGCTCATATGCATAGATCCATGATTCTTCACCTGTGTAGATGTTATACACAGCCTTTAATGCACCTTGATTGTATTTTGTTAGCATTTCCTTGCACCAATCGATACGAACCTTCTTTTGAGCGTTTTTCAGATTATGCGGGATCCAACGCGAACAAATCTTTTTTTACGGTCAAATGTTCATATAATATCTTATTGATGCTTGTCATACTAATGTCCAAAGACACCTCAATCTCACGGTATGTCATATGACAATCTTGCTTAATCAGTACTCGCACAGCATCGATATTTTCTGGCACAAAGACCGATTTTGGACTACCTGGACGGAATTCGTCCTGGATCGAACACCGACCACGATTAAATTCGTTATATAGACTTTTTACAGTGCTGTAGGATGGGGCTTCATCGCTATATAAAGATTTAAGTTCATCGAAGCACTTTTGTCTTGACAATCCACGTCGAAAGTTATGAAAAATAATTGCACGAAAATGTTCACGAGTCAGCTCCATTTTTTTAACGAGATGAATTTTTAAATTTCCTGTAAAGAACACAAATATAGCTGAAATGGCAAATTGTTCGTTAGAATTTATGTTTACAAATATCAAATTTTCGATTTAAATCGTCTGTGATCGCCTAGCCACGCTTTCTGTTGCCAAGGCCAGAAATGTAAATAGCAGCCTACGTATATGATCGGTACGATCTTTCAGCGATCCTGCTGTGGTATATGGTTCAGATTCACCAGGAAGCTTCTCCCGAATTGCAGTTTTTTTTCTAATAGGCCATACCACAGTCCAATGTTTTTTATGTGTCATCAGAGTTCTTATTCCGTATTGTTTTTATTGTATAGCATAACACTAAGCTCGGCAATTTGAAAAAACGTGACTTATTTTCATGATTAAGATTCGTTTTTCCACCACCGGCGCACAGTGGAGTATTTGTATCAAAATCCTGGCCAAAAATATTTTTCGTGTGTTTTAGCGTTAAAATCATTACTGTTGACTTTTGACTTTCTTTTTAGTATTATATACTTATTAAGTTATATAAAAATGCGTGTTGTCGCCAAATTTGGCGATATATCACCAAACGACTCGAAGTTGGTTTCTAACAAAAGCCTTGTCCGGGGAGTGTCCCTTACTGGGAAGTACTGCTATTGTATAATACCACTTATAAATCTAATATCACGCGGCTGTCGATCCAACGGTCTGGAGTTTTGGGCGATTTTCTCCAGATGTCACGTGAATACGCATTAGAAACCCTTATAAAGCCTTTCACCCAAGGCAACTATCCCGTTAGGCAAATAGCCGTGTAGCTGTGCCTTAACAAAATTAAAAATATATAAATGTAATATTTTGCTTATAATAATACTTATAAATATAATATTACTTATCTATAAATCAATTTTTATCATAAACATTTTTAGATTTTTCACTTATCTAAATGTAGTTACTATAGGGATCTTAGTGTTCTAATGACTTCTGAAGATTAACTTTTTCATTCCGATTCTTTTGAACTCTGATATTCGTCTTCACTCAGAATCACTTTCTTCTTCTTCTTTATTTTTCTTTTGAGAGAGAGAGGGGGACCACCATCGGGCCCCTCTGGAAGAAGTTGTAGGGTCTCACTGCTATAAGGCTTGCTCATTTCCTTTTCCTTTGTCTAGAGCAGCTAAAAGGACACTGCTTAAAAGAAGCCTCATTGCAAACCCATAAAATCTCATTCCAAGCTGGAGGAGAAAGTAATTTATTTCAAGCCAGCACTTCAAAATGACTTAAAGAGCTAGCACGTGTTTCTGTTTACGCGTTCACACTTCACTGACCCGAAGTCACAGTTGCCAACCTTTCAGAACCAAAAATGGGGAGTTTTTGCTTTGGACACAATTTACGGCATAAATGGAAACTAAGCTGTAAATAGATATGACTATTTACAGGACTAAGAAAGGGCAATTTTGGAATATGTAGAAAATTTCTTCTTATAGCAAATTTACAGCTAGCTAATTAAAAAGGGACAAATTAGAAAAATGGAAAATATCATGGGACACAGAAGTTACAGGCAGGTATACTTACCAATACTTTAAAAAACCATCAGAGGATTTTCTTTTAGAACACAGGAACCTTCACCATTTTTTTACCAATCATGGACCATTCCCAGAATATTTTTTTAAAAATAAACAGAGCCTCTTCCGATCATTGTAAATGCAATATGCAAGGGAATTCATTACATTATTTCACTAATTGTACATTATTAAAGCAATACAGAGTATTGAAATCACCTTCACAAACTAATGAGCAGTGGGCTGCATATGTATTAAAAAATAAAAACTTATGCAACAAAATAATAAAAGGGATTGAAGAACTACAAAATAATCAACCCAAGTATATTCATCCGATTGAAATAAGACCCCATACACCAGAAAGCAATTCAGATTAAATAAATACAAGAATTTCAGTTGATAAAAACCACGTGAAAATCTAAATAGAACAATTTCTTAAAATTATGGATTTATTTGCATAATTTCCTGTCATAGAAATTCTGTTGCTGCTCTTATTTCGTTAGAATTATATAAAAAAAGCACTTCTCATATTCAAGCCTAAATTTATTTTTCAGTACATTATTATACAGGGTGTCCAGCCTTAATGTGACCCAATAGCTAATTCCCGAACCGTTCGGTTTAGATATGCACTTCTAATTTGAAAAATGTTTTATAAAAGGTAAAGGATGTTTTTACGTGCTTTTCGAGCCAAAAAACCTATTTAGAAAAAAATTACAAAAATTAAATTTTTATACGGTCCCCAGGTCCTATCACTTATATTTAGGAAAAGATGCAGTACACAAAAACAAAGTAAGCACAAAAAGTTTCATTTTATTACGATAAAAACTGACCGAGTTATGGAACTTTGAAAATCATACATTTCATCTATTTTCTCGGCCATTTTCAAGATGGTCCCTTACTAGCTCTTTGAAAATGGCCGAGAAAATGAATGAAATGTATGATTTTCAAAGATCCATAACTCGGCCAGTTTTTATCGTAATAAAATGAAACTTTTTGTGTTTACTTTGTTTTTGTGTACTGCTTCTTTTCCTAAATATAAGTGATAGGATCTGGGGACCGTATAAAAATTTAATTTTTGTAATTTTTTTCTAAATGGGTGTTTTGGCTCAAAAAACACGTAAAAAAATTCTTAACCTTTTTAAAAACATTTTTCAAACTGGAAGTGCATATCTAAACCGAACGGTTTGGGAATTAGCTATTGGTTCACATTAAGGCTGGACACCCTGTATGTATATGTATGCTTTCTCAAAAAAAAAAAAAAAAAAAAAAAAAAAAACCACTTCTTTCAAAATTGCAATAAAAGAAAAAAAAAGGAACGTGTTAAATATATGTATATATGGTCAGATATTACTAAGAACAATATTGTGAGCAATTGTATACCATTGTAAAATAACTGCTTTTATATTGTATAACACTGATGTATTTTATCAATTGTAATCCAAAAATTGTGCTGTAAAAAAAATAAATAAAAATGAGGGAAACCGCTGCTTGCTGGACCTGATGGAGGATAGGGTTCAGCAGGACCGTAGGACACTTCAGGAACCAAAACAGGCTTTAAACCAAATAGGTAGAAGAAGGTAGGTATCCTATTGGTAGAAGAAGGTAGTATCTTATAGTATCCTATAGCAAATTTACATCAGAAAAATAAGAAATTACATACTGAATTTAAAATACCGATATTAAATCTTAACTGAAATATACCTTTATCCAAACACTTGCACATAATTTATAGTTTATGAGAAATACAAGCGCGTTTGTTTGTATCCCTTTTGCAATCACCCGTCGAAAAATTATCGAGAAAATAAAAATGGCGCTTTATAAATAATTTTTTTAATAAAAATGGTGGATGTTGGGAGAACATTTTTTTCTTGGAATAGACACTCAATCCTGTAATAATTACGATTATAGTTGAAACAAGCCCCGACACGAAGCTTCCTTCAAAAAGCTTTTTGAAAAAAAAATTTTAAAAAAAGTTTACAATTTTTTTTAAAGAAAGTCATATTATTTTTTTCAAGCTAATAGATACATATAATTAAAATACATATATTTTACTACAATTATACTAAGTTTCAAATCAGTAAATTAATTTAAAGAGCCCGTAAAAAATGCACGACGAAGTAATAGCAAACGCTGAAATCTCTTGCCGTAAATGAAGAAACTTGCTTTTAAACCGAGTGTTGTATCTTTTGGATATGAATTATGCGCGAAATACATGTATCTCGTGATGCATGAAAATTTTAATAGTTTTATTTTGTGAAAATAAAACTTTTAAATGTGGGTCTGATGATGACGTCAAAACTTGGTGACGTAGGAGTTGTAAGGCTTTCTGTATCAAGTAGGTGTTGGCTGTGCTCTGATCTGTGACAAGAACTTCTAGAAACAGAGACCCTTACAACCCGTACGTCACCATGCTTTGACATCCTCGCAGTTTTAATTTCACAAAGACACTATACTACTACATTACTATTTAAACTACTTACAATTTCTGGTGAATGGTACAAATATTAGAAAATATCTTTAATTAAACATCAAAATTAAAATACCTTTCTCATACAAAATTATTCATTACGATCTATTTCCTTATCATCTTATCTAATTAGTCATGGTTGAAAACTGCCATTTGTTGTAAAAATATATTTTTATCTCAAATTATTACAATATTGCTATTCATGGGTAAACTCACCAGAAATTTTCAATAGTTTTATTTTGTGAAAATAAAACATTTAAATGTAGTCCTAGTGGTGATGTCAAAGCTTGGTGACGTAGACGTTGTAAGGCTTTCTACATATAGGAGGCGTTGTCTGTGTTCGTCTCCAAAAAAGTATTTAAGAGTCAAGCTTCGTATCATCTCTAGTTACGTTACATTCACGGCCTAACAAATTACAACACTATTGTCACATTTTTGTGATTTTTTCCTTTACAAAAAAAAATTACGTAAATGAACTTTAGCATGGTTGTTTTGAGAAAATTACTTTGTAGCTGTATTTAGAAGTTGTTCGTCATTTCCCGTGGAAGCTGAATTGAGAATGAATACATAATTGAATAAGGTAAAGGAAATAGGACCTTTTACGGTGAAAAAGACAGTATCCTAGGACGAAAGAAACGATCTCACGTCAAATCATCTCGGACGTTACTTTTCTTTGAAAACACAAGAAGTACATTTTTTATTCTGACAATAAACTAATCGTAACACCACAGACTGTGCGGATAGCACATGCAAATGAAAATTGTAACTGAAGAAGTGTTAGGATCTCTTGTGATCTTTAAATTTAACTAAACAGGAAAGCGAAAGAAAAGTATTTCATACTCCTGTTTAAAACACAAACAGTATGTTTGTTGTAGGAATATTTCTAGATTTACACTGTAAATGAAGAAAAAAGGTAGTACAAATATTTTTGAGTAGTTATTCTTGGATTCTTTGAAGGAATTTATGAACAATTTGAAATGTGTTGCTAAGTTTTAAAAAAATAAAACTGTCAGTATTTCTGAAGTAGTACAATGGGTTTTGGGCATAGCTGCCAATTGCTACAGAATATAATTAACCACTTTTTCTAAAAATGATATTTCGGCTTAAAATATTGCAAAATTTTTGTAATAAGTGCGTGACCTGGTTATTTCTTTGAAAAAATACTAAAAAAATGTACAGTTAACAAAAAGTGGTTAATTATATTCCGTAGTAGTTGGCAGCTATGGTTTTGAGTTACCGTGGTTAAGGGACAAAGCTACACACTGTTATAAAAAATCTGAATTCCACAGACAATATCAACCTGTTTTTCACGAGAGAATCTCCCTTATTGGTGAATAAAGGATTTTTGCTATTTTTTAAAAAAAAGTTATGTTAAAGAACAAAAATTATTTGTGAATCTTCTGAAGTCTAGTTCAAAAAGGACATTTTCCGTTCTCTTTTTGTCACCTGCGAGCTTGCCTAATGAAATGTCTTCGAGTCAATTCCGCTCGTAATCAAAATAATACCCACAAAGCTGATTTTATCAATTTTGAGTGCAAGATGTTCGTTGCTCATTCTGCCTGCAGTTCAAGTTGGAGTTAAGATGTACAAAAATATCGTCGTATTACGCATGTAACAGACGGCTGCAGATAATTGGAGTATCGTATTTTACTTAATACTAAGTCCTTTTGCTGTGGGTGATACGTCAATGCAGTGGACACGACGAAATGTATTCGCTTGTGATCATTTTATATTATATAAAAACACCAAATGGATCTTTTTCATATTAAGAGTTGTGAAATAAATTCCCCAGACAGCACATAAGCTTAAATCAAGCTTGACATTTGGCTTGGCAATGCAAGGTTGGCTTAAGCTGGATTTTCGCTTGCAAAGTGCGGTGATGGCGCCATCTGTGAAAGAGAATGGACATTAATTGTCTAGCGTCCTTAAATTTGCTAAAAGTTCGTAAAAGATGTGTTTTAACGAGGATGGGTTTTTTATTACCAGTGCCATATTACCGGCAGAAGCGGGGCAACTGCCCAGGGCCTACAGATTTGAGGGCCCAAAAATCTTACATCTTACACTTTTGTAATTTTAAAATAAAATTACAAAGGATTAAAAAAAATTCAGAAGTTAAATAATTTTTTAATTATAAAGTATGAACAATGAAAATAATTCAAATTTACATTTGTGTAAATTAATTTAAACTTATTTTTAATTCTTCGAAATGCTCTATATCAATATAGCATACCAATATGTATGAAAATAACCACATTTGTAAAAAGAATTTTTAGCGTTAAAAAATAGCAAAATTTTTCAACTATTTGTTATTTTTAGAAATATTTACAAAAATGACTAAAGTGTTTGTATTCCATACATGTTGGCAACTGTGATATAGCATTTCGAAGTAACGTTTAACTATCTGTTTCTTTCATTTCAGATTACCTAACACAAAATTTGTGTTAAGTAAACCCATTCTATATTTCCAAATATGGAAATTCTTCAAAATAAAATACAATTATACTACGAAATTGATTTAAAAATCAGTCGTTTGTCTCTATTTTGGCCAGCAGTATTGCTTCATGAGTGTTGCGGTACTGAAAGTTTTAAAACGTGTGCTGCTCTTAAGTTTATATTATGTTTCTTTCCCTATTAGTAGAGTCTCCAAATCACACATAACATTATTTTAATTTTGATGCATCCCATGGAAAAATAAAAGAAACAAATAACACATCGCCCACTTATAATCTGGCGAGAAAAGAGCGTGGTAAGTCACTTCAAACTTTAGTCGTAACTGCACAAGGCTCCGGTGGCGGAATGGATAGCGTGCTCGACTGCGAAGCCAAAGGGCCCGGGCTCTATTCCAGCCACGAACACTCGATGGAAACAGATTAAGTTAAATTGAAATTTCAGCGTAGAGGGAGAAAATGCGCGGAAAAATAAATTATGTGGGGCGCGTTAGCCAGCGGGCGCCCCGTGTTTTTAGAATTTTTTTTTTTAAATTTTTTTAAGCTTGAAATTAAGTTTGAAATGTAAAGCTTAATGCAAGCTGGGCAAGTGTAAACTAGAACACTTGATTCAAGCTTGATCAAGCTTACACACTTGAAATTTTCAAGCTTAATTCAAGCTTATTGACTTGATAAATCGAGCTTGCTGCAAGTTTAATGCAAGTTTGCTGTGCTGTCTGGGTCAGCCTAAAAACGGAGGGGATGCTTTCGGTAAAGATTTTGCTTTAATGGACAGAGTTTCTTACGATTGGATTATAAAAATCTCGTAGCTGTTCTAAAACAAATGAAGTTATGATATATCCAGTCAAATGACTGAACTGTAAGTACTATTTTACCTTTTACATGTAAATAAATTTGGTTGCTGCTTTAATTATATTTCACAGCTGGTTTAACCATGATTGCATTTCTGTATTCTGACTCTACTGTGAATTGGTTTTATAACTAGAGACTACAGTGAAATTATATTATATTTATGAAAAAAAATATTTTATATATATATATATATATATATGGAAAATTTGGACTAGGACAAATTTTCTCACATGTAAAATAACTACATGAATATTGTGCTTCAATTTCTATTTGAATGTATTACAATGTATTCGAATGAATTAGAACGTTGGTTTCGAAAATGACTATTTGTAATGCATGAAAACTATATTCTAGGGTAAATAAATTACTTTTTGGAAGTACTAGGGGCCAAGGCCCCCAGACTCGCTACGCTCGCTTTTCGTATGAGGCATTCGGCCCCTAATAAGGTTTATTCGTAAAAAAGACATAATTTCAACAGACATAACCCGAAAATTGGATCAGATAGAATGTTACTGAGCTACACATTGCTTGGTTCTTGCATGTTCATTGGTACATAAAAATTTAAACTTCACACTACAGTAGACCCCATCCCCCTCATGACACGGAAGATATTTTGTTATGGGAATCCGTGCTGTACGGGTCCTGAGCTATTCTCCACCTGGAGTGCGGACTCCGCTTATAATCGCTGGAAAAATTATTTGCACTCCTCAGAAACAAAATGATATTTAATGTTGCCATTCAAAAGTTATATTAATTAGGAGCTAAAGCGTAATAAAATCAGAACATCTGTTTCAGCTGTATTTTTAATAATTTAAAACCTATTGGACATCTTGCGAATTTGCCACCCATGGCGATTTTTCATTATTTGGCGACTTGCGTACGTGTAAAGTTAATAAAAGCTACGGAACAGATAGGATAGCTTGCCACCAATGGCGATTTTTCATTATTTGGCGACTTGCGTAAATGTAAAGTTAATAAAAGCTACGGAACAGATAGGATAGCTTGCCACCAATGGCGACTTTTCATTATTTGGCGATTGACACATGCTCACAACCTATAATTACTGTCCATTTAAGGTTACCGGAACACCGTTATCCATATTTTCATTTACATAATCGTATGCAGATTGGCGTACTTAGCACCACGAATTATACCATCTCGTCGCGCTAGCAAGTATCCAAAGTGCACTATAACTGCTACAATGGCATGTTAACGCCGCCAAATATTTCTACTGGTAGCAAATAATCCAGCTGGACTGAACCGGCTTTAAAATAATCTGCATTTTAATTATTTTTCATTTTCAAGATATTAGTTATTCTGTTTTGGAAAAACGAATAATCGCTCATTCTAAACTCTTGTTGTCTAAGCGAACTTACTATTTGAAAATTGTCAACTTTGTGTAACACATTTTGAGTTACTTATTTCATATAGTTTAAATTTTGGCGTAAAATGGGTGTATTTCTACTTCATGTTCGACAATTTCACGTGATACTACATACTTGGAAACGCTTTGTTGCAAAGGAATGAATGATTTTATGCCAAATCTGGCAACCATTATGTTTATTTTTTCAGTTTTTTATTAAGATCTTCTAAAATAATTCGATTTTCGAAATTCAATTCAGCTTAGCAGGTTCCTCGGAATTTTTCGAATCTGTGGGCACCTTAGTCGAAACTCAAATCCCCACTCTTTAGGAGGCGATAGGCCAACAAGCTTTGACAGCGCCAGCGGCCTTTACTTTTTTTTAGAATAGAGAGAAATAGCAATAACATACATAAATGTCATAGAAATCGGTGTATATTTACGACAGCTAGAGCACGGACGGACGGACAGACAGACAAACTGAAATCATAAACAATTTTCAACCTTGTTAGAAAGCGTTAAAATGTGTTAATTTATAATGGCGATCACACTCAAACAGTATATACGTTTATTTCATGCATCGATAAATTTTAACACAGTTTCATGTTACCGTTAAACTCATATTAAAAATTAAAATTCATTTTACACAAAAAAATCAGTAATCAATTCAAAGTTATTTTCTAATATAAATATACACCGTAGCAGACGAAAACTTTTCGTTGACAAATATGAACTCCATGTATTTTAATAATCTCAAGATAGAACCTCCCCCCCCCCCTTTTTTTTATTCATTTGTTGCTAAGGCAGCCACGTTAGCAAATGTGAAACAAAATATTAAAATTGAGTGCTGGTGTTTATAATCTCGTTCACATGCTAGGTTGCAAAATTAAAAACATAAAACTGGTTAAGAGTCAGGGCGGGAAATGTTTTATTCCTTTACCGTTAGGATCGCTGCACTTTACCAAATTTCCGATGTTTACATTATTGAAACTTAGTTTGGGTACCAAAGACCTAAGCAAGCAGCTATGGAGAGTGTCCACTACTATAAAATACCTTCGCAATCCTGAAGAAATAATTTTATTTATGAAAAAAAAATTAAACTCCTAAATCAGGAAAAATCCGGATAATTGTGACATCAATATGATGACATACTCACTTGCAACAGCTACTTTTGTCACGCAAATGATTAACTTTTTTTACACTCGGAAATAAAATGGATCTGAACAGAGCGAAAAATCGCTAAACATGAGGGAACGGGTGGATTTTCAGATTTTTAAAATAGCGCATTTTATTTTCTATATTTCTATACATATTTATGGAAAATTTCAAGCGGATCGTACAAATGGTGGAGATACTATTAGGCTTTTCAGTGCTTAATTTCGTAATCTTTTTGCAGTAATGGTGGAAATGAGTTTTATCTTGAGTCAGGGATCAGCGTAACTATATAGTAGGATGATACGCATTAAAGAATAACTTCCCATAGAACGCAATGTATTGGAAATATTTTGAGTGCTCCTGTAGAAAAACTATAAATGCTAAAAATCCCATTTTCAATAGGGTACATGGTACAGTAGATGAGAGTAAAATATATAAATTTCGTAGAAATCGATGCATATTTACGGAAATTAGAGCATGGACGAACATTTTATTTTGGCGTAAAATGGGCGTAATTCTAACTCATGTTTGTAAATTTCACGCAATTCTAGATACTTGGAAACGCTTTGTTGCAAAGGAATGAATGATTTTATGCCAAATCTGGCAACCATTCGGTTTATTTTTTCAGTTTTTTATTAATATATTCTAAAATAATTCGATTTTCGAAAATTTAAATCAGCTTAGCAGGTTCCTCGGAATTTTTCGAATCTGTGGGCACCTTAGTCGAAACTCAAATCCCTACGGTTTTGGAGGAGATAGGTCCATAAGCTTTGACAGCGGCGACAGCGGCCTTTACTTTTTTTTAGAATAGAGAGATATAGGTACCCTGTTTTGTCCAATAATGTAGCTTATTAAAAAGTAAGGCATAATATCTTTCAGATGTGATACAAATCCTCATTCCATAATTTTAACCCATTTATGCCTAGCGTCCCTTTTTTGGGACGGCATTTTCGCTATCAGTCGAAAACGTTATTTATTTTTCCTACTCTTTATTCACGAATTATATCACGAATATTTATATCACGAACCTCAAAGCCACAAAATATTTTAACATGAGCAAGCAGGATGGTGACATTTCAATTTTTATACATAATGATTTTATAAGAAATCATCTCTTGTTCAAGAATCTGACATCAGAAATTTATCTATTATTGCTGGTAATAGCAAAAATCGAAGAAAGTCGAAAAAATATCTGGGCGCAAATGGGTTAAATAATGCTTAAAATCCTTCTTTAGGATATCTCTCTATTCTAAGAAAAAAGTAAAGGCCGCTTGCGCTGTCAAAGCTTGTGGACCTATCTCCTCCTAAACCGTGGGGATTTGAGTTTCGACTAAGGTGCCCACAAATTCGAAAAACTCCGAGGAACCTGCTAAGCTGACTTAAATTTCGAAAATCGAATTATTTTAGAAGATCTTAATAAAAAACTGAAAAAATAAACATAATGGTTGCCAGATTTGGCATAAAATCATTCATTCCTTTGCAACAAAGCGTTTCCAAGTACACAGTAAAAAAACTCAGAAGCGTTGCATACTTATAGCGGAAAGGTTTCCGAAAGTATAGCGTAACCTACCGATGCTCTACTCGAACTCACGATTTCGGAAATATAACCCATATTTCGGGGTAAAATATTTACGGGGAAAGGAAATCTTTATTTGCGACTTCGCGCGCATGCGCCAAGTGCCAAGATACAGAGGAATAAGAGTGAACGCGTCTTCCTAAATAGCACAGATGGTCACAAAAGAGTCGCTGTGACGTCACAGAGGCTCACAATTGTCACAGGACTGTCACATTGTAACTTGAAGGGACCGATTATGACCAACAGGGGCTCCGGCATTGATGAATTTGGGGGGGTCCCCATCTATAAAATTTGTTTTCTTTTTCATAATATTTTGACATATAAAAAAATATTTCAGAACAACATTTGAAACTGGGGGCCCTGGGCAAAGTCCCGATTTGCCCATGCGATAATAAGGGTCTGGTAATTTGCGAGTGATGTAATTGCACTGTGTGGTCACTGCGAAGTTTATTTGTGACTAGTCACCAGGTGACGTCGCCGGATGAATACTTAAATAAAACAGCACATTATCTCCTGAAAATAATTTATGTGAAAAAAAATGATTTAAGATTTTTAATTTATATTTTTATTTTATATTTATTAATTATGGTATTTTCTCTCTTATAAAATACTTCAAAAAATTTTAAGTTTCCAAAACAAGCCATACCACAAGAACAGTCAGTTTACTTTTAAAGCATTTCCCGGCAAGAAAATTATAGCGTCGAGGTAAGGTGCTGTCCAGGGTTCGATTCTGATTGCTGGTTCTGCGCGCTCCTTCCGTTATAGTTTGGTGCTGCCATCTAGTTAATGTCTCTAAACGCTTCATCTAGTGCATGTAATTTTTTCTGAAACACCCAGAAAGGTTACTCGTTAATTCGGAAACCTTTGTGAAATACACGGAAAGATTACTCAAAATATACAGAAACGTTACGCCTCTTTTCCAGAAACCTTAACTTAAAAAGCAGGAAAATATGTAAATATATTTCCGACATATGCAGAAACATTTCTAAATACTTTACCCGAATGGTTCGGAAACGTTTCCCCAATTTTGAACTGCAAGAGCTGCCCCATTTTTTGGGGTAACGTTTCCGAATTTTTTTTACCGTGTATCTAGAAACGCGTGAAATTTACAAACATGAGTTAGAATTATGCCCATTTTAAGCCAAAATAAAAACTATCTTTCTTCTATATTAATAAAACAATGTGTAAACTGACAGTTAGTTTGAATGTGTCTCGCGTAGTTCGCAGACGGGTGATCGTAGACCATAGCTGCCAACTGCTACGGAATATAATTAACCACTTTTTCTAAAAATGATTTTTAGGCTTAAAATATTGCAAAATTTTTGTACTAAGCGCGTGACCTGGTTATTTCTTCGAAAAAATACTAAAAAAATGTACTGTTAACAAAAAGTGGTTAATTATATTCCGTAGTAGTTAGCAGCTATGTCGTAGACATACCAAATTTTGTATGGAAATTTTCCATGACAGTTCCCGACACACCTCGAAGCGATTTTTTCAAAATTCGAATTATTTTAGGAGATATCGATAAAAAACGCATCGCAAAAGGCTAATTTTTGCTTTCCGCCATTTCGTAATTGTAACCCCACAGTGGAAAAAGCGATGTTTAAGCTTACCTAGGTTGCCACATTCGGCAAGTTTATTAAATGATTCAGACTCTTGAAGTAAAAATAAAAGAATAACGATTTTTTTTTTGTCTAGATTATTTGTAACGCTGTTTTTAAATTAAAATATCGTGTGAGTGGGAAATCAGAGCAGGAATGAAATGTTTTATACTCAAAAGAAACATATTTATAAATTTTCTGAGACTAAAATATGCAACTTTTTAATTTGGCGAAAAATTAAACGGTTTTGTGCGATTTTGAGGAGATGTTCTAATGCTTGGCGAATTTATCGTAATTTATCGTCTGCTGAATACACCTGAGAATAAGTTTTTGAAATTTTCATTCAGTTGGAATTGTGCATTTTTCTGTGCAGCTTTTCTCCATATATTAATGACTATGTCATTTTATCTCTCACCCCCTTTATTGAAAATTGTATGAAAAATGTGTCCCAAAAATACGACATAAAAGTATGCCACATAATTTTACATATATTTAAATACTATTAGTTCACAACAGCTTTAATCTATTGTTACAATATTTCGTAAGCTGTAGAATAGGCATGTGTCAATCGCCAAATAATGAAAAGTCGCCATGGGTGGCAAGCTATCCTATCTCTTCCGTAGCTTTTATTAACTTTACATGTACGCAAGTCGCCAAATAATGAAAAATCGCCATGGGTGGCAAATTCGCAAGCTGTCCAATAGGTTTTACATTATTAAAAATACAGCTGAAACATATGTTCTGATTTTGTTACGCTCTATATCCTAATTAATATAACTTTTGAATGGCAATATTAAATATCATTGTGTTTCTGAGGAGTGCAAATAATTTTCATGCGATTATAAGCGGAGTCCGCACTCCAGGTGGAGTATAGCTCAGGACCCGTACAACACGGATTCCCATAACAAAATATCTTCCGTGTTATGAGGGGGAGGGGGTGTACTGTAGTGTGAAGTTTAAATTTTTATGTACCAAAGAACATGCAAGAACCAAGTAATGTGTAGCTCAGTAACATTATATCTAATCCAATCTTCGGGTTTTGTCTGTTGAAATTATGTCTTTATTACGAATAAGCCTTATTAGGTGCCGAACGCCTCATACGAAAAGCGAGCGTAGCGAGTCTGGGGGCCTTTGCCTCTAGTAGGGAAAAAAGAAAAATACCTTTCTCCAATAGGGAAAAAAAAGAATTTCCTGCCTGAAAATCACGGGAAAAAAACCTGATTCTGTGACTGAAAATAACGGAGAGAAACTGTTTCGTAAGATTGCATGTGAACGGAAATTAACCATTCCGACACCGGAAATAGGAAAACGGTTATTGTCCGGCAGCATTGCTCCCAGACAATGACCGTTTATTTCAGTAACTTTTTATAACCGTGCACGACGGCTATCTGCTTGTGCAATTCTTAATTAAAAATATTTACAAATTTTGTCTGTTGAGTGAAATGAAAAAGTTAAAGAGCAATGTCAGTTACGGAAGCTTAAAACTTAGATAATGTGGAAAACATTTAAATCTACGATCTTTTAAAACTCACTGAAAGACAAAACTTGTTCACATTGTTCAGATGCTGAAATTATAAGATTTCATTGCGTTTTGGGTATTAATGCAATTTCTCAGAAAATGTTCTCTTTCGGTGTTTTTGAAAAGCAACGTTTTAAAAAAATAAATAGCAGCTTTTCCTTAACACAAATATTTAGATTGCTTTTCTTATTCTTGTTAAAATGTATTTAAATAAAATAAACTGGTATCTTTGGTGGAAAATTTAGCTTCTTCTCAATTCAAATCCTTGAAAATTTTACATGTGTTTTGCATTTAGTATGTACTTTGTATTTTACATTTTTTAATTCAAGAAGTATTTTGTGTGTTGTACTTTAGTGTCTTAATCAATGCACTTCGTATCTTGAACTGAAAACGCATTTTCGGAGTATTTTGCTAACACCTCCTAGATAAAGAAAGCCTACGTTCAAAAGTTTTATATTCACAAAATAAAACTGTAAAAATTTTCTGGTGAATTTACTCATGCATAACAATATTTTTATAATTTGAAATAACAAATATAATTTTACGACAAATGGCAGTTTTTAACTATGACTAATTAAATAATATTATAAGGAAATAGATCAGAATGAATAATTTTATATGAGAGAGGCATTTTTACTTTAATGTCTAATTTAAGATATTTTCTAATATCTGTAGCATTCACCGGAAGTTTTAGCTTGTGAAAATAAAACTGTGATGACGTTTTTTCAGGCCTAGTGATGACGTCAAGGTTTGAGTTGTTCGGCTTTCTATTTGTAGGAGGCGTTCATTTTCCCGTTTCTGGTTCTGGATAACTGACAGCCACATTCAACCATGAAATTTTGCGATAATTTTAGCCAAAAACTACTGCTTAAAAAGGGTGGTTAATTATATTCCGGTGGAGTTGGCAACTCTGTTTACAGATTTTAACGATATTTTATCATTAGGATCGCGAAAAACGATGTATCGCAGAAATGCACACGGGCCATTCGGATTTAAGGTGATAGAATGAAGCTTAATTTTTTCGATTAATCATTTCAGAGGACATGTACTATAGTACAAGTATAAACCCGTACCTAAATTGACATTTTAATTGAAATTCTAGAGCTCACTTTGATAACTGCCTATCTAATAATTAAAATAAAATTTCTGATAAATATCGTGATGCATCTTTGCATGACATCTCTATTTCTCCTTGTTGGTTGTGTTGTCTTGATCATGAAATACTTTCTAACAGCTGTTTAATAAGTTATTCATAAAATTTCACTTGTTTGTCACAGAGAGCTAATGCTGTCAGTATTTCTGAATAGAGATAATTTAACTATGGACAACCTGTATTTCCATTCGTATAACAGAATGAGGTCATATTGAAATGTATGCAGGGTGTTTTTTTTTAACTGATGGTACTTAGAGACCTCTGTAGCTTGAACTATCAGCCAAAAAGCCACCAAATTCTGTACGGAGACTATGAGTACTGTTAAGTCGAGTCATAGATAACTTCTGTTTTAGCATTAATCGAAAAAAAAACGAACTGCTTTCAATAAATATTTTACTTAGTTAATTGAAGCTCTGGTGCAGACTACAATAACTGCCTGTCTAATAATGAAAAGAAGTTTTTTGTTAAATTACGTGATGCATCTTTGCATGACAGATCTATCCTTGTTTGTGTCGTCTTGATTATGAAATTCTTTATAACAACTATTTGATAAGTTATTCATAAAATTTCACTTATTTCTCACAGAGAGCTAATGAGCTGGTATCTCTGAATAAAGATAATTTAATTATGGACACTCTGTATTCCCATTCCTATAACAGCATGAGGACATATTCAAATATATATGAGCCAGAGGAAAAACTATAGGCCACCACAAAAAATTAAGAGGAAAGTTTAACGGCATTACGTTCAACGAGTTCGTAGGTACTTCTATGTGTTCTGTCAACGAAATGGTCATGTAAGCGTTCTGTGCGTTTGGCCAACACATCCTAGATAAAGAAAGCCAAGCTACTACTACGTCACCAAGCTTTGACGTCATCGTTAGGCCTACAGTTAAAAGTTTTATTTTCAAAAAATAAAACTATAAAAAGGTTCTGTTGAATTTACTCATGAATAACACTATTTTAATAATTTGAGATAAAAAATAAAATTTTATGACGAATGGCTGTTTTTAACCTGACTAATTAGATAATATGATAAGGAAAGAGATCGGAATGAATAATTTTGCATGAGAAAGGTATTTTAATTTTAATTTTTCATTTAAGATATTTTCTAATATTTGTAGCATTCAACAGAAATTTTACATAGTTTTACTTTGTGAAAGTAAAACTGTGATGACGTCATCAGTTGAAGGCCTAGTGATGACGTCAAAGTTTCAGTTATTAGGCTTTCTATATGTAGGAGGTGTTGGTTTGGCACTGCGTTCTGCGTTAAACTTATCAGCTGCGTGAAGGCCGTGCATCCCTTTGGCTATGAGCGACATTTTGGGTTGCAGTTCGCTTCATTAATAAAACGCAAATGAAAACAGCTACAAATGAAAGTAATGTGCACCCATAAAGTTAATGCTGGGATCCATTACCTGTGATTAATTTGTTTGTTATTATTTCAGTTTTATCAAAGAGAAGTTGCCTTTTTGATAGAAAGTACAAGAAAATTTAGAGAAAAAGTTATTTTAGAATTTTCTAGAAATGTCTGAGGATTAAACGCATTTTAATTACTTCGATAACATGTTTATTCGAGAACTGGATACAATTTTCTGAAAAATAAAATTCATTAAAACGCCCTTCACTTACATTACTCAAACATATTCACAGTACTATTAAGTCGAGTCATACAGGGTGAATTTGACATAATCTGCCAAACGAAAATGGGTGAAAGAGCAGCCCATGTGGAACACAAAACACCCTAGAAACCCTGCCCTATCTCCAACTGTTTCCGAGTTATGGTGGATAGAAGGAAATTCTGTTTTTTTTTATACCGTCCGAAAAAAACAAAATTTGTGAGGTTTCTGAAAGACCTACGTTCAAAATAAGCACATATTTAGAAAGAGCAGAAAAAATCCTATGAGGTGGCACCATTTACATCAGGATATCTCTATTTTATGAGGAGCTACAAGCGCTGAAACATTGGCAAAGTTAAAATTCGAATTGTAGCCAAAATCTGTAACCGGCGATTCCGCAAACACCCTTTTAGCTACAAGCGGTCAAATGTCCCAAAAACTGGTCCATTCCACAAGCTTTAAAATGACCCACAATAAAGCATATTGGTTTGCTAGATCAGGATAAATGTAACTTTTTGTTTGCAATACATCACCGAAATCGGCGTTTCTCTTAATAAGGCATTCGACGAAATTCGCCAAATGAATACTAGATGGTGGGTAAATTAGACGTATGCAAATCTGTTACTAACTATATAATGCCAGAGCTGCCAAGTCTCCGGCTTTTTTTCGGGAGATTTCCCACCACAATTTTTAGACAGTTTATTTTGCATTAAATATTTGGAATTATTTTAAGCATGAATTTGTAAATAAAAATTAGTGGTGGGAAATCTCCCGAAAAAAGCCGGAGACTTGGCAGATCTGTAATGCATAGTACCTGTTTTCATCATACTAGCAGATCTGAGATACGCATTGGTAATTTCTTTTCATATTCCTTTGTGAAAGACGTGGGAAACATCATACGTCTTTTGTTTCCATTGTTGCATTTCTAAACCGTATAAAATGCTACTTTTCTTGCTTGGCTTTATAGATTTCGTCTTTGCATCTGACAAAACAGCAGGCTCGAGCCGGACACAACATTAAAAACAGGAAAGACCATGGCACCTCATGAGTCTCCTTATTCGACGAACGCCGATTTCGGTGATGTATTGCAAACAAAAAATTACATTTATCCTGATCTAGCAACCTGCTTTATTGTGGGCTCATTTTAAAGCTTGTGGAATGGAACAGTTTTTGAGACATTTGGCCGCTTGTAGCTAAAAGGGTGTTTGCGAAATCGCCGGTTACAGTTTTTGGCTACAATTCGAATTTTAACTTCGCCAATGTTTCAGCGCTTGTAGCTCCTCATAAAATAGACATATCCTGATGTAAATGGTGCCACCTCATAGGATTTTTTTTGCTCTTTCTAAATTTGTGCTTATTTTGAACATAGGTCTTTCAGAAACCTCACAAATTTGTTTTTTTTTCAGACGGTATAACAAAAAGAATTTCCTTCTGTCCACCATAGCTCGGAAACGGTTAGACATAGGACAGGGTTTCTAGGGTGTTTTATGTTCCACATGGGCTGCTCTTTCACCCATTTTAGTTTGGCAGATTATGACAAATTCACCCTGTATAACTTCGGATTCAGCAAAAAAAACGAGCTGTTTTCAAAGATATTTTATTTTGTTAAATGAAACTCCGGAGGGCACTTCGATAGCTGCTCCTCTAGTAATAAAATTATCTGCAAAATGTCGTGACGCATCTTAGCATGACAGATCTATCTTTCCTTGTTTGTGTTGTCTTGCTTATGAAATTCTTCTTAACAACTATTTAATGTTATTCATAAAATTTCACTCGTTACTCACAGAGAGCTAATGCTGTTGGTATCTCTGAATAAAGATAATTTAATTATGGACACTCTGTACTTCCATCGTATAACAGAATGAGGTTATATTCAAATATATATGTGCAAAAGAAATAACTATAAGCCACCACAAAAAATTGAGCGGAAAGTTTAATGGCATTACGTTAGCTAATGTCGAAGTAATTGAGGTACATTATGATATCCCGAATTAGTCATATAAACGTACTGTGCGTTTGGCACGTCGTTTTGCATTAAACTTAGCCATGTGTTGCCGCACGCTCGTGCAATCCTTCGGCTTAGGCTCTGAGTGACATCTTGGGCTGTTGTGAGCTTCGTCAGTAAAACGCAAGTGAAAACGTTTGTGAAGGGCGATTTTATTGCTAGCTACTCTGGAACATAATTAACAACTTGTTGCAGAAAGATTTTTTAACAATATTTTTCTATTTTTTCAAATCAGTGGCAAGTCTGCCCACCGTGCGTAGGTATTTTACTGTATTCTAAGCCTAAAATTCCTATTTAAAAAAAGTGGTAATTCATATTTCGGAATAGTTGGCAACAATGTTTCATTAAAATCTCCCGTTTGATTGTATCGTCTTTCGACGTTTCCGTTTTTCAGTTAAATAAACTTTGACTATTCCAATTGGAAATGTTAATTATACGAAAATAAGAAGCTCTATTAATAAGTAGTACTTTCATTACGAGGCTAAGTCTTTTAAATAAATGTGCAAACATTAGTCTTTTGTGCTAATTTTAATTAATCTGTTTTAATATGTGTATATATCTGTATATACAAATTGTCCCCAAAACACTGAACTTGTCTTTTATTCTTTTAATATTGATAGATACACTGGTGTGCAAAAATTAAGGACGAGACGGTTTTTTCAATATAACGTTGTGCAAAAGCTTTCCAAATCGACACAAATAATACCGTAAGATACCTAAGACGTAAGAACATGAGTAATGTAAGCAAAACTTACCAAAAAGAAATAATTATAAAAATGATCTTTATTGAAAAAGTAGCGTGGAGCACAATTTGATTTAATGTCGAAACATCTATGTGGCAGGTGTCCAGCAAGAAACATCCAGCCTTTAGTAGGAGATATGATCTCCCCTGATTACTATGCAGGTTTCAGATCGTTTAGCCTAGCAGAGTATGGAGTTGTAAATGAGTTGTTGAGCATCGCCACCTATTTGTCTTGTAGAGCAAATCAGAGCCCCGGAATCGTTACTGGCGGAAACTTACGTGCTGCCAAGTGTTTCCCAAGAAAATCCCATACATGCTCGATCGGATTTAGATCCGGCGACCTTGCCACTCAATCCATGCGTTCAAAATCCTCACTCTCCATCACATCTTCACCAGCTACTGTGCGATGAGGTGGCTCACTGTCGTTCATAAACAGGAACTACGGACATCTCTAAAAGGATGCACATACGGAAATAGAATCTCGTTACAATAGCGGGTCCCTGTGACTGAAACTCCTTCGAAGATGTAAATGTCGATACGGAAACAAAGGATGATTTCTCTCCAAACGAAAACACCGTGACCTCGAAAAGGATCTCTGTCGATGACGTTGTAGCGGTTATTGCGGGTTCCTCGTTCTCTCTAGATGTGTAAGCTTCCAGAATCGCTACTCAGACTAAATCTACTCTCATCCGTAAAGAGTACTCAATCCTATTGATTATCTGTTCAATTATGGTTTTCCCGGAACCAAAAAAACGCCTTTTCCCATGAGCAGGCGCTAATGATACAGGCAGTGCAGGTCTCGTGCAAACAAACCACCACTGTGCAGCCTCTTGCCTTCGATAAAACGCTATTTCGGTCGTCCAATCGTCTGTGCTTTGTGTCTAGAATTTCTCCCGTTGTCTGCCGCCTCTGTTCCTTCTGGCCTGTAGGGCAATATACGGGTCATGCTCTGGCGTATTTGCTCATGGCGAGCACTGCTGAACCGTCGGAAGCTTCTTCCTGTAGTTAGATGTTCTCTTCCAAGTCGTGAAACGATGCTGTGAGTGAGCAATCCTGAACTCCGTAGCCACACTTGTCACACTTCGACCTTCCTCTAGCTTTCCAAAGATTCGATCTCGGTTAAAATTATCCAGATGTCGTCCATCATATAGATGGTTTGACATTTCACACTGAGGTAGCAACTCGACATCGTTTAAATCGATATACGCCCTGCAATCCTTTCCCATAAATGCTGAACTTACACCGACCACCACGCCCTAGATACAGAAACCCTGACAACTAAAGTTTTTACGTCATCACTAGGTCTTCTAAGATGACTGACTGAGGGGTATACAATGGAGTGCCTGCACTCGAGGTGCTTATCTCCAGTATGTGGTAGGATCAATGAGTTCTTTGATTTAACTTCTAAGATGACGTCATCATAGTTTTCGTTTCACAAAGTAAAACTATTTAAAATTTCTGGTGGATGATACAAATTTTAGCGAATATCTTAAGTTAACGATAAAAATTAAAATATCTTTCTGATAAAAAATTATTTATTATGATCTATTTCTATATCATATTATATAATTAGTGATAGTTAAAATTTCCTATTTGTCGTCAAATTAAATTTTCTATCTTAAATCATTAAAATGTTTTATGCGGGAGTAAATTCACCACAAACGTTGATTAGTTTTATTTTGTGAAAATAAATGTGTGATGACGTCACTTTAGCGGAACTAGTGATGACGTAAAAGCTTCTGTTCTCAGACCTTATCTATCTAGAAGGTGGTGCACCGACCGAGTGATTTATCCCACGCCGAAACCAACACCTCCTACATATAGAAAGCCTAACAACTGAATCTTTGACGTCATCACAGTTTTGGTTTGAGAAAGTAAAACTATTTAAAATTTCTGGTGAATGCTACAAATATTAGAAAATATCTTAAATAAAAAATTAAAATTAAAATACCTTTCTCATACAAAATTGTTCATTCCGATCTATTTCCTTATCATGTTATCTAATTAGTCATGGTTAAAAACTGCCATTTGTCATAAAATTATATTTTTTATTTCAAATTATTAAAACATTGTTATTCTTGAGTAAATTGACCAGAAACTTTTTACACTTTTATTTTAGGAAGATAAAACATTTAAATGTAGGCGTAATGATGACGTCAAAGCTTGGTGACGTAGGAGTTGTTAGGCTTTCTTTAGCTAGGAGGTTTTGCCGAAACCGCATAATTACGTCTAGCTGCATATCTGCGCATGTGATACCGTATCTCAACACCACTTCCTAGATACAGAAGGCCTGAGAACAGAAACTTTTACGTCATTACTAGGTCCACTAAAATGACGTCATCACACATTTATTTTCACAAAGTAAAACTATTCAAAGTTTGTGGGGAATTTACTCCCGCATAAAAAATGTTAATCATTTAAGATTTTTTTTTCTAGTGGCCGGCCTCAGCCTTGAAGGCTTTGGCCACAACAGGCCGGAATTGTGGGTCACTTTATTATGGGGGCACCTAGAAGGTGGACCAACGTCGCCCTCCTATGAAGGGACGGACACAATGACAACCACACGCAGTCAGGGATCGAACCTCGACCGCCGGGAGTTGAACCCGAAACCGGAGTACGGTGCTTTACCCACCATACAACTCGGTCGGCTTAATGATTTAAGATAGAAAATTTAATTTTTCGACAAATAGGAAGTTTTAACTATCACTGTTATATAATATGATATAGAAATAGATCATTATAAATAATTTTTTATCAGAAAAGTATTTTAATTTTTATCTTTAACTTAGGATATTTTCTAAAATTTGTATGATTCACCAGAAATTTTAAATAGGTTTTACTTTGTGAAAGGAAAGCTGTGATGACGTCCTCTTAGAAAGTCTGATGATGAGGTAAAAGCTTCTGTTCTCAGGCCTTCTATATTTTGGAGGCGGTGATCTCAACCACCACCCCGTAGATACAGAAGGCCTGACAAATAAAGTTTTTACGTCATCACTAAGTCTTCTAACATCACTTCATCATTGTTTTCGTTTCACAAAGTAAAACTGTTTAAAATTTCTGGTGGATGATACAAAATTTAGCGAATATCTTAATTTAACGATAAAAATTAAAATATCTTTCTGAAAAAAAGTTATTTATTATGATCTATTTCTATATCATATTATATAATTAGTGATAGTTAAAATTTCCTATTTGTCGTCAAATTAAATTTTCTATCTTAAATCATTAAAATGTTTTATGCGGGAGTAAATCCACCACAAACTTTGACTAGTTTTATTTTGTGAAAATAAATGTGTGAGGACGTCATTTTAGCGGACGTAGTGATGACGTAAAAGCTTCTGTTCTCAGGCCTTGTCTATCTAGAAGGTAGTGTCTCAACCTAGTTAATCACCTGATTGGTCTTTCAGACCGCTTTGCCTTTTTGTTCAACACCCTTACAACTGAGATTTTGACGTCATCAGCAGATCCTCGTATATGACTTTATCACAACTTTATTTTGACAAAATATATCTATCACTCATAAAACTGTTTAATGATTTAAGAGAGAAAAAATTTACGACAAATTTCACGTAATAATGACTTAAGTGAATAAAACTAAGTTTAGTCATGAGAGCTGGTCATACAATTTAAAATACAGTCCTCGATGTTTTTGAAATTTTGGATTAGATTTTGAGATTATTTATTTTTAAAATGTGTAAATATCTTTTGTGTATCGCTTATAAACCACTGAAGCAAATTAAATTAAATTTACACGCTTTAACCCAAAGAGCAAAAAATACGATGGATTGGAGAGCGAAAAAGAAAATTCATGGATTCGATCCGTTTGCCTCGAAACCTACCGGTATTTCCGCAAAAGTGCTCTTTAAGTAGTCTTTTTTCTGAGAATTCCCTTCCTCGCTTCCTGTTCTCCAAAATACTGATAACGTTCGATTCATGCACATTTTGCTTCGCTGTTGTGATCGGAAAACGCTCCTAAACGAGAAGCGCACTTTTGAAAACTGCGTCAAAAATCGCTCCGACCTGATCGAATTTCGCTCGTTTGGTTTAAGCGTGTAGCATCATCATAGGTGGTCACTTGAAATATAGGCGTCAAAGTACAGGGTGGCCATAATTAAACTGCAAGTGTTCAAGGGGTGCTGGAGCGAAAATTACCGGGAATATTCCAGTGAAATTTGGTATCTACACGTTTCAGAACATGCGCAAGTCAAATATGCAAAAAAAGAAAATCCCCATTTTCACTCGATAGATGGCGCTGTACCGTATTTCAAAGCTCACCGGTGGTATATACAACTTCCAAAACCGATAGACAGAGCATAATGACATTCTAAGTGGCATATAAACAAAAACATCATATATGTTTTTATTGTTTATATGCCTCTTAGAATGTCATTATGCTCTGTCTATCGGTTTTGGAAGTTGTATATACCACCGGTGAGCTTTGAAATACGGTACAGAGCCATCTATCGGATGAAAATGGCGATTTTCTTTTTCTGCATATTTGACTTGCGCATGTTCTGAAACGTGTAGATACCAAATTTCATTGGAATATTCCCGGTAGTTTTCTCTCCAGCACCCCTTGAACACTCTCAGTTTAATTATGGCCACCCTGTATATAAAAATTTGGATTAGATTTCGAGATTTTGTGAGAATTGAGTAGAGGTTTGCTCCATTCCTGAGAAAAAAACAATGGAACAGAATGACATTTTGAATTATGTTAGATGGTATGTTAATTTAAACTGTAGATACCAAATTTTTAAAAAAATATTTCATAGATGAGATTTTGCGAAAATCGTGTGATTGTTTGTGGTCGCATCCCTAAAAAACTGCTTGAAAGAATAGAATGAAGCATAAAAATGATAGGCAACAATGAATATCGAATTTTTCTTTAAACTGAAGACTATTTAAAACTTTTCAAAAATTGCATTTCTTCCTGTTTTTGGGAAGTAATCACTTCTGGCGTCTGGAAGTAATATATTAGCTGGTTTTTCGACTTAAATAGATTTCGTCATTTTTTTTTTTTTTTACTGTCCATTTTGCTTTTTTAGATTTTGTGAAAATTGTACACAACTTTCTGCAGGCAGGATATTAGAGTATCTACAGTGAAGCAGACAAATTTTAGTTTAAGGCGTGGAATGACATCTTTATTTCCAGGTAACCGTTCAAAGACTTTTTTCGGAGTTTGTTTAATTTTTAACTTCAGAGGTGTGTTTTATTATTACATATTACTTAAAAGTTAGGAAAAGTATATAATAAAAACATTTTGTATGGAAAGGTATGATTAGCCAGAGAAGTATGAACAAGAAAACCTGATGAATAAACACTTCCGCAAAACATGATAATTTAAAAATTAATGTATATATCAATATTCTGTAAATTAAATAATGATCGCGACGACATATTCTAGGAAAAATAAGACTAATCTCAAAAAAATAATTTGAATATCTGAGAGGGTAGAGCTTTTAAAACTTACGCATATTGAAATATTTCTGAAAATTCTTCACAAGTTAAAATATAAAGCATTATAAATTATACAATTTTTAATGTATAGTAATGCATATAGTCTATTCCCTTTATAACTGTTTTTAAAAAAAGTATGCAAAGCTTCAAGAGATTTCACGAGTAATTTTTTAGTTTTTGATGTTTTGCGTTAAACTAAAAAGAGTAAAATTTTATTTTGTAAAAAAGCAAAATATAAATTTTGAGCACATGCGTTAAGTCTTGTGTTTGAGTAACTTTTAAATAGCTGTAACTTCGGTTCTAAATAAGATTGATATAAAATTTAAGCGGCTTTAGAAAGCTAAAATATGTAATTTTATTATTTCAGCAAATTTGAAAAGTCAATATTTTCATCCAATATAACTTTCTAAACATGTACGGTTGCTTTAAAAGCTGATTACACTAAAATGAAACTCTAATATTGAAAGAAAAGTCTTTCTCTATTAAAATTTCACTCAACAATTTGTACATTTCCGTTCGTGCAAAGCATTACGGATTATAATTAAACACTTTTTGTGAGTAGTAATTTTCTGTTTAAAATATAGTGAAATCTCTGAGTTAAAAGCGTGGCCTGAGACCCTTTTCAGAAAATTATTCAAAACAATTACTGTTTACAAAAAGTGGTTAATTATATTCCGTGATCCTTGGTACCTATGCATTTCTAACCTGTAATCTTTTACCAATACACAGAAGTTATAACTTTGATTTCTATACTTTTGCCAATATATTAATTCCATTTTTTTGTACCCCCACAAAACTAACGAAAATTCAGGTTTTGTAGGAAATTTGTATTACATACTAACCCTTCAAGAGTTACTTCAGATAGTACTTCAGATAGTAAATTGCATAAAAGGACGATACGTGCAAACTCTTTTCATGTTTAAACAAGCCGCCCAAGTAGTGCAGTGATTAACGAACTACTGTATCACACTTTCTGTCTGGATATGATTTACGGCTTGGGTTTAGGTGTTAACTTGTCCGACCCTTTCTAGGGGCTTACGTTGACCGCTTGCTGGGTACCCCTATAGTAAAATAGCCAAAACTTCGGATATTAGTAGTGGCGAATGACTGATGTTCAAGTATCCGCCCTGAAAAAAAAGTGTTTAAACCGACTTAGAGCACTGCCTCCTAGATACAGAAAGCGTGAGCGCGGAAACTTTGACGCCATCATCACGCCTTCAAGTAATGACGTCACCACACTTTCATTCTCATAAATTAAAACTATTTCAGATTTCTGGTGAATGCTACAAATATTAAAAAGTATCTTAAGTGAAATATACAAATTAAAATACGTTCGTGACACAAAACAATTTATTGTGATTTCCTACCTTATAACATTATATAATTTGTTACAGTTAAAAACTGCTCTTTTTTGTAAAATTAATTTTCTATCTCAATTCCTTAAAATGTTGCTATGAGAGAGTAAATTCACCAGAAATTTCGAATAGTTTTTTTTTAATCAAATTTAATCTGTGATGACGTCGCCTTTAGAAGGCTAAATGATGTGTAGAGGCTTGGTGAGGTAGCAGTGGTTAGGCTTTCTATATCTATGAGGCAGTGGTTATGGGTTCACAAAATTACGATGGCGGCACACGGTATAAATTTGCATATGACAGAGAAGATACCAATTACAGAACGGTGTTCGTCAGATTTTGTTCGTCAGAACGGTGTTCGTGACGTAGCAGTGGTTAAGCTTTCTGTATCTAGGAGGCAGTGCTTAGAGGGATCACTAGTTTGAAAAACCACCGCTTTTAAGCAGTATGTTTGAAAATCAGGTTTATTTTATTGAGCCGCACAGCGTCATCTAATGCATCCAGATGTAAAGTGTTATCTGATGAATAACGGTCGTGCATAGTGATTTTCATTGTCTGAATTTTGACTATCTACTCATTCTGAAATCGTTTTTATTTCATGAAGAGATAATTCTGAATAATTTTGGTCTAAGCTTTTCATTAATTTTGAGAATGATCAATCTTAAAACGTGTACGTTTTTTGGATATCTTGCAGTGATTAACTTCTCTTTAATTTTGTCAATGTAGATCTGGAAAAAAAAAACTTGCTTTTTTCGAAGCAATTATTTTTAACACAATTCTCTTTCTAACAATTCAAGCATTATTTTTTTCAACTTTAATTACTTAAACGCCCATAAGCCTGTGCGAAAAACACCACTCATGAAGGCTAATATAGATTTCTTGATTTGTTCATTGCAACTTTTTTTTTTCATTCAGTCTGTTGCTTTATGAAGACTTTCATACCATAGAAATAAATACTTATTCAGTAATGTATTAGGCATTTGCTTTATTTTTTTCTTTAGTTTGCTATATTATTATGATTTTCATTGAAATAAACACTTATTCAGTTACTTATTGCGCATATATGTGACACATATCTACAAATAAACTTCATTAATCGAGATTTGCCTTCAAGCGAAGAGACTTTCTAATTTCAAGGGATTATCTTTCCGAAGACTTGACTAATCCTTTATGCCTTTGACATTTTGAAAGGACATACTAAAATTAGACGTACGAAATATGCTATGTAACGCATATTTCGTATATATATTCAAATATTTACTGCTACTTCTTTGTCTAGTTTTTTAAGTGCAGTCAAATTCGTACAGCTCATAGGGAAAAAAGCGCATTTTACATTTTGCTATCATTTATTACAGAATTTAGTTTTACATATAATTCGTGTTGAAACAACTTTATAAAAACCTATGAATAAATTAGGATAAAGAGCAGTCTTTTCAAAATTTGCAAAAATTTTATTTTTTCTATGGCAACATCCTAGTTTGATCATATAAAACAAGTGTAGACTTTTAAAGTACCTTAAAAATAAATTGCTCCGACTTTTCTATCCCTATATATAGAGACATTGCTTTTACAGTGCTATTTTGATAAATCCTTCCAAATTGAAAACTAAGCTTTTGATTTCCCCTGCACTTGTTTTTCAGTAGTAAAATGAAAACTTCATTATTTTTTAGAAGTATTTATGCTTCATCAATAATTTGATCAATAATAATGAACAGTATAGTTTGGCTTAACTAATCCTCTTGCGGAGTTTAAAAAGGAGTAAAAAATGTACATTCGAATATTTTGAACAATCAAATAAACGTAACTATGTGCAAATGTACCAGTTACATTTATAAATTTCTCTCAGATTTTCCATGTACTTTATGTGTTGTATGTTATATTCAAAACATAAAAATCTATCTGTCAAATCGACTGCTGCTAAGTAAAAATCATTAATTTACATTACTTGGCTTTCCAAAACTAATAATTCCTCCCCAATTGAGAACTAAATATTCACTGTAAAAAAATTTTCCGTGAAAATACGGAAAAAGTACTGGCAGCTCAGACGCCAGTACTTTTTCCGTATATTTACGGAATTTTATTTCTGTAAATTCCTGGACAGTTTCCGTTATTTTCAAAATTCCGTTTTAAGGGTTTTCCGTTATTTACTGCATAATTTCCGTGAAATAACAAAATTCTGTATTTTGATTTTTCCGTTTTTTTACAGGATATTCTTCGGTACAATAACATATTTCAGTATTCTAAATCTTCCGTTTTTTACCGGATAAATTTTGTGAAATTAATAATTTCCGTATTTTGCTTTTTCCGTTTTTTTCCCAGATTGAACGGTATTTGAACGGACTTCCGTATTTTATTTTTTCCGTTTTTGAACGGGACATTTTTCAGCATTGTAATGTATTTTGGTTATTTACCTTTTCCGTTATTATCAAGGTAATTTCCTAGGTCTATAAAGTTTCCGTATTTCAATTTTTCCGTTATTTAACAGAAAGTTTTGTTGTATTGTACAGTACATACAGTGCATCGTTAAGTGTCAATATTATTAATACATAACGGAAAAGATAGTCACAAAAATTAGAGTAACATTGCTGGAGTTAAAGTTTTGCTAATGAATGACAACACAAATTTTACTGATATAAAATTGACCTCTGATGCCTAAATTAACACATTAACTTTTAATTATTGACAAATAATAAATTTGCTGACATAATACATTATGTCACATTAACAAAACTATCAAATATTTTTGTTAATGTGACATTATTAGTTAAAATATCAATTTTTTTAAATATAAACAATCTTTTTTTTGGTATTATCTTATCTTTGGTTATCTTTTTCTCTAAATTTCCTATATATTATTATACAGTTATGTATTTTGAAGACTTCGGGAAAATCCCGTCAAACAATCGTTTCCATATCTAAGTAGAAAAAATTATTTGACGATATACTCATAAATTGACCATAATGTACAATTTGACAATATACTGATTTAGAAACGTGTTATCTTAAACATCCATAAGATAACATGTTTCTGCATTCCTCTCAACAAAATACTTTCTGAAACGTTACACAATTAACATTTTTCTGTTCATTTAATTTTTTATTTAATTTCAATTTTTTTATTTTATTTCAATTTTTGTGTGTATGTTTTTTCTTCCCAGGATCAGTTTTCTTCGAAAAATAATTAATTATATAAGCTCATTGTAAAAAAAAAAAAAAAAAAAATCTGATTTGGAGAATGCTAGGGGAACAGCGTTATAAAATCAGGTGCTACTTACGAGTAAATTTGTATCCTCCACTGAATATTATTAAAATAATGCAATTAGAACCATAATTTCTAAACATTATTAAAAACAGCAAACCCTTGAAAAAAATTAAAAGTGAAATTTAGAAGAACGTTGATTTTATGAGAATATTGCTTACACTTTGAATTTAATTTTTTGATTTCTTTCTTTTTTGTACGAGACAAACATTTTAAGAGTTATGTACTATATATAAATAGGAACTTTTATTTCTTCTGTGTACATAAATTCCACATAGCATTATAGTAATTATAAATTATAATTCAGTAACCTAGCAGGCTATTTGCAGGACCCTAAAATAGTGTAACGTATAGGAGCCAACTGTTCTCAGATTTTTCTTGCCGTCATAGTATGCATAATGTATAAATCGTACATATATACCTTTTGCAAGTACAGTGAAATTCTCCCAATCCGGACACCTCTCAAAGTCGGGCTATATCTGAGGCAAAGACACAGCCAAAAGGTTGGCTCAAAGAGCCCGGGCGACTTTCGAAATTTGAATTTTTGTTAGCAAACTGATAATAATCAAGCCTTTTTGTGAGAATTTTTACTTTTCCACTTTGAGCCACCCCCCCCCCAATTTTTTTTCTATCTACGTTCCTGGTCTATGGAAACCGCATGAGCCGGATTTGCTCTTTTCTTTTTTTAAATAAATAGAACAATAAAAAACTATTCTACTTTCCCCCATGAAAACCTTATATCCTTTAACGACTGCTCACAATTAGTAAACTTTCCTAAAAACGAAGATAATAGATATAAATAATTCACTAATGTGTGCAAAGTAAATTCATTGCAATTTTAATTGGTAGAATTCATATGTTGAACCCTTGTTCTGCTATAAAAGAGAGCAAATATTAATTAATATATATTAGTATATTACCAATATATATTAATACAAGGGGAAGTAATTAGATTTATTTTGTTCATACAGATAATAGAATTCTAAATCAAATTTGAAATTATTGTATTCAGCTTAAACCTATCTACAGTAATTAAACATAAGTTATATGTCTTATATCAACGATGAATATTGCTTCATTTTGTATCAATATTATTGAAAGATAAAAATTACAAAAATTAGAGTGACATTCCTGGAGTCAAAGTTTTGCCAATGAGTGGCAACACAACTGATATCTACTGATATAAATTGCTTTCTGATATCTAAATTTTAAGCACATTAACAAAAAACATCAAATATTTAATTTTAAAAATCTTTTTTGGTACTATATCTTTTTCTCTAAAATGATAGTGTATATAATGCAATTATTAAACTTGTAGCATACACACAAAAACAATTCCGAATAATAAATTGACTTAATTCGAATTGTATTATTTTATAAAAATGTTGTGGTGACAAATCTACTGTCATAAAAAAAATCCATCATGAGAAAAAAAATCAGAGAGTAAACATACAATTCAAAATAACAGAAATTTATTGTAAGACATTATTAAATAACAAGAAATTACAATTTTAAAATTTTATATTGGATTAAATTGCTAAGGTTTAAATTTTTGGGGTTCACAGCATTTTTAGTTTTTTCTTTCCATACTTCGTTCCTCTATCAGGACTTATATCCGCTAAGCATCTGCAAAAGAAAATATATCTTACATTTCAAGGAGAAAAAAATATTATACACTTCAATTACAAATAAAATTATAACAGCAGTAGTATCTCTCTTATAAGTACATTATTATCTGACATATATGTTGTAATGTGGTTATAGATTCTGACTGTACTTGAAATAATACTGTTGCCTGTACTCAGAGGCGTAGCCAAGGGGGGGGGTAGGGGGGTCATAACCCCCCCATGAGGAATTTTTTGCCATACAAAATGTATATTCTTCACTACATTATCACACACACGTATACATATATATGAGTTGCAGTAGTCATAACCCCCCCCCCATGAAAAATTTCTGGCTACGCCCCTGCCTGTACTAATATTTGCTGTTGACTGTACTTAAATACATTTTATATAGCGTAATTCCAATGCATTTAATAAAAATTACTCCAAACGTAGATATATCTTTATGATGAGATTAAATTTAAATTACTGAACAATATTAGTATATTGATTTTAAGGGGTTAGGGGTAGTCAGAGGCGTGAAAAAATGCCATTTTTTATTAATTTTTTTTACTAGTAATTAAGTTTATTTCACATAAGTAAAAACATAGTATCCTTTCATCATACTTTAACATTATTTCACTTAAATTTAAAAAAAAAATAATTATTTTACAAGTTATGGCGGTCTAAGTTGAACAGGTTTTAATAATGGGTCCTTGCGGTGACCATTACAGCTCCTTGGAGATTCATCTAAAATCAATGAAACAAAAAAGATTATTTTTATGGATAGATAATCTTGTGCCTGATCGAAGCTTTTTTTGTTTTTTTCAAAATTAACAAAATGGCGATCTCTGGAAATTTTTTTGCAGATTTTCGGGAAAAAACCAACAATTAATTGTTTATAAAAAATCGAAGTTTAAAAATAAAAAAAATCCTTCAATCAGGCACTAGCTTTTTATGTTTTCTAAAAGCTGTATAAGTTTAATTCAAATCTATCGAGCGGTTTTTGAGTTACAGTGGTCACCAGTTCAAAAAACATAGTTTTGAGAAAAACGCATTTAAAGTTTTACAGTCGATTGATGTACAGTAATACGAATAATTTCAATACTTACACTGAGTCATCTATTCCTGGACCATATAAGAGTTCTTCAGCCGTTGTAGAACTTTCTAAAACATCAATTTGTTGTTGTCTACGTCGCATTCTACCTTCGCGAGTGTTGTCGTTAGCGCGCTGATCAGCTACTTTCACACGTGCACTATCGTTTTTTTCAGTATACCGATGCGAATTAGGCCCACAACTAAGTCCCAGTGTGTTCATTATTACTAATAATGACTTTGTCCCTTCATTAAATATACTCATAGCTACGTATGCAGCAATTTGAAAAATGGTAAAACTAGTATTGATAGTTTTTGGGCATATTTTCCACACTAGTTGGTTGAAGCTCTCATTATTATTTTGATTAAATCCACCTACACATCTTGAAAGTAAATTTTCATTACTAAGATCTTCATAAATAGGCTTGATTGCTTTTAAAACTTCAGGAGGTAAGGGAGAATTATGCCGCTAGCTAATTGTTCTCGGAAATATTAGACCGCTCGAGAGCCTTTTATTCTTCGCTAAATAACTCGAAAGATGTTTGTCGGATTCACTTCAAACTTTCAGAGAATATTTTTAAGATACTATACTTTAAGAAAATGAAAAAAAAAATCAATTTTTTGAAAATTCTGACTACCCCTAACCCCTTAAACTGATGGTTATATTGATCTCAAAGGCAAATTTTAATTTCAAGAACTTAAAAAATTTTAGAGTAATTTTTTGTAACTGTGTTAAATTTAGAGAAAATTGTTTAGCGAAATGACTGCCACATATATAGACGTCCCAAAAAGATTGAAACGCTCTTTACTTTTATTCTTGTTAAAGATAAGTGATCAGTGTAAATTGAAAAAAAATGTTTAAAATAAAGTAGGAATTAAGGTTACTTTAATGAAATATTCCTATCATTCATTTTCAAAAAGTTACAAATTTTAATTTTGGCTCTTACACAAATTTCGTCAATCAGAAAATTGTTGTGTTTAATTTGGAGATATTTTAAAAAACCGCATATCTGTATAACTGTATCTTTAAAATGTACTGAATCACGTTAAAAGAAAAAATCTGACTTATGCCACTTTTCCGTAAAATAGAGACCATAAATTGACGGTAAAAATTTTATGATCAAAAATATGCTAATGTGTGTCGACAATTTTTACCACATGAATCTGAATGAAGTATGGCACAGAGATCCTATAAAGCAGTCGTACTCCTTATGGGGCCCGTGAGCTGCATATGGCTAATATCATCCAGTTCTATCTTTTTTTGTGATACGTCAAAAAATATCATTTCCCCTGTGATAGATGGTCCCCATTCACAGTATTAGGGACTCACAGTGTTGGACAAACATAACTTCTTCAGTTTTAAAAATACAGATGTGTGGTTTTTAAAATCATTCTTATGTGAGTCGAATAATATTTTTCTAATTCAAAAAGTGCAACATTTTGAAGATTGATGAGCGTTACAATTACAATTTTGTAAACTTATTACTTTATTTTCTACCTTAATTTAAACATTTTTGTAATTTACACCACTTACTTTTATTGGTAAAAAAATAAAGCGTGTTTCAATCTTTTTGACACACCCTATATAATGCTTTGTTTCTTAATTTTTAAACAGAGTATTTACATAAAATAAAAATATACATGGAAATACGTTTGCCTTATTAATTGGTGTAAATTAAGTAATTTTAAATCACAATAAAGCAATAAATTCATTATACTGCAAAGTGAAAAAGAAGAAAAACGTTTCTTTAAACTTAGGGGACAAACTGCAAATTGATAAAAGTTAAATAATGATCTATTTCTGTGAAAATGAGAATTAAACGCCTTCAAATTCGTGAAATTAAAATTTTACTTACCGAAACTTACACTTAGAGATATGATTTTTTTCTTTTTAATTTGGGTTCTTAGACACCAAGTAACATATTCTAAATATTAGTGATAGGAAAAGAGGGACCACATAAAAATTAAATTTCGTATTTTAATATACAATACTTTGTAAAAAATTGCAGTGACGTGTTTATTAATTTTCAGAAAACAAATGAGATTAATACAGGAATTAATTAGTATTCATGGTATCAGATTGTTGAAAGCTAAATAATAAGTTAATTATTCTACAAATGAATGCTATCGTGCTAAGTAAAAAGGGGGTAAATTAGAAAAAAAAATAATAATAAATGGAGTAATAACGCATATGAAAAAATAATCTTGATGTTGTCAATCCATGCTTCCAGTGTACATTTAGGGTAACAAATTAACTTATTCATGTTGTAAAATATCCCTGTGATATGCATACTACTAAGCATAGAAAATTACACAAACTAGATTTATGATTATATATTAAATTCCAATTATAGGGGTATTCCTGAAACAGCACCGACGAAATTTTTTGTCCGCTTTAATGGAACCTTGTCCATGAAAATGATGAAGTCGCTTGCTGCAAAAATTGAACCACCTGAATGAAATAAATATTTAATTAAAATTAATGTTTTGTTAGAACGAATACAAGAAATTTTATATAAAATTTATAAATCTGAAAGTGAATAAACAAATTTATAAATAAACAAGTTTATTTTTCTCAAGTTGATAACTACCAAGTTTTGGGCTGATTGGCTCTAATAAGCTACAAATAACTTGTTAATAGTCCACAGGGGAAACGATCACATCTACTAGGAGTCTCCTCCCTCAGTGATCTCCTAACTCAACTTAACACTTTACTTGAAAACCTAAAGAAAATTAATAATAAACAGGAAAAAACTTTATACTTCTTAAGCTTTCTAACATTCGGCCCTGAAAATAAACAAATAATCAAATCAGCTAACGCTACTTCCAGCGATTAACTTTTCGGCTGTTTTGTCTTTCTTACTTCCCTCTCCTCCCTCCATTTGTTTGTAAACAAACTTTACTCCACTTACAAATCGCATACCCTCTTTAAGCTTCTCTAATTGTAATTGAAAGGGAGATGTGGGACAAGTTCCCAGGCACTCCCCACACAACACGTACTTATCTCTCTCTCACATGTACTCACACAAATTCCTAAAAGGTTAGCGCTCGGTTTTCTCTCTGTAAATCAGCTGAACTTGTTTGTATCTTTTGAGTGTTAAACCCCTACCACGAAGACACTATACAGAATTTGTGCTTCAAAATGTATGGTAACAAGGTACCACGTGAATCAAGTTTTATACTCATTTACTTTATTAAACATGCAGTCATCAGCTATTATCTAAGTTTTAAGTTCATGCAACACGATTATATTACTTTAGCGTTATAAATATAAAAAGTAAGCATCAAATTTAATTTGTCAAATAACTTACTTTGGCAATCTAAATAATAGTCCATCTGTTTTTCAGGAATATAAAAGGACTGCTAAAAAAAAAAAAAAAAAAAAAAAATGTTTGTGTGTGGGTTTATAGCAAAGCTATTCGAGGGCTATCTACCAAAAGGCGGTGCCTCGGGCGGAGGGCATTTTAGAGGGTTCTATAATATTACAGGAATTCCACTAAATTTTCTATCTAGAAAAGGGGAAAAAGGAGCATTTCTGACGAAAAAAGGACCATTTTATAAACAATTCTTTTTAAAGAGGGATAGGCTTAGGAGATGTCTGGGATTATAGTCTTTTTTTTTTTTTTTTTTTTTTTTTTTTTTTAGTGCTATACAGGGATAATGCCTGGGATTTGAGAAAATCCGGGATTATTGAGGGTGGTTGAAATTCAGAGGTTCCAGACACCATTGAAGAAAAGTGTGTAGTGTAGAGTGTAGTGTGTTTAGGGCAAACCTCCACATCAGATATCTGCAGAAGGTGGGGTGCCTTGGGAAAAGGACTTTTTAAAGGGTTCTAATGATTATGGGCGAGGGGACACATCCCTCCAATATTTTGTTTTACTAATGATACAATTTTAATGATGATTGAGAAAAAGAGAATGTTTTGTTCTCCATTCCCCTCCCCTCCACAATAATCAGCAGCTTGCGATGCTTATGTTAATTCATGTGACATATGGAGAAAACCACCCGAAACTCCAGAGCATTAGATCAACAGCCATGCGGTTAGCCAGAGAACCACTTCAGCCATCTATCATTTCCAATACTTTATGCAATGGACCATTGTGGGGCCTGAAGAGAAGTGGAGAGCTATTTTTCAAAGCTCTACAGAAGACTGATACTACATGTCGCAACATTCTAAATAGTTTGTTCTAAATTGTTCAAAATATTGGGTTGGCAACTAAGTAATTGCGGATTTCACTCATAGATGGCTTCAGTTGAATTTTTAGGTTTGCAGACGATTTACAAATGTAAAACACATTTTGTTATTTGAAAGTTGGCAATTCAGCTGTCAATCAGTAAAAAAAGTTCTTTGATCGGTTGCGTAGTTTTCGCTTGGCCTTCGTTGAAAAATGGAAAATCAAAAGGAACATTTTCGTCATATTTTGCTTTTTTATTTCCGCAAAGGGAAAAACGCATGGCAAGCTCATAAAAAGTTATGTGCTGTTTATGGTGACGAAGCCTTAAAAGAACGGCATTGTCAAAATTGGTTTGCCAAATTTCGTTCTGGTGATTTTTCACTCAAAGGTGAAAAACGCTCTGGTCGTCCAGTTGAAGTTGATGACGCCCTAATCAAAGCAATAATCGATTCGGATCGTCACAGTACAACACGTGAGATTGCAGAGAAGCTTCATGTATCACATACATGCATTGAAAATCACTTAAAACAGCTTGGCTATGTTCAAAAACTGGATACATGGGTTCCTCACGAACTGAAAGAAACGCATTTAATGCAACGCATTAATAGCTGCAATTTGCTAAAGAAACGTAATGAAAATGATCCATTTTTAAAACGATTGATAACTGGCAATGAAAAATGGGTTGTTTACTACAATATCAAAGATCGTGGAACAGGCCAGGTGAACCAACTCAAACAACATCAAAAGCTGATATTCATCAAAAGAACGTTTTGTTATCAGTTTGGTGGGATTACAAAGGAATTGTCTACTTTGAACACTTACCACCCAACCGAACGATCAATTCTGATGTCTACATTGAACAACTAACGAAATTAAACAATGCAGTTGAAGAAAAGCGGCCCGAATTGAAAAATCGAAAAGGTGTTGTATTCCATCATGACAATGCAAGGCCACACAGATCTTTGGTCACTCGGCAAAAATTATTGGAGCTTGGTTGGGATGTTTTGCCACATCCACCATATAGTCCTGACCTTGCACCATCTGATTACTTTTTGTTTCGATCTTTACAAAACTCCTTGAATGGTAAAAATTTCAATAATGATGATGATGTCAAATCGTACCTGATTCAGTTTTTTGCTAATAAAAACCAGAAGTTTTATGAACGTGGGATCATGATGCTGCCTGAAAGATGGCAAAAGGTCATTGATCAAAATGGGCAATACATTATAGAATAAAGTTATTTAGTTCCATGAAAAAATTGTCTTTGATTTTCTAAAAAAAATCCGCAATTACTTAGTTGCCAACCCAATAGTTTAGGGTGTCTTTGCCTGGGACATCTGTAACGGGGAATATTTTTCTGCAGAAAGGGGATAGACCTTCAGTATGTAATGTT
>JAWZYV010015418.1:0-46698 GCA_038373885.1 Cheiracanthium punctorium | reverse complement strand
GTTATATAAATTTTATAAAATTTATAATAAGTTTTCTTTGGATTTGGATATTTTTAACATGTCTTATAAAGTCTTTAGAGTTAAGTGTTTTGAACTTTTGCAGTCATGACTGGTATTTATTTTATTTCTGTATTTTATCTTTTTTAATTTTGCCTTATGTAATTTGTCCTTTTATGCATTAATCATTTAAAACTAATAAACCACCGCCACGTTCCGAGCCGATCTAATAAAAGCAATCTTCTCCAGCGCAACTCGTAAGTAAATGAGAAAGAAAAGAACACAAAAATGCCTAGTCATGGAGCTGTGCCTGGTAAGATTTTAGGGAAAACGACACCCTTCGCGCCTTCACGGCAAACGAAGAAAAGGGACAATTCGCCATGTGGTGACGTCCGAAAAGTGACCTCAATGCCCTCTCATTGGGGAAGGACCCCATCGTTTAAAACTGTCGTCTTTTTTGCAATGGTCAATGATGGCGGCACTATCGTACTTGCAAGTTAGGGTACGCAGGAAGTTGGGAGACGGCTAGCGGGGTCGCCGCGACTAGGAAATCTCCATGCTTTGCGTCGACCACCAGGTCATGTGATTCGTAATCCCCACCCTCGAGTTGAGGACTGGGTTAATTGGCGGTAAAGCCTCTTTGCGTAGTTTGAGTGACAGCTTGTTCAGCAAATAGCTTTCAAGGCTTTCAACCTTGCTGGTATGATTGATGGCGATTACGTGCGTTTGAGTTCGCAGAGCCAGCTGAAAAGAAAAAAAAAAAAAAAAAAAAAAAAGTCACTTTGCATCTTACCTAAAAAGATTATTTAGGTAAGATGCAAAGTGAAATGGCGTAGCTCGATGATAATATTTATGTAGGATAATAAATATTTCAATCATATTTTTTAATTTTCGATCGTAAATTTCACTACATATTTTTCAAATAAAATGCTGCAGAATATTTTTGTATTTATCACCCTTATGTTTATAGTAATTATTTATAGTAACGTGACCAAAATTTCTATTTTGAGGCAGCTAGTTAATTTTTAAAACTCAAATAAAAGCAGAAACTAGTGCAATACAGTATTCTATTTTAAAGTTTTTTTTATAGACGAAACAGTTTTGTTTTCATTGAAGGAACAATTACTATTCATAGTGTTCTTGGTATTTAAATATTTGCTTTCAGTAGTCAAGGCGTCCTCGAAAATAAAGAACATCTGCTCATTATATTTATAGTGAGATCTTCACTTTGCTCCACTAAGAAAGTTATTTCCTTTTATATGTTCCTTTTATATGAAAATCGGGATAGCGAATAGTCATGTACCAATCCTAAAGAAAATCTGTCACTTTGAGTGACATTGGATTGTTGCTTCACCATGGCACAGTATTTATGTTACTGTAAATGGTATGGGTGAAGTGTGAAGGTCCCGGTTTCGGGTCCCATTGCGCGTCCGTCGACCTAACCGTTCGGAGTTTACCGTGATTCTCTCCAAAACTGCGTAAATGCGGGTTAGGACCCCTTAGAAAGACCTCCACGGAGGGCACCTCCCCTTGTGTGGTCTTTCTGAGGAGTATTTATAAGCGGGCTTTGAGCTAAGCACACAAATCCGCTATATGTGTTCACAATAACAACAACAACAATGGATTGTTGATAAATGTAAATAGAAAAAATTAAGTAGCTCCCATCGCGCGTCCGTAAACTGAATTTAACATTATGGATGCTTTTAATTTATGAATGTAATTGTGTCCTTTATAAATTATGAAATGTATGTATGCAATTCTGTGTGTAATTTTGTTGTAAAAATGTGAAAATAATATAATAAACACGTACAGATACGAGAAAAAAAAAGGCGTAAATATTTGTTTCTAATTACTTTTACGTGATTTCTGACAGATAACATTTTTTTTTTTTAAATATACCAATTTGTAAAACAAATTTTGTATATTATATGGTTTAATAAATTGTATTCCAAGCCATGTTCATCAGATAATATGCGTCATGTTTTCTCATATACATTTCTATAGATTTGCAAAAAGGGGTGAGAGTCATAGAAGGATTAAGGATGAAAAGAGTGGGTCTTTTCAGTTTTTATTCAATTGAAAATCTCAATTACTTCTGTGCTTATTGACACCAATTTGTGCAATTGTTTAAATTACAACCTAAAATGCGCCCCCCTCTCTCTATTCTAAACTGTAGTTTTCTAAAATGTGTTGTCAAATTTCGTCGATTTATGCTTGCTATTAGCTGATTTTTGTTGAGTGAGATTTTATTAAATCTCATGAATGTTAAATAAACGCTTTTTTTCTTTTTTGTAATAATATTTTGCATGACAAACATTCTTTAATAATATTTTAAACTCCAACCGAATAAGGAGGGGGTGCAGAATTTTGGAAAGGAATGTAAAGATCAATTTACGCGCACCCCAGTAAAATATTTAAAAGTGATTATGAATGTACATACATAAAAATTATAACTTCGCTTTCTTTACTTTGGCAACATACTACATCCATTCTGTGTACTCCTACCATGCTGACGAAAGTTCTTACTTTTTGGAAATTTTGGAAATTTGCCGTCAAGGACGGGTACTTCAGCTAGTAATGAAATAAAATAAGTTTTACAATCATATAGTATGTGCAATTTATTTAATGAAAATTTTAAAAATTAAAAAGCGTCGTAAACAAGAAAGTGGAATATTTCAAAATTAAAATTTTAAAAATTATGGCTTAATTATGTTTAAAAAAGGCAGATTTGTAAGATAAATTAATCTGCTCAAGTTAGCGCGCCTTACAAATACAATCCTGAAAAACTAAGTTATAAATAAATGAGTTCTTATTTTAAAAAAAAGATAAAAAGTACAAATTAAACTTAGGTTACTGAAACTTATGCTAAAAACAGTAAGGTAACTTTAAACCGTGCTTACTCAAAAATAATTTTTCATAAACTGTCTATAACAACCAAATTTCTCTGTATGTGTCTTATTTTAATGAAACTTTCCAAGTTGTAACTGGTGTTAATATATAAATGGATTCATATTAAACCTGGACGAGAAAAACGTTTAAAATGTTTACAATCGTATGTATTAATATACATATGTAATCATGATCTTTTAAATTACAATTTGAAACCAAACAAAAAAAAAATACTAGATATGTACTTATTTTTAAAAGAAATCCTTCATTCTGTAAAAAATATATTTCACTTCATTTGCAATTTTAAGTATATTTAACTATAAGTATACATGCATTTTAAATTTGATTTTTCCTGCGCATAGGGAAATGCTCCATTTAAAAAAAAAAAAAAAAAAACCAGTCAAATTTTTACCTTTCCTGAAAAATCTATCAAAGAAATTGAGTGTTATCTCAAGATCTGAAATGTGTCACAGTGTATCACTATAGAAAAAAAAAATAATAATCATGCTACTACTATTAATTTGATCCAAAAAGTATAAAACCGCAAATGTCTAAAATACATGTATATTTCTTTCTTCATCCCTCTAATCCCATGCACTTTTTGCGGCGAAGAGCGCTTTTCTAGTCCTTTAGTGATAAATGAATCCATACTCCGTGACAGCTGTCTATACGCGACCCGAAGGGAGATCTGGAAAACGGAAAACGCCCACCAGTAGGAAATCTGTCCCTCCTTCCGTCCATCCTCCCGTACGTGTTGCGGTCGGAATCTCTGGTTTTCGTGACGTCACAAGAAAGGATGGGATTTGGAACAGTTTGCATTGAGTTCAATGGAAGAAATGGAATTAATAATGCCAATAAATACGAGTAGCTTAATTTTTTTTATGACGCATTGAAATAGCATTTTCGTTTTACAACACTTTGTTCTTAAATAATAGTGAATCAACAATATTTTTTGTCAGAAATTAATGAAATAAATTGGTACTGAATTTAAAGCAGTTTCAGCATTGTATGCAGTATGTTTTGCATTTCGGGCTAGCAAATACATTCTAAATAATATAATGGTTACTCAATGTTATCATTCATCTAAAATAATATGTATATGGATTAAATTTATACGTTGTATAATTGTAAAGTCATATTTTTAAGTAAGTAAAAGTAAATATATTTTTAAGTAAAAATAATAATTTTTATTAATTTTACTTAAAAACTGAAATACATTATTTAGTTTTGCTTCGTTTTAATAAGCTTTTTGAAAGAATTGATGTTAAAAATATCCAGATTCATAAATAGTCATCTCAAGCCATTTCGTGACGTCACAAGAGAGGATGGGATTTCAAAGAGTTTGTATTGAATTCTATGGAAGAAATCTGATCAATAATGTCAATAAATACTAGTAGCACGAGGAATATAATCAGAAATTTCCACAATTAATATTTTAAAAACTTGTACAATACATACTATATATAATTATGTTATACAGACTCCTAATGTCAAATTTTATTAGAAGCAATTAAAGCACAAAAAACAAGAAAATAAAAAGTAAAAGCTTTTATTACCCAAACCTTACAAATACTATAAAGTTTTTCATGAAAGCACTGCAAGTGTTTGCTTTAGTTTTTTCTAGATAAGACTTTCAAATATCACATTGAGACATTTGAAATATACATAATTAAATATTTTTTAAAAATTAGTGAGTATAACTCTTGAATATGTAAAACTGCCTAAATGCTCTCAGGGGTTTTCATGTAAAATATATTGCAGTAATACATATACTTTTCTGTTATTGTTGTTAGCATTGCAGTAATACATTTTCTTTTTTGAGTTAATTTCCAAATCTGTGTTCATACTTAATTTCAGAATTTTCAACAAATTCCGGTAAACCGTTTAGTTGGAAATATCTCTTTAATAAATACCTTCTATATTTTTGTTTTTCTAAGTATCCAGCAAATAGATTTCTATCTCTCTCTCTTTTTTTTTTTTTAATAAATAAATCAACCATGAGATCCGCATTGAACCTTAAGCTACTTGGTATGTGCAGTGGAAAGGGATCTGCGTTTAATTTATAATTACTGGGGAAATTTTCTTAACATAGAATTGCCATGAAACTCTTGATACATTTCTTAATTTCAAAAGAATTTATATTTTCCTTTGCATTATTTTTTTCGGTTTCCTCAATATTTTTTTCCTAAACGTTTTCTCTTCTTTTAGTAGGATCAGTTATTTCTTGTTTTTTGGTAATATCGGATATATAGGCTGGTAAGCTCGAAAAAATGCACGGGATAGCATTCGGTTCTAATTTATAATGCTTTCTTTTTACAGTTAAAAGTGCCCCATCTGATTTTAAATTAGCATCGTCTTTTAAAAGATCTTCATCTCGGAAATGCTCAATACAAACATACGTATTTTTTCCTGGGGACCAATTTTTTCTTGGAATATTTTTAGTCCATTCGGCCCGCTTTTCTTCGTTTTTTGGGAAAAGTTAAAACATTTACATTTTCTCCTCTTTTGTAATTAGCTTTACTTAAGCCTGGGACGCAGCAAACGGAAGCATAGTGATTGCTAGAACAAAAGAACAGAAATCAATAAAACTAACGCAAAATACGGCAATTTTATATTTTTATGTACTCTATAGCTTAATAACTATTATCAAGTATGTCGTATTAAGAATAGAGATTGCTGACTTTCCATTAGTATCCAAAAAAGGCACAAAACATCTTAGTTTCTTCTACTTTTCCGTATGATTCTAATGCTTTTAACGGAGAAAAGTCCATCCTCTCTTGTGACGTCACAACACCTCCACGCGTTCAGTACCCAGGCTCGCCTTGTAATTGTCTACTCTCCCCCTCCCTTCCCGGGGCTCCGCGGCTAGCCCCTCTAATTGCTTTTCACTCCCCCATTTTAGTCGACCAGTTGTATAATGAATCATCCAGATAACTGTCTTTTTAAATGGTGAATCTTAAGCTCCGCTCTCCACAATTTTGGGTAAAGTCGTTCGTTTCTCGTATTAACTATTTATTAACACTTAGTTTGTGTGAATATCCGGGTTATACTTAGCAACTTACTTCGAATATTTATGATAATTTTACGTTTACTTAAATGATTATTTGTAGAATGTTTCCAGACATACCTTTCTCAACCAAAATTAAAAACTTTTTCAATATACACATACAGCACAACTTTAAGAATTTGCAAAGATAGTCTATTTTAAGGTTATGAAATAGTCATGAAAATACACTGTTACTGTGGAAAAAAGAGCTCATTATCTTGCATAGTAAAACTCTAGTTTTGCTCTTGTTTTCTCACCACTAAGTAATTAAAGCCATTCTAAAAAAACCGGAAAGAAAAATGAGGCCTTTTTTTTTTTTTTTAAATGGAGACGTGCTGCATTTCCTTCAGGCTAAATTCTTTTTGTATTCCTGTTAACCCTTTGAGGCACAAGCCTTTACCAATGCTGAAAAAAGGGCAGTCGTTTCCATCGCTCGACATAACTACCAGCAATATGGTGGACGATCGAAACGTTCATCGCGTGCCACAGATCTAGAGACCCTTTTTTGACGACAGCTGGCTGTGCTGGCACAGCAAGCTGAACGTTTCGATCGTCCGCTATCTTGCTGGTAGTTAAGTCGAGCGATGGCAACGGCTGCCCTTGTCAGTGCTGTTAAAAAGAATCGTGACAATTTTTTTTACTGGAAATGATGTGCTAAAAAGTAAAGGATTCTCGTGGATCTATGTCACCCGCAATTATTTTTATAGAAATCAAATCTATTCTTCGTGACTGGCAACAGTCAAAACGTCATAGTTTGGTGTTCCCAAAGCTGGAACACTGCGCATTAAAGGGTTAAAGTTTTAAAGTCAGATTAGGAACAACTTTATTGTATTAGTGAATATGTATAAAGAACAGTTTATTTTATAACGTGTTTACTTACTTCAAATAACTTTAATAGCAGTGGTCTTTGTTCTTTCCACCAGTCCAATTTTTTTCTAAGCTTGAGTGTGGCAGGTTCAAATCCTGTGAAACAACTTAGTACGGTCATTCCGTAAGTCCAGACGTCAAAGGAGATGCCGTCGACTTTAGGCCTATTACACTGTTTGTGTTTTAAGTCGAACATTTGTAAAGAGGGCGCTACTGTAGGGTCGATGGGTCTGATTTCTGGATCCCAACATTCTGGAGGGCATGACGTCAGTCGTAGTCCGTACCTGAAAACAAACTCTGTGAATTCAGGTTTTTTTTTTAATGTAAAGCTCTTGATTTTAAAAACTGGGTATGAAGAAAAGACATTTGAAATTCTGATAATCTATTAATCTATCTATTTTTTAAAAATCTTGCGCGGATTACTATTTTGCAGATGTGAATGAACAATAATCATAATGTCGGTGAAATGCTACTGCCCATTGCATGTCGGTGAAATGCTATTGCGATTCTCTATCGAGAGCTGTGTAGATAAAAACAGAAAGTATTATGGATCGTAAGTCCTTACTTGTGTGTGTGTGTGTGAGTCTTAAATAATACAAAAGATAATTCTTTGAACTGTCTTCTGGCCTGACGAGAGGGGGAATTTCCTCCGTGCCCGGGTTTTCTTGGGGCTCGTGATTATAAATTTCCGAAAACTTTCTTTTGTATAGATAGAAAGAAGAATACGTGAAATTCAGCACCGACTCGAATAAGTAAAGCTGATGCCCTAAACACTGTATTGCTAACGTCACATACCGTGGTCATACTTACCTAGGCATAGAAGGGGTTCTATACTTACCCGTTTCACACGCAAACCGTTTTGAGAGAGCTGAGACTTATTTGGCATTTTTGGGGCCGCAGTGCTAAAAATACAATATGCTAACCCTTTGAGGCGCAACCATTTCCCAATGCTGAAAAAGGGCAGTCGTTGCCATCGCTCGACTTAACTACCAGCAAGATGGCGTACGATCGAAACGTTCATCGAGTGCCACAGAGCTAGAGACCCTTTTTTTGACTCTAGCTCTGTGGCAGTCGATGAACGTTTCGATCGTCCGCCATCTTGCTGGTAGTTAAGTAGAGCGATGGCAACGACTGCCTTTTTTTCAGCATTGGGAAAGGGTTGCGCCTCAAAGAGTTAAACTACCTAAAACTAAACCGAGGCCTAGTTAGCCTGCGCGGTAATCTGGCTCTAGTTAAGTAGTTTCACGACGCGATGGTGGAAACGATTTCAGCGAAACGAGTCGTCATTAATCAGTCTAATCGAAACTGGCTCTGGCTCTGATCTTCTTCGGTAATCAGGCCCTGAAGAAAAGCTCATTTTTAACAGCAAGTGCTTTTGTTTTTGTAAAGAAAAAAAAAACAATTATTTGTATATAATACCAACATTAATTTTTTTAAATGAAAGCTAGAAAAGTGAAAGTATCAGTGTGAAACAAAAGCACTTTATTTCTATTTTACGATGAGAACAACTTGATCATTATGGGAGATGGCCCGTCAGATCTCCGACCCCCCGACCTACGGGCCTGACTGTCTTTATGATTCGGTGTTTGACTTTTTTTCAACTTTCACTTATTTGATAATTCCTTCCGAATTTTTTCACAAGTACTCTTCCTACATAAAAGATCTTTTATCGATGCACGATTCTATTAATTATTTTAAGCACCAAAAGATGGTGCAACGTTCATACATAGAAAAGTTGCAGCTAATCTATTAACATTTTATGGTTAACTGTCAAACTCCTACTATTATAGGATGTAATTTGTTAACGAAATGATATCGATGGTACTAAATGTCCTTGAAGGACGAAAAGAGGGCATCTGAAAAATGACAAAATCTGTGTTTTCTCTCGGAAATGGACCATATAGTTTTTTCGTGGAATGCCTCTTACCTTTTTACTGGATCCTCAGTGGTTGCCGCACAACCAAAATCTGCAAGAACGGCTTTCATATCTTTTGAAATCCACACGTTGCAAGGTTGGAGATCCATGTGGCAAATTTTAGAGCTGTGTAAGTAATTCAGTCCGCTGGCCACTTCGTACGTCAGTGTTTTGGCAGTTAAGAAACTGTCCTGCTTTGCCAAGAAACTGGTAGATAAAAACAAGTCCCGAAGGTTACTTTCATACAGAGGCGTCACAAACATGTTGAATCCTCTGAAGTTGAACATGTCAAGAAGTGGTACGATGTTGGGGTGGTCGAAATCTGACCACATACATAGCTCAGTAGACGTCGTTTCTTTTCGACGGACGACTTTGCAAGCACGTTTATTTCCTGCGGCGTCCGTTACTTTAAGGACTTTTCCAAATGTTCCACGGCCGAGTTTTGACACGGCTACGTACTTTTCATTTTCGTGATTCTTTATTTTCTTGAAAGGGAGACGAGGTCTCTTTTTCCTACACAGTGGCAAGCAGTTACCCATATTGGCAAGTGGAAAATGTAGTATCTACTCTTGGAATATCGATGAAGAACGGAGTAAAAAGATTCACATCATAGAAACAGTTAAAGATCAAGGAAGAGACATACTTTAGACCAGTTCAAATCCACGCAAATAGGAGGGATATTTTCAACAAAAGTGAATTATCAACAATGAGTGTTTTCAGCATGAAAGAACTCGGTTCGATCTATTGTTGCTGTTTCGTTTTTTTTTTTCATTGTTATCCGGGTGAAAATACTTAAAAATGCATTATTGAGACCTCGGTACGTAACCGCATGCCTCATCCTTCCAACAATGAATTAATAACTAAGAAAGTGGTTTTTGCCATAGACTTAGGAATACCTAGATTGCTCATCCAATATTCATAATCGTGTGCCTTTTGTTGCCAAAAACGCACCCCATTTCTGCCACTATCATGGCTGCCGTCGATGTAAAATAGAACATTCGTTGCAATACTTCAGAAAAATAAATAAGTTCGAGGGAAAATATTTCGTACGAGTACTTTTTAAAATACAGATAGTTCTAAAATGATTGAAAATACCATTATAATTTAAGTTATTGTCATTCTGCGCAGGCGCATGCCACTATCATGGCTACCATTTGTAGGCAACAAGTTTTCTCTCGTTATGCTCAATCTAGAGATTCCTATATCTATGGTTTTTGCAGAAAGAGCATAAAACTGTACCCGACTTCTATTAAAATGTGTTTTTTATTGGACATTACAATATCATCTTTTTGAAGCTTTGGTCTCTTTGTTCAAGATAAATTATGTGATGATATTTCTCTTTATCACTTGGCACGAAAAAGCATTTTTGAGTTGGAACACTACTCTTCTATCAGGGTGATGCGTTATTGTGAACTTTTCAGTGAAAAGCTGTGTTATTCGCCACTATTCAGTGGTGGTTGCTTAGCGATTTGCTCGTGCGGATAGTCGATAATCTTTTCCCCAGTATGGTTGCCATTAAAAACAACTTTCCACATATTTTTATGCATAATCCTCATGAGATTGGCGTATTTAGCATCGTAAAATATTTCATCTTTCCTCGGGGACAAATTTCCCAGACGTACCTTTTTCACGTACGCTTTTATGTGTTACTTACACAATATTATGTAATTATTTCAAACTTTTTCTCATATTAAAAGCATATTTTAGATATTATAAATCAGTACTGTGTTAAAGATGTGTATTTTTCCATTTTTAAGCTTTTGCTTGCATTTGCATGTTCTCTTGATTTTATTTATCACATTCAGAATTTTTACTGTCACAGACGAATGCAGTAACAAGAACTCACCATTATTTAGAGATCAAATTTCAGTTTGAATTTCATATTCTCACTATTTACTTAGAATTGTTAAATTCACGAAACTGGTCGGTGTTTTCTCAAGATTCTCTAATGTTCCTTATGCCTCCTCAAATGATTTTAATGCTGTATGCGGAGGAGTCTTAAATTCAACTTCCAATGCTTTTCTAAAACTTTATCGGATACATTTTAAACACTTTGCATACGATTGGTTGCATAGTTATCTGAATATAATAAATTTAAGGTAGACCGATCAGTGAGTGAGCAAGCGCAGCGGATAAACAATTTCCCTTTCTGAAATCCCTTTGCTGAAAATATGCAATTTCAGTAAATGAACATCACAATGTCAATATCTGTTCATTTACTGAATTCTTGAATAATTTTTTGACTGAAAAACTTATAATTTATAAGATTCTCCTTTTTACATACATATATTAAATGTAACAAAATGTGACACCTAGGTAAATACAAAAATTTATAACAGAAAATATTATGGTCGATTTAAAAACAAGTGTCGTGTTAGAATTTGAGGTTTATGTGCCGTAACATTAACTGTTTTCGTTTTCCCCCAATTTATAGCTGGTGATATGGTTCACCCTCATCCTTCCTCTATAACACTGTATACATATAAATGTCGTTGCTTCAACTATTTTTTAATAATTAGCGTTAAAAGTTGCCGCAAACTCACGCCCTACCTCGTCCCAAAGTTACCCTGCTAGTCTCAAAGTAACAAGGGTTTACTGTATAATATGGAGGTTGTTTTTTATGCAAAACACGTAATGATCTCGATCCAAAATAGCGTGTGTATAGCATTAATAGTTCTTGTCAGTGCCGGATTAAGACAGCGCGGGGCCCGTAGCAAATGTTACCATGGGGCCCCCTGGTCAGTGACGCACCTATATATATTATATATATATATATATATATATATATATATATATTTAGGGGGAGGAGTTCACCCTCACATTAAAGTAATAGAGCTAAATTAAATGAGAAAATAAATAGTGCTAATTATATTACAATTTATGTTTAGTGCTAATTAATGGTATTACTAATGCTAATTAGATGTCAACAAAACTAAAAGGTCCCACGGGTTATATTTGCGAGAGGTTTATCCCAGCCCTTCCTCCACCTTGGGTGAGCTAATCTGTAGGTTTGTGCGATAATAAAATAAAACACAACTTTTACGAATTTTCTTGATTCAAAATGAAAAAATTTGAGTTAAAATAGTGTGCGGAAAAAATGCCGCAAGACATAGACAGTGAGTAAATAGATAGTGAGACTGGCGATGTTTAAAGTTATTTATTCGTACAACTCGGGTTTTTTTAATGAATGTTAATTTTTCATGGATATATATTTGGAATTTCTAACACTTCCCACCTTTCCCATATGCAAACATATAACTAGACAAGTTTACACACATAAAATAATAATTGTTTCTGTAAAATTTTTAGAACCTTCGAAATCAATATGTATTTTAAACTGTGCCTTTAAACACTATTTTTTCCCCTATAAAAATACATGCTTGTAAAATTATTTCATTATATATCTGGACGGTCTTTACTAATTATAGGTTACATATTTTTAACTTCTCTTAATTTATTTAATGGGTTAATTCATAAGAAATCGAACTGAGGATAGATAGATCTAGCACAATAATACCTCCACCATTCAAAATATACTGCATACACGGAAGGCATTTAAACTGTACATGCTTGTACGGGGGGACTGTTACTTCCACATACCGTTTGGGACACTTCTAAAGGTCATTTCGTTAGTGTTCTACAAGCATATGTACATTACTTTTCAACTTATCCTCGTTAAAATGATATAAAATATTTTGCTCAAAAAAATATTTATAAGAGGAATAGAATAATCTATATAATAAATAATAAAAAACTCGGATAAAACATTCATTATCGTATTACGTTCAAATGTTTTTGCAAGACATAATAATCTTAAAAGTAATTTGTGAGTTTCTTTGTGGGTCAAGAGTATCCGAAAATTCTTTTTGTTTTCAGTTTGCCTGAGGTTATGGCTTCTCGGATGCCCCGACCGGACGAAGATCCTCTCGGTTCTAATTATTTTATTTGAACGAACGTACTGGCATTCGCGCTCTTGACCTGTGGTTTCGACCGGCCAAAAATGAATTCTTTCATATTTAACGTGGTTAATTTCCGAGATTAATAAGATAATTTATCGTAATAGTGGATTCCCCAACTATAAAAAAATTACTTACATTCTATATATTATTATTGTTTCAAAAAATAATTCGCCTTTGTTTAAATACTGTAAAATGTAAAATAAGTAATTAAGTAAAAACAAAGCAAGCCAACTACCAAAAGCCTTCTAAGATGGTTTACATCCTATTACACCTTCGAATTTCGCCAAAGCCACCCGCCTTTACTGCAAAATAAAAGAACTTTGGGGCTGCCCAATATCCGTTTAAATACCATCCCCATATTTACTGCAAAACAAAATAACTTTATGTCCAATATTTAAATAAAAAGTATTGTTTCGTGGGGGATTATTATTGATTATGGGGCGCGTTTTTCCTACAATCTTAATCCTATGGATCTCAGCTCTCGGGGAAATGCAGAAGATCAACTCGCGTTCCAGAGAACATCTTCAGAAATAGCCAAAAATATTTCCGTTCTATTGAGTCATTTTGAAAAGTTTGATTACAACTTCATTAAAAAATTCTTTCGACTTGTTACTGAAAAGTCCCTGAAGTGATCGGGACAGATAGACTACAGACTAATGAATAATACGGCCGGCCCACTGACGGATTAATACAATTTTGTGGGTGGAGGCTTGGATGGAAGATTCATATATATATATATATAAATTTTATGGAAGTAAGTTGGGATTGTTTACATTAATTTCATTTTTCTCGGGAGGGGCGGTCACCTCCTCCGACCCCCTCCCTTTAATCCGCCCTTGATCAGACCCTGAGTCTGTTTTTTTGTTTCGGCACTTAGTTTTCTTTCTATATTTTGTTTATTTCTGGATTCAGTCTTCAAATAAAGACAAAAATGCAACATTATTGGTAAGGAATCCATTTTCTAAAGTCCATAGGTGGGTGGTGCAAGGATCTGGATACCCCTCCTCCGTTTGTCCGAGTTTCGCTTTTAGTCAATGAAAAGATAATGATACAGCATTCTTTCTGTCTTTCTTTTATTTCCCCCCTTTTGGATGCTCCCTGAAATTTTTTTCTGAGAACCGTGTTTTTGTTCCACAGTATTGTTGGATATACTCTTGTGTGTGTCCTTATTGCTGACTTTAGAATACTTATTCAGTTTCGTCTAGGTAATGAGTTGACTAAATAATGCAGGCATGCAACAGCCACATTAAATATATTAATGACTATGTCATTTTATCTCTCACCCCCTTTTGAAATGTGACATAAAAATGAGACACGAAAATGCGTTACGAAAACGCGACAAAATTCCAAAAACCAAAAGGAATATAATACAAGGGTAATTTATATTATTTATTAAAATTAAGAAATAGTACAAGAAGGGATAAAAGAATGAAGAAAATAACTATTCATAAAGTAATATACACATTTACGTAAATACACATATATAGACGTGCTCCTATAGCCAACATTTTGTTTTAATTGTCCAACGGCTCCAAGTCGTGTATTAGTAGAGCGGCTACGCACTGCTGGATGAGACTACTTACACAGCCAATTAATTCACGGTACATGACAATTACGCTAACTTTATCGTTTTCTACCAGTCGCAATTCAAAAATAAGGAATTCTAATAAAACTAAAAATTCTATAGAAATATTGAAAATTCACGTATATTTTATCAAAAGTTTAGCACTTTTCATCGCAAGTTTAAAGAAATATCACTAGGCTCTATGCTTTGATGAAACCTTTCATGTCCAGATGCATCTGATACCAAAAAGCCTAGATGCATGATACATTGTGACTGTAAGTGGTCTCACCAAGTAGCGCATAGCCACTTTACTATACCTAGACATAATTTTTCTGACTAGCTGGAACCATATAGCACAAGAAAGTGGACTTTAAAATCTCTCTATATATACACTTTAAAAAAAAACCTGCTAATAAAAACACAAACATTCATATGCATTGTATGTAGCATATATAAATCAATTCATTGCGCATAAAAATTTTCCCCCAAACGTTTTTACAAAGCAATTTATTTATTGCTAACTGAGTAGCCGTTCTTCCCCCAAGCACAGCTGCTGTCTTTTTTTAACTCATAAAATCCAATAAGAGACCTCGAAGAAACAAAATTTCGCTGAACTTTGAGTCCCTAAAAACAAAAACCTAAACCATGACAAGTGGGCACGCGCAGGATGTAGTAAGAAAGGAAAATCGACACTAGTCACCTTTTCGTAAGGGGTTGGACTTTTTTAGGAGGCAAGATAGTGAAATTTCAGATTAATCAGGATATTATATTGGCTTTAATGTAGGCTAAAATAATGTTTCTCGAAAATGGGTTCATGAGTCGATTTATATCGCAAAATTTGCAAATGAATGTGTTTGAAAATAAAATTATGACTTAGATCAGCAGTTTCTAAAAATTGTGCAACAATTTCTACCAACAAAGAATAATTTATGATGACGCCCCCCCCCCTCCAGCCCACATTCCTTAGCATGCATACATTTTTAAAGTTCTTTAACAATGAATATTTAGTCCCATTAATCCTACTAAATTTTAGTCCTACAAAATATTGTTATTGATAATGTCTGAATAAGTATTTTAGGAGAAAAAAATATTTGGATTAAAAATAAGTATAAATGAAATGAGTTTTTAAACATGCATTATCACCTGCTCGTTGCCTTTCTCTCACCTCCCCGCCCTTCCTGCAGTTCTGCGCGCACTACCGGTTAGCAGTCTAAGTTAGCGCCGCTGACTTAGATGACATAGTTTCATTCTTCCCAAAAATAGCAATTTTATACAGTTAAAAATAACACACACACACAAAAGAAAGAAAGAAAAAAAAAAGATTAGGTAAAATGTGGATTTTCAGAATTTTAAAGAATTAGTTTTTAAGTATATATATATATATATATATATATATATATATATATATATATATATATATATATATATATATATATATATATATATATATATATATATATATATAAACAATTTAAAAAAAGTAAGCCGATCCTTCAATGTGAATTTTATTACGTTTTACGAGTGTAACTTGATACGTTCATTACAAATATGTACGTTACGTTTATGTAAGTAAGGAATATCTTCTAAACTTTATTTTTGCAGAAATTCTACTTTAACCTGAAACATAATAAAGCCATTCTTTTCTTTCTTTCAAATATATTTCAAAGAGTCTTTCTAGTAATTAGAATAAACTTACCATTCTTATTCAAATAAACATACCGTGTATAACTTATACTTGGTTCATACTCTCAAAAATGCATTTACAAAAGTTATATAAAAATACAGGAAATACGCTGATACACATAAGAAAATCTTGCGAAATTTTACAGGTTTATCTATACATCAGCTTGAAATAATTATAGAAGCAATTTACTTTCATTTACACTTCTTAGAAATTAAAGTTTATGTTCGAGCAAAATTACAATAAACTTATAGAATTCTTATTCAAATGAATATGTGTCTCATGCTTAGTTCATACTCTTAGAAATGCATAATTAGATTTCTTAAAGAAGACTCAATCACTAACACTCCTCGTTTTTGTCAAGTTTGTGGATTGTGCTAGCTGCATTTTTTTGCAATTTCATTCAAAAATTAATTTGAAACTTCCGGAGACTTAATCTGTATTTGGACTTTTTTTTTTTTTTTTTTTTTTTTTTTTTTTTTTTTTTAATAGAATTGTCATCATGCAATTTAGTATTATATATAATCAACATAAGTGGGCTCCTTTACGAGGTGGGGCCCTGGGGATTTTTCTCTGCTCCCCCCCCCCTCTCTCTGCGCCACTGATCGTACGTGATATTGGCATCATTTTGACGTCATGAACAGGAAACAATTTGCAGAACTTGGATCCCAGAGTCTTACAAAACAACTTTCATATCACACCATTCAGAGAAAGATGTTACTACACCATGAAAATGATTACTTAATCAAGATGCAAAATAAAATGCAATAGTTTAATAGTAATGATATTATGCAGGATACAGTGGCGTAGCCAAAATTTTTCATGGGGGGGGTCGAGTACAGCAGCTCATATATATGTATACGCGTGTGTGATAAGGGAGTGAAGAATATACATTTTGTATGACAAAATATTCCTCATGGGGGGGGGGGGACTTGACGTTACATCTGGAGAAAACCTACCAAAACTCCAGACCGTTAGATCGACAGCCACGCGATGGACCCGAAGCCGGGACCTTCACACTTCGGCCGTCTACCATTTTCGGTGACATAACCACTGTGCCATGGGAAACAAATTTTAAAAAGCCATTGATGGGAAAAGTAAACATACTTATTAAAAAATAAAAATCTGGAGTGACTCCACTTGTTTTTCCGAACACTTACGATTAAGATCATTACCAAGCATTTAAATAAATTTTAATCGATGAATAATTCAAACGTATATACAAAATTGAAGCTCAATCGAAGCCGTTTAAACGCTAGCGCATTTTCAAGAATTGCCCCACATAGGCCATAATGTAAAAGAAATCTTTGTCGTAGCCCTGTAGAAAAACTATAAGTCCTATACACACCAAAATCAATACCGGTCTTGCGACGGTGAACATATATACCCAATTACATATATACCCTTGCGAACATATATACCCAATTTGAGCTCAATCGAATGCCCCGTTTAGGAGCTATCGTGTTCACTCACTTACTCACTCACTCACTCACACACACACACACATACACAGATACATACGTACGTACATACGTACGTATGTATACGTACGTGCGTATGTATACGTACGTACGTATATGTATGTGTACGTATGTATACGTACGTACGTATGTATACGTATGTACGTATATGTATGTATACGTACGTTCGTATGTATACGTATGTACGTATATGTACGTACGTACATACATACATCAGGTAAAAATAGCATAAATGAATTCAGAAGACCTCAAAACGTGTCAATACACCAAAATCTCGAAGTCGAATTTTTTCATGATTACAATACTTTACTTCATGGTACATGTTCGGAAAGTAAAAATAGCTCATAGCTGCACGGCCGCTTAGAAGGTGCGTGTAATTAAAATGCAGAAACGGCAAAATTTATTGTATTCTATTAAAAGTAATTGAATTTTATTTATCTTTCGCTGAAATTTTGGGCTCGGGTTCCGACTTCAAGAATATTGCTCGGGCTCTGGCAGACTCGGATTAAAAGTCCTAGGGCTCGGGCTTCAAAAAATGAGCCCGAATTCATCTCTAACACACAACGCTATAAATAAATAAGTAATTATAATAATAAATTAAAACGAAACAATGGTTCATTTTCCTTATAAATCAAATAAATATGTTGCTGTATTGTGTATAATATTTAAATAATCCTGTACAAAAGAAAAAAAAAGCTGAAATCTCGATTCATTATACAACTGGTCGACTAAAATGGGGGAGTGAAAAGCAATTAGAGAGGCTAGCCGTCTCCCAACTTCCTGCGTACCCTAACTTGCAAGTACGATAGTGCCGCCATCATTGACCACTGCTAAAAAGACGACAGTTTTAAACGATGGGGGTTTTCCCCAATGAGAGGGCATTGAGGTCACTTTTCGGACGTCACCACATGGCGAAATTGTCCCTTTTCTTCGTTTGCCGTGAAGGCGCTAAGGGTGTCGTTTTCCCTAAAATCTTACCAGGCACAGCTCCATGACTAGGCATTTTTGTGTTCTTTTCTTTCTCATTTACTTACGAGTTGGGCTCATAAGATGGAGAAGATTGCTTTTATTAGATCGGATCGGAACGTGGCGGTGGTTTATTAGTTTTAAATGATTTTTTGTTTAAATTAGAAAAAAAAAATAACATCTAACTAAGGAATTCCTCTAATTTAAAATCAGCTTACTTAATTTAGTGAAAATTCTGAAGATAGATCGTTTAAAATCGCCTTAATAACTGCATTATATTTGTATGAAAAATTGAAGTATATCGCCGTATTCTTGTTATTAAAAATTTTCATTTCATTTCATTTATTTCATAAAAGAAATGCACACTACAGATTAAAATCCATTTACAGTGATGCATAAAAGGACAAATTACATAAGACAAAATTAAAAAAGATAAAATACAGAGATAAAATAAATACCAGTCATGACTGCAAAAGTTCAAAACACTTAACTCTAAAGACTTTAAAAGACATGTTAAAAATATCCAAATCCAAAGAAAACTTATTATAAATTTTATAAAATTTAGAGAACGAAAAGTATATGTAATTATATTTTATAATTGGATCCACAAATAAATGGCTATTACGAAGAGACCTGTTCGGTACATTTACACAAATACTTTGAAGAATATCACTGCAGTCAACCATATTATTGACAACTTTATAAAAAAATAATAAACAAAAGAGATCACGACGAGAACTTAAACTAGGAAGACCAAAAACACTTCTCAAGTAAGATGAAGCAATATTCGGAATGTAAATAGGATTACTTTTGTAATATGAATACCGAGTAAACTGAGTCTGCACCCGTTCAAGAATTTTCATTTTGTTTTTATAATACGGATGCCAAACAAGACTACAATATTCAAGATTAGAGCTTATCAAACTAAAGTATAAGATTTTTAATGCATGAAGGTTAGAAAATTCTTTAGTTTTGCACTTAAGAAAAACAAGTTTTTTGTAAGCTTTAGAGATAATGCTATTGATATGGCGTTTTTTTTTTTAATAAACTGAGGGATATATATATATATATATTTGTATTCTTAGGACAAAGTTCAGAACTAGTCATTCAGTAACAAATATTATAGCAGTTTCGAAAATTTTAAATACCATCTCTCACCTAACAGGCAAATAAAGAGTCTAAGACTAGACAGATTTAACATGCACATTCTCTGTAATATGTAATCACATTCAGTCTGATTTGTAATCAGCTATGGCTTATTATTACTGGTTTTCTTTTTATAAGTGCAAGAGTTTAATCTGATTCATGGTAATTTATCTTCTTAATTCTTTGGTTTTAAATAATAATTCTTAGAATGAATAGCTTGCTGAAGTAATGCTTTTTTTTTTCGTTATGTTAATGATGTAATTATCCTTATGAAAAAAATTAATAATGTTCGGAATGCAATTAAGAAGATGCTTATTGAACTGGTTTACTTACAATACATTTTTTTAAAATAATTAAAATGTCGATTAGTCTAGTCGAATTTTAAAATATCAGGTTGCTCATTTTCAATAGCTACAGAGAAATACTATACAAGTTTTTAAAAATAGGTTTTCATAACGTAAACATTCACGGTAAATAAATATTTATTAAAAATAATTCGTGCCACCTAAACTTTTCAAACATAGTAAATTTCTACAGGGTGTCCCGAAAAGGTGGTAATGGGCTTTAATTCTTTATCTATGAGAGATAAGTGGGTAACGAGAGGATATTTTTCTTAACAGAGTCTTATTTCCGACCTTATTTTGAACATTTTTCCAATTTACACTACCCAGTTATCTCTAATAAGTAAGGAATTAAAGCCCGTTACCACCTTTTTGGAACACCCTGTATATATGTAGAAACTGTCGAGGCGCGTCCTGTAAAAAGTAATATACTTAAAGCGTTAAAAGACTGTTCGATTTAAGCAAAAAAAATTAAACTGTAACGGTTCGTTTTTTATCCATGGGCATCGGCAGCATAGAGCATGGAGGTATCTACGCCTCCCTGAATTTTCATATAGTAATTTTTATATTTATATTATGCTGGATTTTTATTCTTAATTTAATTATTTCCCTTCTTTTCTCTTCTTTCCAATATGGCAAACATAATCTATATTGTACTGAATCTGTAAGCCTTTTTATGAGAAAAACTGAAACTCCTACATCACTTCTTTAATGTATAGAGGTCTATTGTATTTATTTACATTTAATATCCTGAAATTTTTATTCGGCACCATAAAGTAACTTTATAATTAATTCCATATGTCTAAGGTCGATATATAATGAAGAAAACACTAGGTTAGTGTTTTTTAGGCACCTCTATATTATGAATTGGAAGTGATTTATGATTTTTATTTAATATAAAAAAATATTAAACTTCTTACTTTAATTCTTACTTTAATGATGAAAATTATTTTTGCTTTGTGGTTAACCCTTTGAGGCGCAACCCTTTCCCAATGCTGAAAAAAGGGCAGCCGTTGCCATCGCTCGACTTAACTACCAGCAATATGGCGGACGGTCGAAACGTTCACCGTGTGCCACAGATCTAGGGACCCTTTTTTGGCGCGGCTGGCTGTGCGGCACAGTGCACAAAATTACTGTGGGGCACAGCCAGCTGCGTCAAAAAGGGGTCTCTAGATCTGTGGCACGCGATGAACGTTTTGACCGTCCGCCATCTTGCTGGTAGTTAAGTCGAGCGACGGCAACGGCTGCCCTTTTTTTAGCATTGGACAATGTATCCAGCTGTTCTCGCATTCTTCCATTTTTCAGCAGATGTCAGTGCTGTTAAAAATAATTGTGACACTTTTTTTGCGGGGCGTGCTAAAAAGTAAAGGATTCTCTTGGAGCTATGTCACCCGCAACTATTTTTATAGAAATCAAATATATTCTTCTTGACTGGCAAGAACAAAAGCCCAGGACGAAAAGAAACAAAACCCGAAGTGGTTGAAAGAATTCGTGATTCGTTTTTGCGGAGTACCTCAAAATCAACGCCGTGTCACCGGAGGGGCACATATTGAACACCTGTAGAAACTTCAATAAATGTAGTTTTGAGGTAAATTTGAATTTCTAAATATATTAATTACAACGTTCACAATCATGTTTTCTTTTTGTCCCATTCATTGTGAATCACCCTGTATTTGTTAGTCATACATGTGGTAATGGTAAAGTGACCATATTTTTTAACTTAGAGTTGAGGACATGTCCCCGATTCTAAAACAAGATTGGGGATATTTTATAATTAATGAAATAATTACACTACTCAACAGCCATTTTGCCTCTGGAATGTGATACATCAATTAGTATGTATTTTGGTGTGTAAAATCCGAATCAACCTTTCAAAATGCTCTAGCGCGTAAGATTTGAGTTTTTAAGGATTTTTATTTATTTTTTTCTTAATTTCACTATTTTCCGTTATTTTATTTTTATGTTTAATTTTTATTTTTTTTTTCTAAAGTTTGGTACAAGAGTGCTATAAGATCAACTAATTGTCACTTGATGTCAGATGTTACACAGGCAAGTGTTATTCATTAGATGGAGAGATAATCCAGTAGTGCAAAATAAACATTATGACCTATAGTGAATGTTGAAACGTGCATGGTGCAATTACTATTGTATTTATCTCAGCCTAAGAATGTATTATATGTTTTGTTTTTTTAATAAGTGAGTGTTTCTATTGAGAGGTATTTTTATTTTAAAATTGCTTTATACATATATTTAAAACTTACGTTTACTAAAAATAACAACTAGTAAACATAGTTGTTGTCTTAACCACCCCGAAAACTTTTGTTATGTCTGTGAGAAATTCACCCAAAAAGCTCCAAAAAAACAATTACTGATTTGATTAAGAAGGCCTATAAATTATATTTTGATAGTTCTCTTGGTGATCAAGATAAAACTTTTGCGCCTCGTATTCGTGCATAACATGTACTACTATTTTAACCAAGTGACTGAAAGGAAAATGTCGAGCTATGAATTCTCAATTCCTATGGTGTGGAGTTAGCCTAAGAATAATTTTCCAGCCTAGAACTTTTCTCTTACAAGTATTTCAGGGCATTCTCTATCAAAACTAGAAATAAAATTAAGTGTAAAATGTATCTTCAGTGCATTTGCCAGTGACATAATGAAAGGTTGCCTGTCTGTCTGTAATCTGCAAAACATAGAATCAGAAACAATGACAAGTTAATCTGAAGATGCTGATCAAGAACCTGTAGAAAATATTCCCCTCAAGATTTTTCGTTTCAGCCCTTTAATCAAAAGGAGTTGAACAATTTGGTTCGCGATCTAAAACTTTCAAAACAGCAAGCTGAACTTTTGGGATCGAGATTGCAACAATGAAACGATCTAGCTCCAGGTACAAAAATTTCCTGTTTGAGATCAAAAGGTACTTCATTCGCTCCATATTTTGACATGCAGAATTCAATGTGTGTATGTAGAGATGTCAATGGTCTGCTGATGCAGCTAGGTGTACAACATAACTATCAGGAATAGTCACTTTTTATTGACTCTTGGACAAACCAGATTGAAAGCAGTACTACTGCATAATGGCAATACTTTTCCATCTGTGCTTTTGGCTCATGCAGTAGACGTGAAAGAAACTTATGAAACTTTGGCCACTATACAGTAAAGTGGCTTAAAAGGAAATCACATGTAGCTGTAAAGGAAAATGTGAAAAATACTCCACTGGTTGAGCCTAATAAAATCAGTTTGTCTCCGATTCATGTCAAGTTTGGTTTTATGAAGAACTTTGTTAAAGGCCTGGATAAATGAGGTCAGGTCTTCAATTATTTGAAAGAAACGTTTCTCAAGCTGAGTGAAGCAAAGTTAAAAGAAAGAATATTTATTGGACCACAAATAGAAAAATTGTTCAACGATCCATCCTTTTGATATCAGACTGACAAATATTGAGTTAGCGGCTTGAACCTCATTCAAACCAAGTGGGAAGGGCATTTTGGGCAGGAAAAAGATGATATCTATGTTGGCATGTGTATACATATAAAAACTAATGTATACATATGAAATAATATTGAATCATTACGTTCTTAATATGAATTTCTTGTTAGTTTCAATTATATCAAATTTTGTTGGTATTGCTGCTTATTTTCTTGTGCCTCTTCTAAATGTGACGTGATATACATAAATTGATTTTACCAGTGAATTCAGTACCCCGAAATTAAGTAAATCCACCCATTTACAAACCAGAGGCAGAAAAAAAGTTCAAATTTGTTGACTAGTGTTATCAATAATCTAATTAAAAAACAATGTAATAATTATAAATTGTCCCCAAATGCTGTTTTGCATTTTGGGGACAAATCCCAAAGAATCGGGGCCATCGTGATTCTACCGGGGCTGCTTGTGCACTCCGAAAAAGGCCTACGAACGTGGCCTGATTGGTTAGATTCGACCGTTAGATGATGTATCTAAGTGCTGGAACCAATACGTGAGCATCTTTAGGACTCTTTGGATGAGTCACGTATTGGTTCCAGCACTTAGATACATCATCTAACGGTCGAATCTAACCAATCAGGCCACGTTCGTAGGCCTTTTTCGGAGTGCACAAGCAGCCCGGTAGAATCACGATGGCCCCGATTCTTTGGGATTTGTCCCCAAAATGCAAAACAGCATTTGGGGACAATTTATAATTATTACATTGTTTTTTAATTAGATTATTGATAACACTAGTCAACAAATTTGAACTTTTTTTCTGCCTCTGGTTTGTAAATGGGTGGATTTACTTAATTTCGGGGTACTGAATTCACTGGTAAAATCAATTTATGTATATCACGTCACATTTAGAAGAGGCACAAGAAAATAAGCAGCAATACCAACAAAATTTGATATAATTGAAACTAACAAGAAATTCATATTAAGAACGTAATGATTCAATATTATTTCATATGTATACATTAGTTTTTATATGTATACACATGCCAACATAGATATCATCTTTTTCCTGCCCAAAATGCCCTTCCCACTTGGTTTGAATGAGGTTCAAGCCGCTAACTCAATATTTGTCAGTCTGATATCAAAAGGATGGATCGTTGAACAATTTTTCTATTTGTGGTCCAATAAATATTCTTTCTTTTAACTTTGCTTCACTCAGCTTGAGAAACGTTTCTTTCAAATAATTGAAGACCTGACCTCATTTATCCAGGCCTTTAACAAAGTTCTTCATAAAACCAAACTTGACATGAATCGGAGACAAACTGATTTTATTAGGCTCAACCAGTGGAGTATTTTTCACATTTTCCTTTACAGCTACATGTGATTTCCTTTTAAGCCACTTTACTGTATAGTGGCCAAAGTTTCATAAGTTTCTTTCACGTCTACTGCATGAGCCAAAAGCACAGATGGAAAAGTATTGCCATTATGCAGTAGTACTGCTTTCAATCTGGTTTGTCCAAGAGTCAATAAAAAGTGACTATTCCTGATAGTTATGTTGTACACCTAGCTGCATCAGCAGACCATTGACATCTCTACATACACACATTGAATTCTGCATGTCAAAATATGGAGCGAATGAAGTACCTTTTGATCTCAAACAGGAAATTTTTGTACCTGGAGCTAGATCGTTTCATTGTTGCAATCTCGATCCCAAAAGTTCAGCTTGCTGTTTTGAAAGTTTTAGATCGCGAACCAAATTGTTCAACTCCTTTTGATTAAAGGGCTGAAACGAAAAATCTTGAGGGGAATATTTTCTACAGGTTCTTGATCAGCATCTTCAGATTAACTTGTCATTGTTTCTGATTCTATGTTTTGCAGATTACAGACAGACAGGCAACCTTTCATTATGTCACTGGCAAATGCACTGAAGATACATTTTACACTTAATTTTATTTCTAGTTTTGATAGAGAATGCCCTGAAATACTTGTAAGAGAAAAGTTCTAGGCTGGAAAATTATTCTTAGGCTAACTCCACACCATAGGAATTGAGAATTCATAGCTCGACATTTTCCTTTCAGTCACTTGGTTAAAATAGTAGTACATGTTATGCACGAATACGAGGCGCAAAAGTTTTATCTTGATCACCAAGAGAACTATCAAAATATAATTTATAGGCCTTCTTAATCAAATCAGTAATTGTTTTTTTGGAGCTTTTTGGGTGAATTTCTCACAGACATAACAAAAGTTTTCGGGGTGGTTAAGACAACAACTATGTTTACTAGTTGTTATTTTTAGTAAACGTAAGTTTTAAATATATGTATAAAGCAATTTTAAAATAAAAATACCTCTCAATAGAAACACTCACTTATTAAAAAAACAAAACATATAATACATTCTTAGGCTGAGATAAATACAATAGTAATTGCACCATGCACGTTTCAACATTCACTATAGGTCATAATGTTTATTTTGCACTACTGGATTATCTCTCCATCTAATGAATAACACTTGCCTGTGTAACATCTGACATCAAGTGACAATTAGTTGATCTTATAGCACTCTTGTACCAAACTTTAGAAAAAAAAAATAAAAATTAAACATAAAAATAAAATAACGGAAAATAGTGAAATTAAGAAAAAAATAAATAAAAATCCTTAAAAACTCAAATCTTACGCGCTAGAGCATTTTGAAAGGTTGATTCGGATTTTACACACCAAAATACATACTAATTGATGTATCACATTCCAGAGGCAAAATGGCTGTTGAGTAGTGTAATTATTTCATTAATTATAAAATATCCCCAATCTTGTTTTAGAATCGGGGACATGTCCTCAACTCTAAGTTAAAAAATATGGTCACTTTACCATTACCACATGTATGACTAACAAATACAGGGTGATTCACAATGAATGGGACAAAAAGAAAACATGATTGTGAACGTTGTAATTAATATATTTAGAAAATTCAAATTTACCTCAAAACTACATTTATTGAAGTTTCTACAGGTGTTCAATATGTGCCCCTCCGGTGACACGGCGTTGATTTTGAGGTACTCCGCAAAAACGAATCACGAATTCTTTCAACCACTTCGGGTTTTGTTTCTTTTCGTCCTGGGCTTTTGTTCTTGCCAGTCAAGAAGAATATATTTGATTTCTATAAAAATAGTTGCGGGTGACATAGCTCCAAGAGAATCCTTTACTTTTTAGCACGCCCCGCAAAAAAAGTGTCACAATTATTTTTAACAGCACTGACATCTGCTGAAAAATGGAAGAATGCGAGAACAGCTGGATACATTGTCCAATGCTAAAAAAAGGGCAGCCGTTGCCGTCGCTCGACTTAACTACCAGCAAGATGGCGGACGGTCAAAACGTTCATCGCGTGCCACAGATCTAGAGACCCCTTTTTGACGCAGCTGGCTGTGCCCCACAGTAATTTTGTGCACTGTGCCGCACAGCCAGCCGCGCCAAAAAAGGGTCCCTAGATCTGTGGCACACGGTGAACGTTTCGACCGTCCGCCATATTGCTGGTAGTTAAGTCGAGCGATGGCAACGGCTGCCCTTTTTTCAGCATTGGGAAAGGGTTGCGCCTCAAAGGGTTAACCACAAAGCAAAAATAATTTTCATCATTAAAGTAAGAATTAAAGTAAGAAGTTTAATATTTTTTTATATTAAATAAAAATCATAAATCACTTCCAATTCATAATATAGAGGTGCCTAAAAAACACTAACCTAGTGTTTTCTTCATTATATATCGACCTTAGACATATGGAATTAATTATAAAGTTACTTTATGGTGCCGAATAAAAATTTCAGGATATTAAATGTAAATAAATACAATAGACCTCTATACATTAAAGAAGTGATGTAGGAGTTTCAGTTTTTCTCATAAAAAGGCTTACAGATTCAGTACAATATAGATTATGTTTGCCATATTGGAAAGAAGAGAAAAGAAGGGAAATAATTAAATTAAGAATAAAAATCCAGCATAATATAAATATAAAAATTACTATATGAAAATTCAGGGAGGCGTAGATACCTCCATGCTCTATGCTGCCGATGCCCATGGATAAAAAACGAACCGTTACAGTTTAATTTTTTTTGCTTAAATCGAACAGTCTTTTAACGCTTTAAGTATATTACTTTTTACAGGACGCGCCTCGACAGTTTCTACATATATACAGGGTGTTCCAAAAAGGTGGTAACGGGCTTTAATTCCTTACTTATTAGAGATAACTGGGTAGTGTAAATTGGAAAAATGTTCAAAATAAGGTCGGAAATAAGACTCTGTTAAGAAAAATATCCTCTCGTTACCCACTTATCTCTCATAGATAAAGAATTAAAGCCCATTACCACCTTTTCGGGACACCCTGTAGAAATTTACTATGTTTGAAAAGTTTAGGTGGCACGAATTATTTTTAATAAATATTTATTTACCGTGAATGTTTACGTTATGAAAACCTATTTTTAAAAACTTGTATAGTATTTCTCTGTAGCTATTGAAAATGAGCAACCTGATATTTTAAAATTCGACTAGACTAATCGACATTTTAATTATTTTAAAAAAATGTATTGTAAGTAAACCAGTTCAATAAGCATCTTCTTAATTGCATTCCGAACATTATTAATTTTTTTCATAAGGATAATTACATCATTAACATAACGAAAAAAAAAAGCATTACTTCAGCAAGCTATTCATTCTAAGAATTATTATTTAAAACCAAAGAATTAAGAAGATAAATTACCATGAATCAGATTAAACTCTTGCACTTATAAAAAGAAAACCAGTAATAATAAGCCATAGCTGATTACAAATCAGACTGAATGTGATTACATATTACAGAGAATGTGCATGTTAAATCTGTCTAGTCTTAGACTCTTTATTTGCCTGTTAGGTGAGAGATGGTATTTAAAATTTTCGAAACTGCTATAATATTTGTTACTGAATGACTAGTTCTGAACTTTGTCCTAAGAATACAAATATATATATATATATATCCCTCAGTTTATTAAAAAAAAAAACGCCATATCAATAGCATTATCTCTAAAGCTTACAAAAAACTTGTTTTTCTTAAGTGCAAAACTAAAGAATTTTCTAACCTTCATGCATTAAAAATCTTATACTTTAGTTTGATAAGCTCTAATCTTGAATATTGTAGTCTTGTTTGGCATCCGTATTATAAAAACAAAATGAAAATTCTTGAACGGGTGCAGACTCAGTTTACTCGGTATTCATATTACAAAAGTAATCCTATTTACATTCCGAATATTGCTTCATCTTACTTGAGAAGTGTTTTTGGTCTTCCTAGTTTAAGTTCTCGTCGTGATCTCTTTTGTTTATTATTTTTTTATAAAGTTGTCAATAATATGGTTGACTGCAGTGATATTCTTCAAAGTATTTGTGTAAATGTACCGAACAGGTCTCTTCGTAATAGCCATTTATTTGTGGATCCAATTATAAAATATAATTACATATACTTTTCGTTCTCTAAATTTTATAAAATTTATAATAAGTTTTCTTTGGATTTGGATATTTTTAACATGTCTTTTAAAGTCTTTAGAGTTAAGTGTTTTGAACTTTTGCAGTCATGACTGGTATTTATTTTATCTCTGTATTTTATCTTTTTTAATTTTGTCTTATGTAATTTGTCCTTTTATGCATCACTGTAAATGGATTTTAATCTGTAGTGTGCATTTCTTTTATGAAATAAATGAAATGAAATGAAAATTTTTAATAACAAGAATACGGCGATATACTTCAATTTTTCATACAAATATAATGCAGTTATTAAGGCGATTTTAAACGATCTATCTTCAGAATTTTCACTAAATTAAGTAAGCTGATTTTAAATTAGAGGAATTCCTTAGTTAGATGTTATTTTTTTTTTCTAATTTAAACAAAAAATCATTTAAAACTAATAAACCACCGCCACGTTCCGATCCGATCTAATAAAAGCAATCTTCTCCATCTTATGAGCCCAACTCGTAAGTAAATGAGAAAGAAAAGAACACAAAAATGCCTAGTCATGGAGCTGTGCCTGGTAAGATTTTAGGGAAAACGACACCCTTAGCGCCTTCACGGCAAACGAAGAAAAGGGACAATTTCGCCATGTGGTGACGTCCGAAAAGTGACCTCAATGCCCTCTCATTGGGGAAAACCCCCATCGTTTAAAACTGTCGTCTTTTTAGCAGTGGTCAATGATGGCGGCACTATCGTACTTGCAAGTTAGGGTACGCAGGAAGTTGGGAGACGGCTAGCCTCTCTAATTGCTTTTCACTCCCCCATTTTAGTCGACCAGTTGTATAATGAATCGAGATTTCAGCTTTTTTTTTCTTTTGTACAGGATTATTTAAATATTATACACAATACAGCAACATATTTATTTGATTTATAAGGAAAATGAACCATTGTTTCGTTTTAATTTATTATTATAATTACTTATTTATTTATAGCGTTGTGTGTTAGAGATGAATTCGGGCTCATTTTTTGAAGCCCGAGCCCTAGGACTTTTAATCCGAGTCTGCCAGAGCCCGAGCAATATTCTTGAAGTCGGAACCCGAGCCCAAAATTTCAGCGAAAGATAAATAAAATTCAATTACTTTTAATAGAATACAATAAATTTTGCCGTTTCTGCATTTTAATTACACGCACCTTCTAAGCGGCCGTGCAGCTATGAGCTATTTTTACTTTCCGAACATGTACCATGAAGTAAAGTATTGTAATCATGAAAAAATTCGACTTCGAGATTTTGGTGTATTGACACGTTTTGAGGTCTTCTGAATTCATTTATGCTATTTTTACCTGATGTATGTATGTACGTACGTACATATACGTACATACGTATACATACGAACGTACGTATACATACATATACGTACATACGTATACATACGTACGTACGTATACATACGTACACATACATATACGTACGTACGTATACATACGCACGTACGTATACATACGTACGTATGTACGTACGTATGTATCTGTGTATGTGTGTGTGTGTGTGAGTGAGTGAGTGAGTAAGTGAGTGAACACGATAGCTCCTAAACGGGGCATTCGATTGAGCTCAAATTGGGTATATATGTTCGCAAGGGTATATATGTAATTGGGTATATATGTTCACCGTCGCAAGACCGGTATTGATTTTGGTGTGTATAGGACTTATAGTTTTTCTACAGGGCTACGACAAAGATTTCTTTTACATTATGGCCTATGTGGGGCAATTCTTGAAAATGCGCTAGCGTTTAAACGGCTTCGATTGAGCTTCAATTTTGTATATACGTTTGAATTATTCATCGATTAAAATTTATTTAAATGCTTGGTAATGATCTTAATCGTAAGTGTTCGGAAAAACAAGTGGAGTCACTCCAGATTTTTATTTTTTAATAAGTATGTTTACTTTTCCCATCAATGGCTTTTTAAAATTTGTTTCCCATGGCACAGTGGTTATGTCACCGAAAATGGTAGACGGCCGAAGTGTGAAGGTCCCGGCTTCGGGTCCATCGCGTGGCTGTCGATCTAACGGTCTGGAGTTTTGGTAGGTTTTCTCCAGATGTAACGTCAAGTCCCCCCCCCCCCATGAGGAATATTTTGTCATACAAAATGTATATTCTTCACTCCCTTATCACACACGCGTATACATATATATGAGCTGCTGTACTCGACCCCCCCCCATGAAAAATTTTGGCTACGCCACTGTATCCTGCATAATATCATTACTATTAAACTATTGCATTTTATTTTGCATCTTGATTAAGTAATCATTTTCATGGTGTAGTAACATCTTTCTCTGAATGGTGTGATATGAAAGTTGTTTTGTAAGACTCTGGGATCCAAGTTCTGCAAATTGTTTCCTGTTCATGACGTCAAAATGATGCCAATATCACGTACGATCAGTGGCGCAGAGAGAGGGGGGGGGGAGCAGAGAAAAATCCCCAGGGCCCCACCTCGTAAAGGAGCCCACTTATGTTGATTATATATAATACTAAATTGCATGATGACAATTCTATTAAAAAAAAAAAAAAAAAAAAAAAAAAAAAAAAAAAAAAGTCCAAATACAGATTAAGTCTCCGGAAGTTTCAAATTAATTTTTGAATGAAATTGCAAAAAAATGCAGCTAGCACAATCCACAAACTTGACAAAAACGAGGAGTGTTAGTGATTGAGTCTTCTTTAAGAAATCTAATTATGCATTTCTAAGAGTATGAACTAAGCATGAGACACATATTCATTTGAATAAGAATTCTATAAGTTTATTGTAATTTTGCTCGAACATAAACTTTAATTTCTAAGAAGTGTAAATGAAAGTAAATTGCTTCTATAATTATTTCAAGCTGATGTATAGATAAACCTGTAAAATTTCGCAAGATTTTCTTATGTGTATCAGCGTATTTCCTGTATTTTTATATAACTTTTGTAAATGCATTTTTGAGAGTATGAACCAAGTATAAGTTATACACGGTATGTTTATTTGAATAAGAATGGTAAGTTTATTCTAATTACTAGAAAGACTCTTTGAAATATATTTGAAAGAAAGAAAAGAATGGCTTTATTATGTTTCAGGTTAAAGTAGAATTTCTGCAAAAATAAAGTTTAGAAGATATTCCTTACTTACATAAACGTAACGTACATATTTGTAATGAACGTATCAAGTTACACTCGTAAAACGTAATAAAATTCACATTGAAGGATCGGCTTACTTTTTTTAAATTGTTTATATATATATATATATATATATATATATATATATATATATATATATATATATATATATATATATATATATATATATATATATATATATATATACTTAAAAACTAATTCTTTAAAATTCTGAAAATCCACATTTTACCTAATCTTTTTTTTTTCTTTCTTTCTTTTGTGTGTGTGTGTTATTTTTAACTGTATAAAATTGCTATTTTTGGGAAGAATGAAACTATGTCATCTAAGTCAGCGGCGCTAACTTAGACTGCTAACCGGTAGTGCGCGCAGAACTGCAGGAAGGGCGGGGAGGTGAGAGAAAGGCAACGAGCAGGTGATAATGCATGTTTAAAAACTCATTTCATTTATACTTATTTTTAATCCAAATATTTTTTTCTCCTAAAATACTTATTCAGACATTATCAATAACAATATTTTGTAGGACTAAAATTTAGTAGGATTAATGGGACTAAATATTCATTGTTAAAGAACTTTAAAAATGTATGCATGCTAAGGAATGTGGGCTGGAGGGGGGGGGGCGTCATCATAAATTATTCTTTGTTGGTAGAAATTGTTGCACAATTTTTAGAAACTGCTGATCTAAGTCATAATTTTATTTTCAAACACATTCATTTGCAAATTTTGCGATATAAATCGACTCATGAACCCATTTTCGAGAAACATTATTTTAGCCTACATTAAAGCCAATATAATATCCTGATTAATCTGAAATTTCACTATCTTGCCTCCTAAAAAAGTCCAACCCCTTACGAAAAGGTGACTAGTGTCGATTTTCCTTTCTTACTACATCCTGCGCGTGCCCACTTGTCATGGTTTAGGTTTTTGTTTTTAGGGACTCAAAGTTCAGCGAAATTTTGTTTCTTCGAGGTCTCTTATTGGATTTTATGAGTTAAAAAAAGACAGCAGCTGTGCTTGGGGGAAGAACGGCTACTCAGTTAGCAATAAATAAATTGCTTTGTAAAAACGTTTGGGGGAAAATTTTTATGCGCAATGAATTGATTTATATATGCTACATACAATGCATATGAATGTTTGTGTTTTTATTAGCAGGTTTTTTTTTAAAGTGTATATATAGAGAGATTTTAAAGTCCACTTTCTTGTGCTATATGGTTCCAGCTAGTCAGAAAAATTATGTCTAGGTATAGTAAAGTGGCTATGCGCTACTTGGTGAGACCACTTACAGTCACAATGTATCATGCATCTAGGCTTTTTGGTATCAGATGCATCTGGACATGAAAGGTTTCATCAAAGCATAGAGCCTAGTGATATTTCTTTAAACTTGCGATGAAAAGTGCTAAACTTTTGATAAAATATACGTGAATTTTCAATATTTCTATAGAATTTTTAGTTTTATTAGAATTCCTTATTTTTGAATTGCGACTGGTAGAAAACGATAAAGTTAGCGTAATTGTCATGTACCGTGAATTAATTGGCTGTGTAAGTAGTCTCATCCAGCAGTGCGTAGCCGCTCTACTAATACACGACTTGGAGCCGTTGGACAATTAAAACAAAATGTTGGCTATAGGAGCACGTCTATATATGTGTATTTACGTAAATGTGTATATTACTTTATGAATAGTTATTTTCTTCATTCTTTTATCCCTTCTTGTACTATTTCTTAATTTTAATAAATAATATAAATTACCCTTGTATTATATTCCTTTTGGTTTTTGGAATTTTGTCGCGTTTTCGTAACGCATTTTCGTGTCTCATTTTTATGTCACATTTCAAAAGGGGGTGAGAGATAAAATGACATAGTCATTAATATATTTAATGTGGCTGTTGCATGCCTGCATTATTTAGTCAACTCATTACCTAGACGAAACTGAATAAGTATTCTAAAGTCAGCAATAAGGACACACACAAGAGTATATCCAACAATACTGTGGAACAAAAACACGGTTCTCAGAAAAAAATTTCAGGGAGCATCCAAAAGGGGGGAAATAAAAGAAAGACAGAAAGAATGCTGTATCATTATCTTTTCATTGACTAAAAGCGAAACTCGGACAAACGGAGGAGGGGTATCCAGATCCTTGCACCACCCACCTATGGACTTTAGAAAATGGATTCCTTACCAATAATGTTGCATTTTTGTCTTTATTTGAAGACTGAATCCAGAAATAAACAAAATATAGAAAGAAAACTAAGTGCCGAAACAAAAAAACAGACTCAGGGTCTGATCAAGGGCGGATTAAAGGGAGGGGGTCGGAGGAGGTGACCGCCCCTCCCGAGAAAAATGAAATTAATGTAAACAATCCCAACTTACTTCCATAAAATTTATATATATATATATATGAATCTTCCATCCAAGCCTCCACCCACAAAATTGTATTAATCCGTCAGTGGGCCGGCCGTATTATTCATTAGTCTGTAGTCTATCTGTCCCGATCACTTCAGGGACTTTTCAGTAACAAGTCGAAAGAATTTTTTAATGAAGTTGTAATCAAACTTTTCAAAATGACTCAATAGAACGGAAATATTTTTGGCTATTTCTGAAGATGTTCTCTGGAACGCGAGTTGATCTTCTGCATTTCCCCGAGAGCTGAGATCCATAGGATTAAGATTGTAGGAAAAACGCGCCCCATAATCAATAATAATCCCCCACGAAACAATACTTTTTATTTAAATATTGGACATAAAGTTATTTTGTTTTGCAGTAAATATGGGGATGGTATTTAAACGGATATTGGGCAGCCCCAAAGTTCTTTTATTTTGCAGTAAAGGCGGGTGGCTTTGGCGAAATTCGAAGGTGTAATAGGATGTAAACCATCTTAGAAGGCTTTTGGTAGTTGGCTTGCTTTGTTTTTACTTAATTACTTATTTTACATTTTACAGTATTTAAACAAAGGCGAATTATTTTTTGAAACAATAATAATATATAGAATGTAAGTAATTTTTTTATAGTTGGGGAATCCACTATTACGATAAATTATCTTATTAATCTCGGAAATTAACCACGTTAAATATGAAAGAATTCATTTTTGGCCGGTCGAAACCACAGGTCAAGAGCGCGAATGCCAGTACGTTCGTTCAAATAAAATAATTAGAACCGAGAGGATCTTCGTCCGGTCGGGGCATCCGAGAAGCCATAACCTCAGGCAAACTGAAAACAAAAAGAATTTTCGGATACTCTTGACCCACAAAGAAACTCACAAATTACTTTTAAGATTATTATGTCTTGCAAAAACATTTGAACGTAATACGATAATGAATGTTTTATCCGAGTTTTTTATTATTTATTATATAGATTATTCTATTCCTCTTATAAATATTTTTTTGAGCAAAATATTTTATATCATTTTAACGAGGATAAGTTGAAAAGTAATGTACATATGCTTGTAGAACACTAACGAAATGACCTTTAGAAGTGTCCCAAACGGTATGTGGAAGTAACAGTCCCCCCGTACAAGCATGTACAGTTTAAATGCCTTCCGTGTATGCAGTATATTTTGAATGGTGGAGGTATTATTGTGCTAGATCTATCTATCCTCAGTTCGATTTCTTATGAATTAACCCATTAAATAAATTAAGAGAAGTTAAAAATATGTAACCTATAATTAGTAAAGACCGTCCAGATATATAATGAAATAATTTTACAAGCATGTATTTTTATAGGGGAAAAAATAGTGTTTAAAGGCACAGTTTAAAATACATATTGATTTCGAAGGTTCTAAAAATTTTACAGAAACAATTATTATTTTATGTGTGTAAACTTGTCTAGTTATATGTTTGCATAAGGTGGGAAAGGTGGGAAGTGTTAGAAATTCCAAATATATATCCATGAAAAATTAACATTCATTAAAAAAACCCGAGTTGTACGAATAAATAACTTTAAACATCGCCAGTCTCACTATCTATTTACTCACTGTCTATGTCTTGCGGCATTTTTTCCGCACACTATTTTAACTCAAATTTTTTCATTTTGAATCAAGAAAATTCGTAAAAGTTGTGTTTTATTTTATTATCGCACAAACCTACAGATTAGCTCACCCAAGGTGGAGGAAGGGCTGGGATAAACCTCTCGCAAATATAACCCGTGGGACCTTTTAGTTTTGTTGACATCTAATTAGCATTAGTAATACCATTAATTAGCACTAAACATAAATTGTAATATAATTAGCACTATTTATTTTCTCATTTAATTTAGCTCTATTACTTTAATGTGAGGGTGAACTCCTCCCCCTAAATATATATATATATATATATATATATATATATATAATATATATAGGTGCGTCACTGACCAGGGGGCCCCATGGTAACATTTGCTACGGGCCCCGCGCTGTCTTAATCCGGCACTGACAAGAACTATTAATGCTATACACACGCTATTTTGGATCGAGATCATTACGTGTTTTGCATAAAAAACAACCTCCATATTATACAGTAAACCCTTGTTACTTTGAGACTAGCAGGGTAACTTTGGGACGAGGTAGGGCGTGAGTTTGCGGCAACTTTTAACGCTAATTATTAAAAAATAGTTGAAGCAACGACATTTATATGTATACAGTGTTATAGAGGAAGGATGAGGGTGAACCATATCACCAGCTATAAATTGGGGGAAAACGAAAACAGTTAATGTTACGGCACATAAACCTCAAATTCTAACACGACACTTGTTTTTAAATCGACCATAATATTTTCTGTTATAAATTTTTGTATTTACCTAGGTGTCACATTTTGTTACATTTAATATATGTATGTAAAAAGGAGAATCTTATAAATTATAAGTTTTTCAGTCAAAAAATTATTCAAGAATTCAGTAAATGAACAGATATTGACATTGTGATGTTCATTTACTGAAATTGCATATTTTCAGCAAAGGGATTTCAGAAAGGGAAATTGTTTATCCGCTGCGCTTGCTCACTCACTGATCGGTCTACCTTAAATTTATTATATTCAGATAACTATGCAACCAATCGTATGCAAAGTGTTTAAAATGTATCCGATAAAGTTTTAGAAAAGCATTGGAAGTTGAATTTAAGACTCCTCCGCATACAGCATTAAAATCATTTGAGGAGGCATAAGGAACATTAGAGAATCTTGAGAAAACACCGACCAGTTTCGTGAATTTAACAATTCTAAGTAAATAGTGAGAATATGAAATTCAAACTGAAATTTGATCTCTAAATAATGGTGAGTTCTTGTTACTGCATTCGTCTGTGACAGTAAAAATTCTGAATGTGATAAATAAAATCAAGAGAACATGCAAATGCAAGCAAAAGCTTAAAAATGGAAAAATACACATCTTTAACACAGTACTGATTTATAATATCTAAAATATGCTTTTAATATGAGAAAAAGTTTGAAATAATTACATAATATTGTGTAAGTAACACATAAAAGCGTACGTGAAAAAGGTACGTCTGGGAAATTTGTCCCCGAGGAAAGATGAAATATTTTACGATGCTAAATACGCCAATCTCATGAGGATTATGCATAAAAATATGTGGAAAGTTGTTTTTAATGGCAACCATACTGGGGAAAAGATTATCGACTATCCGCACGAGCAAATCGCTAAGCAACCACCACTGAATAGTGGCGAATAACACAGCTTTTCACTGAAAAGTTCACAATAACGCATCACCCTGATAGAAGAGTAGTGTTCCAACTCAAAAATGCTTTTTCGTGCCAAGTGATAAAGAGAAATATCATCACATAATTTATCTTGAACAAAGAGACCAAAGCTTCAAAAAGATGATATTGTAATGTCCAATAAAAAACACATTTTAATAGAAGTCGGGTACAGTTTTATGCTCTTTCTGCAAAAACCATAGATATAGGAATCTCTAGATTGAGCATAACGAGAGAAAACTTGTTGCCTACAAATGGTAGCCATGATAGTGGCATGCGCCTGCGCAGAATGACAATAACTTAAATTATAATGGTATTTTCAATCATTTTAGAACTATCTGTATTTTAAAAAGTACTCGTACGAAATATTTTCCCTCGAACTTATTTATTTTTCTGAAGTATTGCAACGAATGTTCTATTTTACATCGACGGCAGCCATGATAGTGGCAGAAATGGGGTGCGTTTTTGGCAACAAAAGGCACACGATTATGAATATTGGATGAGCAATCTAGGTATTCCTAAGTCTATGGCAAAAACCACTTTCTTAGTTATTAATTCATTGTTGGAAGGATGAGGCATGCGGTTACGTACCGAGGTCTCAATAATGCATTTTTAAGTATTTTCACCCGGATAACAATGAAAAAAAAAAACGAAACAGCAACAATAGATCGAACCGAGTTCTTTCATGCTGAAAACACTCATTGTTGATAATTCACTTTTGTTGAAAATATCCCTCCTATTTGCGTGGATTTGAACTGGTCTAAAGTATGTCTCTTCCTTGATCTTTAACTGTTTCTATGATGTGAATCTTTTTACTCCGTTCTTCATCGATATTCCAAGAGTAGATACTACATTTTCCACTTGCCAATATGGGTAACTGCTTGCCACTGTGTAGGAAAAAGAGACCTCGTCTCCCTTTCAAGAAAATAAAGAATCACGAAAATGAAAAGTACGTAGCCGTGTCAAAACTCGGCCGTGGAACATTTGGAAAAGTCCTTAAAGTAACGGACGCCGCAGGAAATAAACGTGCTTGCAAAGTCGTCCGTCGAAAAGAAACGACGTCTACTGAGCTATGTATGTGGTCAGATTTCGACCACCCCAACATCGTACCACTTCTTGACATGTTCAACTTCAGAGGATTCAACATGTTTGTGACGCCTCTGTATGAAAGTAACCTTCGGGACTTGTTTTTATCTACCAGTTTCTTGGCAAAGCAGGACAGTTTCTTAACTGCCAAAACACTGACGTACGAAGTGGCCAGCGGACTGAATTACTTACACAGCTCTAAAATTTGCCACATGGATCTCCAACCTTGCAACGTGTGGATTTCAAAAGATATGAAAGCCGTTCTTGCAGATTTTGGTTGTGCGGCAACCACTGAGGATCCAGTAAAAAGGTAAGAGGCATTCCACGAAAAAACTATATGGTCCATTTCCGAGAGAAAACACAGATTTTGTCATTTTTCAGATGCCCTCTTTTCGTCCTTCAAGGACATTTAGTACCATCGATATCATTTCGTTAACAAATTACATCCTATAATAGTAGGAGTTTGACAGTTAACCATAAAATGTTAATAGATTAGCTGCAACTTTTCTATGTATGAACGTTGCACCATCTTTTGGTGCTTAAAATAATTAATAGAATCGTGCATCGATAAAAGATCTTTTATGTAGGAAGAGTACTTGTGAAAAAATTCGGAAGGAATTATCAAATAAGTGAAAGTTGAAAAAAAGTCAAACACCGAATCATAAAGACAGTCAGGCCCGTAGGTCGGGGGGTCGGAGATCTGACGGGCCATCTCCCATAATGATCAAGTTGTTCTCATCGTAAAATAGAAATAAAGTGCTTTTGTTTCACACTGATACTTTCACTTTTCTAGCTTTCATTTAAAAAAATTAATGTTGGTATTATATACAAATAATTGTTTTTTTTTTCTTTACAAAAACAAAAGCACTTGCTGTTAAAAATGAGCTTTTCTTCAGGGCCTGATTACCGAAGAAGATCAGAGCCAGAGCCAGTTTCGATTAGACTGATTAATGACGACTCGTTTCGCTGAAATCGTTTCCACCATCGCGTCGTGAAACTACTTAACTAGAGCCAGATTACCGCGCAGGCTAACTAGGCCTCGGTTTAGTTTTAGGTAGTTTAACTCTTTGAGGCGCAACCCTTTCCCAATGCTGAAAAAAAGGCAGTCGTTGCCATCGCTCTACTTAACTACCAGCAAGATGGCGGACGATCGAAACGTTCATCGACTGCCACAGAGCTAGAGTCAAAAAAAGGGTCTCTAGCTCTGTGGCACTCGATGAACGTTTCGATCGTACGCCATCTTGCTGGTAGTTAAGTCGAGCGATGGCAACGACTGCCCTTTTTCAGCATTGGGAAATGGTTGCGCCTCAAAGGGTTAGCATATTGTATTTTTAGCACTGCGGCCCCAAAAATGCCAAATAAGTCTCAGCTCTCTCAAAACGGTTTGCGTGTGAAACGGGTAAGTATAGAACCCCTTCTATGCCTAGGTAAGTATGACCACGGTATGTGACGTTAGCAATACAGTGTTTAGGGCATCAGCTTTACTTATTCGAGTCGGTGCTGAATTTCACGTATTCTTCTTTCTATCTATACAAAAGAAAGTTTTCGGAAATTTATAATCACGAGCCCCAAGAAAACCCGGGCACGGAGGAAATTCCCCCTCTCGTCAGGCCAGAAGACAGTTCAAAGAATTATCTTTTGTATTATTTAAGACTCACACACACACACACAAGTAAGGACTTACGATCCATAATACTTTCTGTTTTTATCTACACAGCTCTCGATAGAGAATCGCAATAGCATTTCACCGACATGCAATGGGCAGTAGCATTTCACCGACATTATGATTATTGTTCATTCACATCTGCAAAATAGTAATCCGCGCAAGATTTTTAAAAAATAGATAGATTAATAGATTATCAGAATTTCAAATGTCTTTTCTTCATACCCAGTTTTTAAAATCAAGAGCTTTACATTAAAAAAAAAACCTGAATTCACAGAGTTTGTTTTCAGGTACGGACTACGACTGACGTCATGCCCTCCAGAATGTTGGGATCCAGAAATCAGACCCATCGACCCTACAGTAGCGCCCTCTTTACAAATGTTCGACTTAAAACACAAACAGTGTAATAGGCCTAAAGTCGACGGCATCTCCTTTGACGTCTGGACTTACGGAATGACCGTACTAAGTTGTTTCACAGGATTTGAACCTGCCACACTCAAGCTTAGAAAAAAATTGGACTGGTGGAAAGAACAAAGACCACTGCTATTAAAGTTATTTGAAGTAAGTAAACACGTTATAAAATAAACTGTTCTTTATACATATTCACTAATACAATAAAGTTGTTCCTAATCTGACTTTAAAACTTTAACCCTTTAATGCGCAGTGTTCCAGCTTTGGGAACACCAAACTATGACGTTTTGACTGTTGCCAGTCACGAAGAATAGATTTGATTTCTATAAAAATAATTGCGGGTGACATAGATCCACGAGAATCCTTTACTTTTTAGCACATCATTTCCAGTAAAAAAAATTGTCACGATTCTTTTTAACAGCACTGACAAGGGCAGCCGTTGCCATCGCTCGACTTAACTACCAGCAAGATAGCGGACGATCGAAACGTTCAGCTTGCTGTGCCAGCACAGCCAGCTGTCGTCAAAAAAGGGTCTCTAGATCTGTGGCACGCGATGAACGTTTCGATCGTCCACCATATTGCTGGTAGTTATGTCGAGCGATGGAAACGACTGCCCTTTTTTCAGCATTGGTAAAGGCTTGTGCCTCAAAGGGTTAACAGGAATACAAAAAGAATTTAGCCTGAAGGAAATGCAGCACGTCTCCATTTAAAAAAAAAAAAAAAGGCCTCATTTTTCTTTCCGGTTTTTTTAGAATGGCTTTAATTACTTAGTGGTGAGAAAACAAGAGCAAAACTAGAGTTTTACTATGCAAGATAATGAGCTCTTGTTTCCACAGTAACAGTGTATTTTCATGACTATTTCATAACCTTAAAATAGACTATCTTTGCAAATTCTTAAAGTTGTGCTGTATGTGTATATTGAAAAAGTTTTTAATTTTGGTTGAGAAAGGTATGTCTGGAAACATTCTACAAATAATCATTTAAGTAAACGTAAAATTATCATAAATATTCGAAGTAAGTTGCTAAGTATAACCGGATATTCACACAAACTAAGTGTTATAAATAGTTAATACGAGAAACGAACGACTTTACCCAAAATTGTGGAGAGCGGAGCTTAAGATTCACCATTTAAAAAGACAGTTATCTGGATGATTCATTATATCAAAATCTGGTGTCAGTACTAAAAATAGGGGATGAAATGATTCAAAAGTGAACAGCAATTAGACGGGGCTAGCCGCGGGAGGCCACCGGCGGGCTACTCGGGAGGGGGAGAGTTGACAATTACAAGGCGAGCCTGGGTACTGAACGCGTGGAGGTGTTGTGACGTCACAAGAGAGGATGGACTTTTCTCCGTTAAAAGCATTAGAATCATACGGAAAAGTAGAAGAAACTAAGATGTTTTGTGCCTTTTTTGGATACTAATGGTAAGTCAGCAATCTCTATTCTTAATACGACATACTTGATAATAGTTATTAAGCTATAGAGTACATAAAAATATAAAATTGCCGTATTTTGCGTTAGTTTTATTGATTTCTGTTCTTTTGTTCTAGCAATCACTATGCTTCCGTTTGCTGCGTCCCAGGCTTAAGTAAAGCTAATTACAAAAGAGGAGAAAATGTAAATGTTTTCACTTTTCCCAAAAAACGAAGAAAAGCGGGCCGAATGGACTAAAAATATTCCAAGAAAAAATTGGTCCCCAGGAAAAAATACGTATGTTTGTATTGAGCATTTCCGAGATGAAGATCTTTTAAAAGACGATGCTATTTTAAAATCAGATGGGCACTTTTAACTGTAAAAAGAAAGCATTATAAATTAGAACCGAATGCTATCCCGTGCATTTTTTCGAGCTTACCAGCCTATATATCCGATATTACCAAAAAACAAGAAATAACTGATCCTACTAAAAGAAGAGAAAACGTTTAGGAAAAAGATATTGAGGAAACCGAAAAAAATAATGCAAAGGAAAATATAAATTCTTTTGAAATTAAGAAATGTATCAAGAGTTTCATGGCAATTCTATGTTAAGAAAATTTCACCATTAATTATAAATTAAACGCAGATCCCTTCCACTGCACATACCAAGTAGCTTAAGGTTCAATGCGGATCTCATGGTTGATTTATTTATTTAAAAAAAAAAAGAGAGAGAGAGAGAGAAAATCTATTTGCTGGATACTTAGAAAAACAAAAATATAGAAGGTATTTATTAAAGAAATATTTCCAACTAAACGGTTTACCGGAATTTGTTGAAAATTCTGAAATTAAGTATGAACACAGATTTGGAAATTAACTCAAAAAAGAAAATGTATTACTGCAATGCTAACAACAATAACAGAAAAGTATATGTATTACTGCAATATATTTTACATGAAAACCCCTGAGAGCATTTAGGCAGTTTTACATATTCAAGAGTTATACTCACTAATTTTTAAAAATATTTAATTATGTATATTTCAAATGTCTCAATGTGATATTTGAAAGTCTTATCTAGAAAAAACTAAAGCAAACACTTGTAGTGCTTTCATGAAAAACTTTATAGTATTTGTAAGGTTTGGGTAATAAAAGCTTTTACTTTTTATTTTCTTGTTTTTTGTGCTTTAATTGCTTCTAAAAAATTAAACTTTAGTTGACTAAAAATAAAAAAACTCAATGGGCATTTTATCAATTTAAAATATCAAATTGATATCACTTCAGAAATTAAAAATTCAACCAACATACTTTAACTAGAAAATTCTGAAGTATGAAATGTGAACATGTCTTATATTTAAAAGTATGGGATACGAAATTACTCTCAAAATATGCCAGTTATGAATTTTACATAATATTTACCCAGTTCTGGAATAGCAGATACTCAACGAAGAAATTTTACAAATCAGTTTCTTGCAGCTTTCACATTATCTAGGAGACGAATCAGTTCTAAAGTTTCATTGACAGTTCTTATGAGAATCTTGTGAAAAGTTCTTTGAACATTACACACAATGCGAATTAGTTCCAAAGTTCCATTGAAAGTTCGTGTGAAAGTCTTGTAAAAGGTACTTTGAATATTACACACACAATTTTAAACAAAATCACTATGGCACGATGCTAAATATCATCTATGTTAATTTTTGGGATTTGCAGAAATCTTCACAATAATTGACGTACATGTCGTTAATCACATGTTGATGAGTGACGCTCACTTGATATCATCTATATTAATTTTTTGGATTTGCATAAATCTTCACAATAATTGACGCACATATCGTTGATTACCTGTTGACACGTGACGCTCACTTTCTTTGAAGTTCAGTATTCCATTCACCATTGTCGTTTGCCTTAAAACAGGAAGATACGAATTTTCTTTTGAACAAACACTTCAGCATAGCTGCCTACTCTTCCGGTTTTTCCGGAAGATTTTCCACCACTAATTTTTGCGTACGAATTTAACCTTAAAATAAGTCCAAAATTTTATTGTAAAATAAAACTGTTTGAAGATAGTGGTGAAAAATCTTCCGGAAAAACCGGAAGAGTTGGCAGCTATGCTTCAGTATTTTTGAAGTTGAATAAAATTCAGATGTTAAAATTATCTCTTGAATTTTCCATTTAGAACTTGACAGAAAATTAGCCTGGGGCTCCCCACGCTGCAAAATGGCTCGAAGCCTAACAATGGAATGTGGGGAGCCCCTCCACAAAAAACCTTCTTAGATCACGACTTTTCCCCAACTGATTCTTGGCGTCTCTCAACGGACTTATTTTTAAAAACTGTTGCCACACTACGCGTGAGGAAATTTTTATCTTTCTTCTCGGAGTCCATGAAGCTCGGGAGGAGAAACATCGACTTGTTATCCAACTTGGACCAACTACGCAGTATGAGAATTGCCGACGAAACTGCGGCTACCATTAATTGCGCCATCTATTGACGGTAGCGGAAAACAACATCGCGCGCGATTTAATGCTTCTCTAATTGGGATTTATTCATTTATGCTGAAATTTCACGAAGTATACACTAACATTTGAATAAATAAATATGATAATTAATTTGCATATATAATAATTTTGTTTCTATATTACTTAGTTACAACGATGTAACATCAGTTTGAAAATTTAATAAATTAATTAATAATTTAAATAAATTCTCTTTAAAACTGCATGCGAACGATATAATAGATCAGTTTTTGACAAATATTTTTGGTAGCAATTTGCTAAAAATTAAAAAATATTCCCTGCCTTCTTTCAGGCTATAAATTCCTCTTATATACCCGCTCTTCCACATTATATTTTATTTATTATTATTATTTTTGTTTGTCTTTAGTCTTAAAGTTGGTTAGTTAAACCAAAAAACCAAAACAAATATGGAAAGAGAAAAACATTTAACGCCGTTTTTCAGCACCACCAGAGCCTGATTATAACCAACAAGGGCCCCAGGAATTGATGAATTTGGGGGGGGGGGGGAATCTATGAAATTTGTTTTATTTTTCATAAAATTTTGATATAAAGAAGGATGTTTCAGAACAAGATTTGAAATTGGGGGGCCCTGGGCAAAGTCCCGATTTGCCCGTGCGATAATAAGGACCTGAGTACCACAAAAAATTACATAAAAATCAATGTCTTTTCAGTTTCAATATCATTTTTCAGTACTACAAAAAATTTCATAAAAAGCATAAAGGAAAAAAAAATATTAATTCAATACATACACGCATGTTCAGTGATTGACTCTTTTGCATCAGTTTTGCAGGCTTTCACATATCAGAAAAAATCTAATATTTCTTAAATTTTGAAAAATTTTGTATTTAAAAAATAAAAACAGACTTTGAATTGAAAATATTTGTTTCTGTATAAGTTTTGCAGACTTATGCCAAAAATATCTATTCATTTGTGTATCTCTTATATATTATAAAATCCCCTCCCCCACCCTAATTAAATTAATAAACAGAAAAATATTATTCATAAAACTGTTATTATTTTTTTTTAAAAATGGACAATTTCAAAGTATTATACTGCTGTTTCAATTTGATTATTGGGCCAAATGCCAATTTTAAAGTGTTCATATTAGCATTATACTACTACTAACATGTACAAAAGGTTTTCTATTTACATAGTGTTACTTTTTATGTTATACATTTATAAGGGGCCATATTAAAGAAATATTATGGTGATGCTGTATTGATGCTGTTTGGAGCTTTAAATAACGTTGGATTTTTCTTCCCGAGCGATACATTTCTTTTTCTGGCTTCTGGATATCCACTGTCACATCCAGGTGCAAAGCAGTGACTCGCTCGACCCATATTCTATCAAAATAATTTATTTTATTAAAAAAATATAGCTCGTTCACAATCAAAACAACGCTAAATCCCTATTGGAGCGGTGCGCTGCGCCTCCTGCCGGTGAAAATGGATCCTGGTCCGTTTTCTCCGCCTGATCGCCCATTCCCGATGAGCCTCCTTAGAGCTTCATGTCGGAGTCATTCCTTTCGACCTCTGCTGATCGGAGATACGGAAAACCAGTTTCTCCTATGACGTAGCGTTTCACAGACTGGGGACGTTCGCAAGGCGAGATTGATGACGGTTAAATATTTCTCTTGCCGTGAGTGGTAAAGAGTTGTATTGTTCATTTACATATGTATGTTGTTGACATCTGCTAAGAGTGTTACATTTTTATGTAACAATCAGTTTGTCTCCGATTCATGTCAAGTTTGGTTTTATGAAGAACTTTGTTAAAGGCCTGGATAAATGAGGTCAGGTCTTCAATTATTTGAAAGAAACTTTTCTCAAGCTGAGTGAAGCAAAGTTAAAAGAAAGTATATTTATTGGACCACAAATAGAAAAATTGTTCAACGATCGGTCCTTTTGATATCAGACTGACAAATATTGAGTTAGCGGCTTGGACCTCATTCAAACCAAGTGGGAAGGGCATTTTGGACAGGAAAAAGATGATATCTATGTTGGCATGTGTATACATATAAAAACTAATGTATACATATGAAATAATATTGAATTATT